>JAHHFK020003276.1:0-395022 GCA_024533555.2 Aedes koreicus
TCACACTACAACTTATATTACTTCATATAGACGATCTTGATATCAGCATCTATACATCTAGTTTTCACTGGAAATAATGTGCAGCATTTGATATCAAGATACTCTAAATCACGTAATATAGGTTTTAATGTGAACTGGGTTTTATGGTTGGCATGAAAGAGAACCATTAGCCACAATGGCCGCTCTGGCAACCTCTGGGGTGTCCCGGGGGAACCTGTAGGAGATGTTTTGCGCCAAACCACGTGGTGCGACGGTTTTTTCTTCATGTTTTTTTTCTTTATGAGACTTTCGGCCTGAAAAGAACCATTACCTCGGAACCTGTGAGGTGACCCGGGGGAACCTGTAGGAGGGGAAATTTATGTTTTTGCACCAAACCACATCGTGCGACAGCTCTTTCTTTTTGATTTCACCTGGAGAGTCCTTCGGTAGGCATGAAAAGAATAATTTACCACAATGGCCCATCCGGACACCTCTGAGGTGATTTGGCGAAAATTATAGGAAAGGACATTTATATTTTTGTACCAAAACCCAGTGGTTTTGAGACCACTGTAAGCAATGGTTCTTTTCATGCCAACCGAACGTCTCTCTAAGAGAAATCACGAAGAAAGAGCCATCGCAATTGACTATGTTTATGACGTCACAGAATCTGTCAAACTGATGATGGAGCACTAGTTTAGCAGCGACCGATACAGAACGCGGTAACCAAATACAGTAGCGACCGGTGTGAGATTGAGTGACTAAACTAAAATGACAGCTCGATGCGCTATAGTATTTTAGTCACCCAGATAGTTGCGCCCGATACGGATGCTCTAAATAAAAAATTTACGCGCTGCACGATGGACGAATCCAGGTTGAAAAAAGGAGAAGACACCGAGTAGTGATTAAACTGACAGCTCCCATGTTAAAGTATAGAACGAACATTTTAAAATGCTTCTGAAAAATTCTAATGAAATTCAAATTAAAAGCGGTTTGTTGTATGATGAACGAAAAATCCAATACTACAAAATAAAGACATTGGCAGCCAAATCGAAATAATGCCCCTATTGTGCGGTTTTGGATTTTTCTTCCATCATACAATAAACCGCTTTCAATTAAAATTTCATTTGAATTTTTTAGAAGCATTTTAAAATTTTCGTCCTAAACTTTAACATTGGAGCTGTCAGATTTATCACTACTGTGTCTTCTTTCTTTTTCAAGTTGGGTTCGTCTATAGTAATCGGAAGAATTTCCTTTCCGTCGCATTTCTTGATCCAGTATGCAGTTGAAAAGTAGTCGGTTGGGTCAAGATCGATTACATTTGTAATGGTAGCGACATGAAGATGGCGCATTATGACTTATTTTGTTTCATTTTTCGCAGAAAAGTGAAGGCTCGAATGCAGTGATAACGGAAGCGGAACGGCCACGGCAGCGGATCCTAATCTGTCTAAACCTGCTTATCGGATAGACAACTCATTAGATACAAGTTGATTATAATTGGAAATATCGACGTCATTTGCGGCAACTGTCGAACTTGCCGGCCTTGATGCGATCAATTAAACGATTCCAAAGGCATTAGCTTTATCTTTTTCTCACAGATGTCTTTTCCATTCTTGATAAGTAGAGAAAATTTCCCCGTTAGGGAAATATCATATATGCATCATATTCTCAACAACTCGTTCGTGGTTATCCGGCAAATAATCCGGTTTCCTCCGTTTATAATCTACAATGGTCATGTTTTAACAATAGATCAGAGACATAAAATATTAATTTCAGACTGACTACTATCAAAAAGTGCTGTAAATAATAACGTAATGTGATTCATTTGCTGATAACTCGTTTCAGAGGTTGATTTTCAAAATATCACATATGATAAAATTATTGTGCTTGATTAATTTCATAAATGTGTCTCATACATTACTGCTCGACATATTGAAATGATATTCTCGAAAGAGCATTGCGGCTTCATAAATTTAAACGGCTTGTATTCTGCTCATTACTAAGCATCTGTGTATCACTGATTATATATGCAAGTCAAGATTTATAAACTTACTAATAAGCACTTAATAAATTTAAAAATATCGTAGAATTGAAGTTGAAATTCTGAAGGATTAATTAAAATTTGAAAAAAATATTCAAAACGCTTAGTATTTCAGCAGTCAATCTAACTGTTCGACTACAATTCGGTTGGCTAGTTTAATAGAATTTTCTCGTCAGACATAACATCCATTTTCTAGTTCTTATTTTTTCTTTTAAATGAACTTCTTACAACGCTAGCATTAATAACTTTTTTTTTTTTGGGAAACAAATTTTTTAATGATCCAATTTGTTCCATATTTTATGGAAAATATAACCATGTGCAACAAATATGAGGCGTTTTAGAAACTGTGGCAAAGTGGTGAAATCTGGGACCTGGAAACCCTATGCTATTTACTAGCGTTTGACGGTATGCAACATATCACGGGCCCTATTTGAATAAGGCCCGTCTGACGTTTGTTACTACGGGTAGGAAAGCCAGCATAATTTACAAACAATGCATCTTTTGACGTTTGGTTGTTAGAGATGTTGGCTACAGGAGAATCGTTGTCCACCAGGTCCCTGGGTGAAATTATTTTCACATCGAAATTCAAAATTATTTCTGGCAACACTGTGGTATTTTGTTTACACAACCAGGGACCTGGCGGGCTGTCATTGTCCTCTAGCTAACATCTCTTACAACCAAAACGTCAAAAGATTAATTGTTTGTAAACAATGCTGGCGTTCTTACCCGTAGTAAGAAACGTCAGGAGGGCCCTTATTCAAATAAGGCCCACGATATGTTGCATACTGTCAAACGCTAGTAATAAGATAGGGTTGCCAGTCCTGTATAGGACGCATATTTTAAAATGCTTCCTGGACATTTCTCGGGTACTTTTTCAAACAGACGTATGTCATTTTGTAAACAAAGAGGGGAAGTAAGATTCAAACGTAAATTTCTCGAAACCCTTAGCACTTTCATGCAAACTTGGGCCACCAACACAAGGAATAACATTGCTTTACATGATTGTGATGCTACTTTATGTGAGGGTACTGAGAATTTCGAGAAATTTACTTTTGAATCTTACTTCCCCTCTTTGTTTACAAAATGACATACGTCTGTTTGAAAAAGTTTCGAGATTTATTACCGAACGCTGTTGAATGCTCGGTAAAAAATTACCGAATTCTGAAATTTTTTCTAAGTGTGTAGAGAATGTCGACGCCCGCATCTTCCGATTGGATTCGGAATGGACTTTCACGGTGCTCTCGTTACGGGAAAACTACCCAAGTAACCGCATTACGTCTAGTGCATCATTGAAGTTGGATTAAAGCTGAAAAGGGCCCCACTAAGATCGAACTAATGCTATATCTTTTGTAATGCCATAAGACATTGCTAAAGTAGCATTATTGCATTGGTAATGCATCATTGCATTGGTAATGCATCATTATATTCTTAAAGCTAATCTAACGCTTCATTACTTGACAACTGTTGAATTGATGCGATCCCGCATTAATGATGTTGATTTTGTGTTGAATAATAGCAATAATATAATGCTTGTGGTTACTTGGGTAAACATTCAGAGGTGTTCAAAAAGATCAATCCTCATCAAGACTGCAAGGAACTGTTATGAATTCCATCAGTGTATTAAATTACCTGCTAATCGGATCACTTTGATCCTTGTCATTGAATTGAATAACCTACTTATCGAATTACCTTGCGCCTTGTATTGAATTGAAATGAGTCGGTCTGATTAATAAACGAGTTCGAAACGTGTCCGTACGAATACTATCAATTTCATCTGTCGGTGATTCAATTAAACGAAAAGAAATTCATGTAGAAAAGAGATAGCAAACATGAGAAATATTTGTAATTTGTAATTTGTTTATTTTTTGTAACGATAACTTGTTAGTATACATTTTATATCAAGTCAAGGAAAATGTATTCTTTAAAAACATTCAGGACCGCGATTTATCCGCCAGAGGCAAACAAAACCAAAAGAAAACAAAAAAATTGGTTCATGTAAGTGTTGCCAGCAATTAATTTATCTTTCATGTGGTGGATTGTGTTTTTGAGAGTGTTAACACATGGTGGCCGAGTGACTTACCCCCTGGTTTGTCCCAAGATTGGATCTTGGGAAACATCCAGCCAAGCCATGCAAAGCACTCCGTAGTCTTGTTGCGTCAATTCCTTCCACGGGGTTTTGATGCACTAATTTTTTCACAACATATCACAATAAACGTGACATTAGCAAATAACACTTTAAAAACAAATCGAAAACACTTAAATTGAAATGAAAGTCTTACAGATGAAGATGTTGTTTTAACGTTTCAACTTGTTTTGCTTATTTTTCTTCAAATAGCAATGCTCGGCTCGGTTGGGTCGGGTTGTCAAATTTACAAACCGGGTGCTCACCGAGCGAACAAATTCTTATTTTCCATCCCGGTTAACAACCATCGCTGCGGTGTCGAGTTGTCAAACAGGGTAACAATTTACCGATCTTACCGTATTGGTGCTGTTGGTCTTAATGCCCATTAGGCTTTTTGACGTTTAGTCCCCTTTCTTTTTCTAGCACGTGCAGAGGAATGATGGTCTGTTTTCCTCCAAAAGATGTTCCTTCTTACTTGCACTCCTTTGATCTAAATGGCGCTGTAGTGTGCGTGCGTTCAAGGTCACTAAGCCTGAATGACGTCATACGTCATACGTCATTGACTAAGCCTAATACCACCGACAAACCGACATGAAACTCAATCTTCACTATTGATCAAGAATCTATAACGACCGACTCAAATGTGCAGCGATCCCATCTGTCAAAACCTATAGAATAATTTTATCTAGATAAAATTAATTTGTGCAGAATTTCTCAGACATGAACCTTCTTATCAAGTTCCCAAGCGTGTTCGTGGCTTCAATAAACTTCTCAGCGAACACGAAGATAGATGTCAGTAATATTTTTTGAACAGAAATATTAAGATATTTTCTTTGTCATTCATGTCGGTTTGTCGGTGATACTACCCAGATATGATTTGTTCGACTCCACGACTTGAAAATCGATCCACTGACGTTTGCTCAGTTGTCAGATGTTATCTTCTTTTTAATTTTAATTTATTGTTTTTCTATTCAACCGGTTCAGCATTTGACCAGACCCGGTTGACGCAAAATAAACGCACTCAATGACGTCTACGAACCCACTTGTAGTCACGAAATAAACACAATACGTTGTCGCGAACACGAACAGCGAAAAGCAAAGTTAATAGCACAAAATCGAATCGTTTCGTTGCTACTTGAAATAAATTTGCATAACAGCTGCTCTTATGGATTCCGTTTTTTGGTGGTTAAATGATTTCAAGCAATTATTTACTGATGGGACACTTGAAAACACTTCAAATTTGAATCAAAACAATCAAAACAAACCCCTCAACATCTCGACGCACACTATGATCCGTGCTAGTATATGTAACGCATTATCGAATATTTCAATGTGCTGTCACCAGACGTCGTTGCAATCATATAAACAGAGTATATCGTCTAGATTATTCTCAAAATTAATAACTGGGACACGACCATCTTTGATTTGACGCAACCGCACTCAATGACGTCTACCAAAAAGGGCGCAGAACCGAACTTGTCGTTCACGGAATTCCGTCTCGATCCGAACAAAGTGAAAAAACGCCGTGTATTGGGTTCCAGCATTCAGGCCATCGGTCAACTGCCTCTAGCTCATCCGTTGTACAAACGCGAACAGTTTTATGTGTAAAGCGATCGAAATCTGCTGCTTGAACGTCCCGCATAACGAAAAACAAATAGCTATATAGTCAAACTTATATTTCGAATGTAAGATATATTATTACATTTTATGTTATTGTTATCAAATAGTTAAATCTCGTTTTCAGCCATAACCTCTACATTAACACATATTGTTAATGTATGCCATATTGTCATTGAAAGGTTTTTTATTGTCTGCACTCGGTCTGGGTTATATTCCAAATTTTGGGCATTATACTTATGACGGACGTCAAAACCCCCTCGAGCACGAAATACTTTAATCCAGTACACAAAAACACGTACTAGACAAGGGAGTACAACGCTGTACGTTGTATGTCTGTCCCAGGCATTACGGTGCTTGTACGGAACATAAAAGAACTGTGCTGGTAAAGAATCCGGAACGGCCAGCATTTAAGTTTCGTCAAGTCTACGGAATTTCTAACAAGAGTAATTCTTAAAAAAAGTTTCAATTATTTCTTTCTTAACCACTTTCCACTTTCAGCCGTCTTTTGCACACCTAACGGGTAACTATTTGTGAGCGTTTTGTTGGCCAGCCGGCCATTTTCAACCGGAAAGTGATTGCCAATACTCGCTTCATTGACCCCATCACACAAAAAAAACTCGAAAGTGGATATTATGATCTGTGCCCCCTCGCCAGTCACACCTTCACGCAAAAAAAAAAAAAAAAAAAAAAGTAGAAACTAACATTTCGAGGGTTAAATTAAGCGCAAACACCAACGATTTTCACCTGACTATAAATGCGTTTGATTGTACCATGCCTGCGATTAGATCAACCCTGGTGCGGTAGATATCAATACAAGTTCTGTCAAATATACCACAAATGTTGAAGGTTGTACCATAAGCGTAGTGAATTTGACTGAAATTTCATGGTAGTTTTGAAAATAGGCATAGCTCGGGTAAAATGGTAGTTTTTACTACAAGATTGTTTTCTGTGTTTAGATAGCAACATCTACCGTCCACAGCTTCCGGATATTTTCCCCGCCAAAGAAATGGTTACCTTTTCCATTACCCAGCCAGTTCTATCAATGTCAACACGAGTATCCCATTAGTACAAGCATAGACCAGTAAAGGGTGATACGGTCAAAATTTGGTCAAGGGAAAACGCGTGTAAATCGGTGAAATCTTTTATTTAACTGCTTGAACTGCTGCTCGTCCTTAGCAGTTTTTTTTGGTCTTCTTTAGGTTCCGCTTGACAATAGCCCAGTATTTCTCAATTGGGCGGAGCTCTGGCTTGTTGGGAGGGTTCTTGTCCTTGGGAACCACCTGCACGTTGTTGAAAATATCTGCTACCTTTCCCCCTTCCTTTTGCCGTATAAAACTCCTGTCCCGGAAGCTGCTTGTAGTCGGCTTTGACGTAGGTTTCGTCGTCCATTACCACGCAGTCAAACTTCGTCAGCATCGTCGTGTACAGCCTCCGGGATCGCGCTTTGGCCGTCGTATTTTGTTTATCATCGCGATTTGGAGTCACTACCTTCTTGTAAGTCGATAGTCCGGCTCGTTTTTTGGCTCGATGCACGGTTGTAGACGATACACCCAGCTTATTTGCGGCATCTCGGAGAGATAGGTTAGGGTTTCGCTTGAAACTACCGGCAACTCTCTTTGTCGTCTCAGCGGCTTCCGGTTTTCGATTTCCCCCCGATCCAGACTTCCTGGCTGTCGACAAACGTTCCCCAAACACTTTAAGTACATTTGTAACGGTTGATTTGGCAACTTTTAGCGATTTTGCCAACTTTGCGTGCGAGTAGCTCGGATTTTCGCGATGCGCGAGCAAAATGTTGATACGCTGCTCTTCTTGCTTGGGCGGCATTTTGACAACTGAAGAGTGAATTCCAAAATCAAAATAGGAGCAACATTCTACACACACACACCTTCAAAATGAGGGGTGTTCAGGTTTTTTAAATGCAAAATTGAAAGAAATACGTCAAGTTGATATTGACCAAATTTTGACCGTATCGCCCTTTAGGTCCCGAACAAATACGATTTTTTTCTTGGCTCAGTCAGTACTAGCACATCGGTCCCAATATTCTGTCAAAATAACACAGCAAATCAAAACAAAGGCGCAAATATGTATAATTAGGTGCTGACTTCAAGGTGTACTTCGGACCAAGGGGTTCTACAACAGTGAACCAATTTCAAATCGCTAGCTGCATATTGATCGTTGGTACAAGTTTTCTAACCCATATACGATCCTGTTGCACTGTGCTTCGAAAGACGTGGCCAACATGTTCGAAAGAATAGATTTATATAAATTAATTATAAATTAGAAGCAAAAAAAAAATTACATAACTATTGATATGTTAATAAAAACAAATATTTGGATAAATAAATACAATAAAACACTATATATTTATTCATAAATATATTAATAAATATATTAATGAGAACATAATCTTTGAACGAATAATCCGAGGTCCATTTGAAGCAAACCGTCCTAGTACAATCCTAGTTCTAAGATGGACTTCAAGCAACAGTTCAAGCGTACTTCATCCAACTGCCAAAATTTGATATGAACCGCTGGGCTTCAAATGGTGAGTTGACAACTTCAAAGGAGGGTGCAACCGACCTCCGGTCCTCACAAGTTCCTACCTCACGCCTCCACGAGTCATATGATCACAAAAGACTGCCAGCTGAAACATGGAGACGCCGGTTGGCGTAGCCTGGGCAATGTTGTCAATCTGACAATAGCGAAGTGATGGGGTGCGACTGAAGATCGTGTACCTTTAAATCCTATTGTATATTTTCCATTCTCATTTTAATAATAATTTCAGCACGCTTTAGAATCATCTTTGCATTCCAAAACCATGTAGGACCCTGGAGCAACATGACAAGCATAAAAGGCTCAATTTATTTTTCATGAAATTATAAAATTCGAAAAAAAAATTATTTTCACAAAATTCATAACTGAGCCAAGAAAAAAATCGTATTTGTTCGGGACCTATTGGTCTTAGAGTTAGTCTATGGTATTATATTTCAATATTTTGTTTAGTGGTATTATTATTAAATAAGCCATTTATTTCAGATATCATCAAACTGGACTCTTCGATTACTCCAATTGCTATCTTTGAAATGTTACTAGAAAAAATATTACAACATGTCTTATAAAATAATGTTTTTTACTGAAACTTCATCTTTGATTTTTGGAATGATCTATAGTGTTTCAGCTTTTCCAGGGCTAGGAGGATTTTTTTTTTTTTTTTTTTGTCTGGATTATCGAGATTTTCAGCCTCGGGCTGGTTCATCTCCCGTCGTAGTCACTCAAATACCTCTTTTGGGTATTTTCGTAACTTGTCCGGGGGTGAGATTCGAACTCGTGACTTTGGCGTTAGAGGTATGGATGTTAACCACTACGCCGGGGTTGCCCCCATCGGACTAGGAGGATATTAATACATATCTAATCTTTATTTATTTTTTCAGTAACAATCCATTAGATGTCAGGAGGTGGCAACGGAGTCGGTGATAGGCTTTTGCAATTATTATTGAATGTATTTTTCATTACCGTTTTGCAAATGAACATTAGACCAAATTCGAGCGGATATGATTCATACAGCGCTGTATTCATTTAGCTTGTGTCTGATGTTACAGTTCAATCCTTGTCATTGCTCTATCATTACTCACAATATTATTATAATTGATAATTTTGGTTTTATTGATTTTATTTCATAGATGAGGTTATAAAATCAGCATCAAACAGCAAATAGTGACCAGTAAATAAGAGTAAAATAAAATGATTAAATTTTAATAGATATAACCAACTTTTTCATTATACCTCAAACCGAGATTTTAGTGAATTGCTGCTAGCGCTGAAAACGAGCGAAAACGTGCTTAAGTGCGAACCACAGAATTCTACACTTTAACACTATAGAACATTTCTTGCATTTCAGGATCAACCGAACGAAGATCATATATAATTGATACGAATGCTTGTAGTATTTTTCATTTACATACATATATTTGTACACTATTATATAAATATTTCATGGGAATGGGAGGGACCATCAGGGCACCCGATTGAAGCAATCTGGATGGGGAGAGTGGGAATGCCAACTCCCCATTGCTAACAGTTTGTGAATAGAGGGCGGGCTCTTCTCCCCGCCCATTGGGGCATCCTCCTGTTAAATAGCTTGCTCTTTTGACCAATTGTTCAATCTTGTTGTTGGAAGGAGATTCTTTATATCCCTGTGGATACGTATAAGTGATGTTGCATATCGATCCACCAACCCCTTTTTGGCCCTTCATACAGTGGCATGATTAGGATAATCAGTGGTTATTAAAGCTTGATCAAGTCTAACAGAGAGGAGAGCCCATTGCTGTCGGACTTAGTTTCCGTGCTACAATGGGTGGTAGTACATATCATACATCATACATCATACAAAATTTCATTTGAATTTTCTAGAAGTATTTTAAAATTTTCGTCCTATGCTTTAACATGGGAGCTGTCAGATTTATCACCACTCGGTGTCTTCTTCTTTTTTTAAGTTGGATTCCTCTATAGGACGGGAAGTACGATTGAAGTAGGAACGGAGACTTGGGTACTTCAATCGTACTTCAATTGTACTAGGCCCCGCTATCTGGGTAATAGTTATAACTATAATCTATAGTTTCCATTCGTTACACATCACATTCATACAGTTATTAGCCTGCCATTATCCAAAGTCCTAAACGACATTAGGTTATGATACGTTTAAGGCAAAAACCTTTGGCCTTGGCAGCTCAAATGTTTCGGCACCAATAGAAAAATGTACAGCAATGCCATAAAAAAAATCCATTGAAAGTTCGTTTTTTTGTATCTTCTGTATGATCATAATGAAAACAGTAAAATGTCACCGAAAAAAAATGTTGAAACGCTGTACTCTTAGCACAACTGACTGTATCTATGTATACAACTAATCTTCTAAAACAAACTTACAAAATTATCTTGAAATGCGTGCACAACGTTCTACTTGATAATCAACTGCAGCTTCTATGTCAATGGCTTACAAAACAAAACAAAAAATAACGTTCTAAGGTCAACCGATGGCGTGTGAATGTTTCTCAGTTAATGGGACAAGCTAGACTCTTTTAAATCACACAAGTGTTGCTATAGTTGGGAGAGGCATGCAAAAAAACAAAGAAACAAACTGTTGTTCAATGCTCTCCAGCCATGTGAGCAGCAGCTTAGCTCTCAGTTCTGACTTAGAATTTGACGCGATCGTATACTATACTGTGAGTACTACTAAGCGTAAATGAGTTCAAGTTCGCAGTGCAATTTCGTGATTCAAATTCCCAGAAAATGAACCTCATCGAGGAGATCATCCGCGCCTTTGATCGATCGTTGATCATCAGCTGCTGGAAGTATATCTTTCCCATTTTGGTGCTGCTATATCTGTTCATTTTTCTCTACGATAAGCAGCGCTATGGCGGAAACCAATCGAAGCAAAAAAGTAGCACTGCAACATCTAATGCGGTCAAGGAAATGCTTGACGGAATTGAATATGTGGGAGGTAAGGCTTATTAGTCATGTTTGTTATGGTGTTGTTCGTTGAGTTAAAAAGAGCTATTCTCTAGTGGTTGTGTATTATCGTGTATTGTGTTATCTTTTATAAATAAAGTTTCCCGTTTTCCCTCACCTTTCTTGCAGAAATCGACTCGGGGGAATTTGACCCATCTCCTGTGTTGGAAGAGAAAGAGCACGTGCCGTTCGTTGGGGCCACCGTCACCCTGAATAAGGACCCGCTCAAGGCAGCAACTCACTTCTACGAAATCGTAAACAATCGCCGCAGCGTACGTATGTTCAGCGCACGATCGGTGGATCCATCAGTTATTGAAAAGTGTATCCATGCTGCCGCAACGAGTCCAAGCGGCGCCCACACTGAACCATGGACATTCTGTCTAATTTCGGATGCCGACGTGAAGGCTCAGGTACGAGAGATTATCGAGGCCGAAGAATTGGTCAACTATCAGCAACGCATGTCCAAACAGTGGACAACGGATTTGCGCCCATTGAAAACGAACCACGTTAAGGAATACCTCACCGGGGCACCGTACTTAATTCTGATCTTCAAACAAACCTATGGATTCAAAGCGGACGGCGGCAAGAAGCAGCACTACTATAACGAAATTTCCACCTCGATTGCCACTGGTGTACTGTTGTGTGCCCTCCAGGCGGCAGGATTAAGTTCACTTGTTACGACTCCATTGAACTGTGGACCGGCGCTAAGGAATTTACTCGGTCGGCCTGTGAACGAGAAATTGCTGGTGCTGCTTCCGGTCGGCTACGCGGCGGATGACTGTACGGTTCCGGATTTGCAGCGTAAACCGATCGAGGAAGTTTTGGTGAAATATTAATCGGATTGTGATCTAGATAACTAATTTAAGAAAAAAAAACGTGGATTATAATTGATTTTTTTTTAATCGAATAGACCTAATTTAGAAAAATGAACAAGCAATTTTTACGTGTTGTCCAAGCGCCAGAGTCAATTTTAAATTGCACTGTAAAAGCTAAAAGGAATTTCAAAGTAAATTTAACAATACCAAGTTAAAAAGTTTATGTCGGCATTGTTTTACAGGCCTTGGACAGACTGTTCAAGATACTGTTCAGAATAACTCATGTCCTACATTAAAAAATTGAGAAAATGATTCTATAATCTTAAATATGCCGAAGGTTTGTGTAGTGGAATCTGCGTGATTCGCGATGGGAATTCGGAAATACTGAAATAAGTTGACCCGCGTGTCTATAAACAAACCAAGAAGCAACGTATTTATTTTTGAACTGAAAAATACACAGATAGAAAAATATGACTTGAAAAATCTTTGCGGTTCTGCTTCTCCAGAGTAGCGAAGTCCATACAGCTCTTGTTATCCTCCCAAACAATGGTTGGACCATGTTGTTCTTCGTTAAGCTCCATCAACAATCTGCGCAGCCACACAGCTTCTTGACCAGCTTCTGCCAATGCAACATATTCGGCTGCCATCGTGGAAGTGGATAGGCACGCTTGCTTTCTACTTCCCCAACTCACAGCTGCACCGCCAAGCAGAAAAACAAATCCACTATTCGATTTCCGATCCGCAGTGCCACTTGCCAATCGGCATCATAGAAGCCCTCAAGCTTCAGGTTTTCAGCATCGAAGAACAGTTGATATTTTACAGTTCCGCACAAATACCTCACAACTCGCTTGAGCTCAACCCAGTCCGCTTGCAAGGAATTGCTAATCTTCCGGCTCAATATGGAAACGGATGCCGCTATATCTGGCCTGCTATTCGTGGCAATGTACAGCAATGATCCAATCAGACTCGACGTTGTTTGGCAAACTCTTCGAGTCCATCCTGTGTTTGTAATAACCACTATCCATCGGAATATTCGATCGCTTTGCCTCCCCCAGATCATAGGCCTTGGCTATCTTCCTAATGAAGGATGCTTGATTTATCGAGTAAACTCCATCCGCGTTCCTGGTAACACTGATTCCAACAAAGTGACGGATTACGCCTAAGGAAGTGATGCTGAACCTTTTCTGTAACCTTGCAGATTGCATCCTCTATACGGCATACAATGATCATATCATCCACATATATCAAAAGGTACATTTTTTTTTCGTTCCCCAGATCCTTGATAAACAGGCAGGCTTCTGAGGAAGATTGTTGAAACCAATACTAATGAGAACAAAAGTGCAACGGGTAAGACAAACCGGTTGTTCGCACCACTTTTGGATCCCGGGGGGTTTCTGGCCAGTAGAAAGACCCAAAACGTCTGCTGCATAGCAACTGGGGCGAACACCTCTTCGAAATCACACCCGAATCGCTGTGAGTAGCCTTGCGCTACAACCCTGGCTTTAAACCGTACAACTTGACCATCTGCATCCTTTTTTTTTTTTAAGCACCCATCGGCTACCAACGGGATCTCGTCCTACCGGGAGCTTAACCAGTGTCCAGGAATCATTTTCGTCCAGAGTACACATCTCCTCCTTCATCGCTGTCAGCCATTTCTTCTTTTCGACGGAAGACATCGCCTGCTCGTACGTGGTCGGTTCTTCACCACAGTAGGCGTAATCGTTTAGTCGCTGTGGAAGAACGCCTCGTGTACTTCGCTGTGATCGTCGGATACCCCTAACTCCTTCAACGATTTCTTCGATAGTTTCAACTTCGCTTATGTCACTCGTCGAACCGCTTTGCACGTCCAATCCGGAATAGAAAGATTCGCCTTCATCATCGTCGTCTTCGTTTTCTTCGTGGTCCACTTCCGGTATCGAATGTATTTTTTTGTTCTAGCCGATCACCACATCAACCTCCTTTGGCTTCCAAATATCTGCCAATTCTTCTGCACGAATCTCCGCACCCAGCTCTAGGAAACGAGCATCCCTGCCAACAGTCACTCGCTTAGTTTCCAAATCCAGGAACCGATCCCAAGTAACAATTTTAGTTTTATTCCAGTCTTATAGCACTCCTCCCGGCTTTGTTGCTAAAACTACATTCAAAACTGTTTTGTCTACCAATACCTCCTCTATGCTTCTTTAAAGCCGAAATTTGTACAAAATGGCCCACTCTACAGACGGTTGTGAAAACAAGTTAATAAAACCTTTATAAGACCATATACATTTTGCATATGTTCTAGTGAAAGATGTTATGACCACTTGAGAACCTTCATAAAACCTATTAGCTATCATGAAAACCAGAATGTGGCCAAATGGCCACAGCTGTCAAACTTCACTGTGAAATCGAGGTTGGTTTTTGTTGTTCTGCTATGTTCAATTCTTTGCTCTTCTGATTCATTTAGCAGTAAAAAAAAAGGTTTAGCGTTGCGGGAAATTTTGTTTGATAGCAAAATATCCAAAACAAATTGTGTTTTCTACAGTGTATTATGCTCCAAATTATATGCGCATTTAATTGTATGGTGAATATTTGCATGACAAGAGCCAAAAATTAATGCGCCTCGGAAATTATGCGAAATTACAACAACATAAATCAAATTAAAAACAAATATATTCGATAAATTAATCATAAATTTACTGAAAAGTGCTTGAAATTGGATGAGATTATCTGAAAGAATGCCAAAATTAGTCTCCAATCTACAGTACATCTGCATACCATTGAAAATTAGATGCATTTATTTTTCAACATTTCAATTATTTCTTCAATTTCAATAAGGCGTTTGGAAAAAAATCACAGTCTTGCCATACAACCAATTTTACAGGTTTTCGACGTTCTGGTTTGTCACAAAGATTGGATCTTGGGAAACATCCAGCCAAGCCCTGCAAAGCACTTCGTGGTCTTGTTGCGTCCAATTCCTTCCACGGGGGTTTGATGCACTAATTTTTTCACAACGTATCACAATAAACGTGAAATTACCAAATAACACTTTAAAAACAAATCGGAAACACTCAAATTTAAATATAGGTCTTCCAGATGAAGATGTTGTTTTAACGTTTCATCTTGTTTTGCTTATTTTTCTTCAAATAGCAACGATCGGCTCGGTTGGGTCGGGTTGTCAAATTTACGAACCGGCTGCTCACCGAGCGAGCAAATTGTCATTTCCCAACCCGGTTACCAACCACCGGTGCGGTGACGAGTTGTCAAACAAGGTAACAATTCACCGATATTACCGTATTGGTGCGGTTGATCTTAGCGAAAAAATCTCGAAGTTCCTTATTTACGTACTCTCCTCCATTATGTGACCTTATGATTTTTGGATTCCGGTTGAATTGGTTCTTAACCATATTCACGAACTCCTTGATCTTCCCAGGCACATCAGACTTGTTCGCCAGAAGATAAACTATAGCATATCGACTATAATCGTCGATTAATATCAGGAAATATTTCTTTCCCCCGAGGGTTACATGCTTGAATGTCCCACACACGTCCGTGTGCATGAGCTCAAGGATTTCCGATGCACGCCTCTGAGCTACGTTCGGAAATGACTGCCTATGCAGCTTGCCTTCAAGGCAGCACTCGCACACCAGCTTAATCCCACAATCAACCACTTCCATCTGAGTACCGAGCTCTTTCTTGCTTATCAAGTCCACCACGTCATAGTCCCTATGGCCTAAACGACGGTGCCACGTATGCTGACAGAAATAGTTGTGTCGAGCGGTACAAGCAATCATAGATGTTGTAGAGCATCTCAACAAGTACATTCCGCCGCGCAAATCCTCAACGGCCACTGCTTGATCCTTACTATCTCGAACTTGACATCCATGTGAATCAAACACAACAGAAAAGTTCTTAGCAACGAGCATATTCACAGATAACAAGCTTCCCTCTAGCTACGGAACAAACAAGTCATCTTGAACCTTCACATCCTGTTTCTTGCCAGTGTCATTAACGCAAACCAGCATCCCGTTTCCAACGCCTGAAGCAACTGTTCTTCCCATTCGTCAGAGTAACGTCGGCTGCACCAGCTCCGAGAAAAATGCCCTGTTACTGGTCAAATGCTGTGACGCACCGCTGTCCACAAACCAGAAATTCTTCGAGCATAGCATTTCACATTCTCGGTAATGGCATCGGTACCACGTACACCTGCGTTCACCCAGAAAAGTAGAGGTGTTCCAGAATCCTATGCTTGCTTCGCCTTCGGTCCTTTCGAATTCCTGCTTGTTGATTCTTGCTGCTTTGGGTTATATATCTCTCCCTTCAGTGAAGCCAGATACTTCCGGCAGTTTTTGCGATAGTGGCCGGGCTTTTCCCAGTAAAAACAAACCTTCTTTGCAGCCTTCGAATTCGTCGACGTCTTCAGTGCCTTGCTGTCATCTGAACAGGCTCTCTGTTCCACCGCTTCTGATGCTCGTCCCGAAGTTTTGACTTCACTAACTCCATCGTAATGTCCTCATCAGGACGATTTTCGAGTGCAGTGCCATTGTACGTTTCCGGAAGGCTTCTCAACATGATGGCCACTTTCATCTCCTGCTCGAGATCCGCCTGTAACCGATCGAAAAGCTCTTCGATGTCCAGCAGATGAGCTTCCACCTCCTTCATGCAAATTTTTGTTGCATAACTTCATAAGCAACGAAATCCGTGACGTCACTGTAGCTTTTTCGTGATGACTTTTCAGTGCATTCCACATCGCACGCGCACTCGTTGCATTTTTGAGCAACTCAAGCTGGTTGTCTTCTATGGTGAGACCGATGGTTGCTCTAGCCTTTTTATCTTTCTTCGTCCACTGCGCCGTGACGGGCTCCGGCTTGGCCTCGTCAATAACATGCCACAACTCTTCCCGAGTAAGTAGCATTTCGATCCGGAACTTCCAAATGTTCCAATTTGTATTGGAATGTTTGGGAAACGAAAACTTTGCAGCGTCCGCCATCTTCCTCTACGTCGAGAAAGCGCTCCTCCTCAAGGAAAACGCGATCGGTCGAAAAACGACAAAAATATCTCTAAACTTCCCGGTATCCCGAACCGAAATTCTGGGCCCATAACCTGTCGACGGTTTGTATAGTGGAATCTGCGTGATTCGCGATGGGAATTCGGAAATACTGAAATAACTCGACCCGCGTGTCTATAAACAAACCAAGAAGCAACGTATTTATTTTTGAACTGAAAAATACACAGATAGAAAAATATGACTTGAAAAATCTTTGCTCTTCTAGCGCCGTGACATCGCACTATATGCCCAGTGGTAACAAGGCAGGCCAACAAAATATAATTAAAGTTTTCAACATCCCACCGACTACCACTGAAGCCATCTGGACACTGTCGGGTCTACGAGGCAGAATGTATTATACCAACAGGCCGAAAATCTGCGACTAGAAGTGATACCACCAAAGTGCTTCCAGCATTGTGTGAGAAAGCGCGATGTAATCCGCTTCGTACGAGGACAACGCAACTATTGGTTGCCGCTTTACGTTCTACGACACAGTTCCTCCCATGAACGTGAACACGTATTCGGTGGTAGACTTCCTGGTATCCGGTTCTCCTGCTCAATCGGCGTCTGTGTAGCCAACCAACCCCACAGGTACCGCATGATGCACTTGACAGCATTCCAGTGGCTACGTCCTTGACTCGCGTTGAATTGGCTGATTTGATACACCGCAAAGCTGATATCCAGCCGCGTCGCCTGTGCAAGATAAGTGAAACAGCCAATGCACACTGGGCCAGGAGACGAAATTAGCAAGACAAAACCTCTAGCGCTTTGAGCATGCATTTTATCAAGATGATTGCTTCAGCATTGTTGCTCAGTTTTATCTGCGCCACAATTTGGTAATAAAAATCTAGTTCCAATTTTCCACCGCAAGGGCGGCGCTGCGATACTAACTTTTTTGTTTCGCCTTCTAGCGGTTTAATGTCTTCGGCAAAGTTGTAGAGCATAAAATGACAAGAAAGTTTGCCCAAGACATCAAAGTTCTATGTCTACAAATAACAAAGTTACGATTAGTTTTGTAAAATTTAACTGAAATTTGTGTTTTTTCTACTAATTTTCATATTTTCGTCAAATATATTATTTTTGATACCGTTTATGTGTTGAACCTTATCATTCGCGTATGTTTTGGAAGAGTTCGTATAGTTTTGGGACATAACAAGCGAAATATTGCAATTGCTTCTTAAGGAACCTAAGGAACCTCCGTCATTTCTAGAACATCATCGGGTGCTGTCGGTAACATTGGCTGCTCTCCAGCTTAACATTCGCTCTCCGCAGGCGTGGAAAGAGTTACAGTTACTGCAGTTACAGCAAGTTGAATCCGCTCCAAAAAGATGCTTATCCGATGTAGTGCTCCCTGTTCTACCCAGAAGCTTTCCGTATATTCCTACCTCAAAAAAAAAAAAAAATTTTTTGGGGGCGTGATACTAAACAGCTCTCCAGAGGGATTTTCAGAAAGACGCTTCGTCAAGGGGGTGCTTCAGATTTAAACAGAAGGCGGTTGTGAAGGAACGATTTCAACTTCCGCTTTTGCTTGGCATCATGGCATCATGAAATGGTCCACGTGAATTGTGACGAATTTCATTTACTTACCATTGACCCAAAAGTACAGACATGAATCGACTTTTGACTGCTCCAGTTCCAATTCTTTAAACACTTTGATCAGCCGGTTGTTCCACATTCGGTTCGACTGCTTGAGCCCCTAAAGTGCATTTTTCAGCCTACAGACTTGCTTCGAAGTGCCAGCAAATCCTCGTAGTAACTCCATGTAGATGACGTCGTCCGTCAATTTGCCTTGAAGGAACGGCATCCATCTGTTCCACACCAAAGCCGTGCTCGTATCGCATGGTATCGTATTGAAAGGGAATATACTTCGTCGTAATCGATTCCTGGCCACTGCGAGCATCCTTTTATGATCAGATGTCCTTGTACCGCTCGATGTCTCTAGTTGGTCCTCGTTTCGTCTTGAAGACCAACTTGTTTCGAATGGCCTTCCTGTCGCTTGGAAGGTTGGTCATCTCCAACATTTCGTTATCCTTCAAAGCTTCGATGCCTTTGAGGATCATCAAACGTCATCGTACTTGCCTGGAATCGCTGCGCCTTGATCCTTTCTGCTCAACAGCTGTTCTATCAAATTGCAACGGGAAAGCAGGGACAGGCTCGTTGCTTGCATCCAGGAATCCGGGATCACTTGATTCGCTATCGGTTGTCGCAGTTTCTTCAGGTTCGTCTTCAAAACCATCATCGTCAATGGCAATTGGTTACACAACTGGATGTAGTCCTCCAGTTACATTCGGTTCAGCGATTGAATACAACTCCATGAACTGTGGCTACGGAGGATATGGTTAACAAAATTCATGATATCGGGTTTGTTTGAACTATAGAACGAATTTGGTCCAGTTTCGACTTCAAGACTACGTTTTGAATTCTTTCAATAGAATATTCTGCATACGTATAGGATTCAAATGTTTTTGAGATGGTTGTTTATTTGCGACTGACTCTGATCTGGCTCTTGTATATTCCGTTATAAGTGAGAGATGCACATGTGGATCTAAGATAATAAACTATCTACGATCGCTAGGGTGATCGTTCGAAAATCCTACATGGCCAGCCATTTCAACTCAATTTTGAGTCGTTTTTGACTCACTTATGTCATTAGTGGAGTCACTCAAATTTGAGGTAAATGTGACTGGCATTGACAAGTCGACAAATAAAAAACATCGACTCAGAAATCAGATGGAACGAGGGTGATCGTTCTATACGGAGATGAGGAAAACGAGAGAGATGTGTTCTAGTACTACAATAGGGTAGTTCAATTTCATTGGAATATAATCAACATTCAATGTGCAACTAGCGATTTGAAATTGCTTCACTGTTGTAGAACCCCTAGTTCCGAAGTTTTTTTGGTACACCATGCAGTCTTCACCTAGCTATGCTTTCTTGCGCTTTTCAGTAATTTTTGGATACTAGTATCTTTTGTTTTTTTTTTTATTCGCTAAGATGTTTTGACAGAACATTTGAGGGTGTATTGGCATAGACTGAACTCTAACACCAGTAGGTCCCGAACAAATACGACTTTTTTCTTGGCTCAGTCAGTACTAGCACATTTGTCTTGGTAAGTTTGGTCCCAAGCTTAATAATGCGCCCCTTATAATGAACTCACACGAAACACACTCTCAAATATTATGTCAAAATAACACAGCAAATCAAAACAAAGGCGCAAATATGTATAGCAAGGTACTGGCTTCAATGTAAAATTTCTGATCAAGTGGGTTCTGCAACAGTGAACCAATTTCAAATCGCTAGTTGCATATTGATTGTTGGTATTGGTGTGAGTTACGGTCTTAGGGGCGAATCATTAAGCTTGGGACCGATAAAGTAATAGTACTTCCTGAGCCTAAAAATGCATTCATTTTCTTCATGACTATCCAGCCGCTGATATAATTCAACAAGGGTTAACAGATCGCCAGGTGAAGATCTGCAGAGATTGCTGACATTGTAGACATCTCAACTCAAAGCATACAAAATATCATTCACGAAAAATTAGGTATGAGAATGCTGTCGGCGAGATGGGTGCCGCGTTTGCTCCACAGAGGAGCAAAAAACAGAATCGCATGACAACCATAACCGCATGAGCGTATTTTACAGATTTGGCTCCATGCGAACATGAAAAAAATGCTTGGCGGAAAGCGATTCACGTCAAACGAGGAAGTCGTTGCTAAAGAGGCCTATTTTGCTGAATTCGACAAACCATATTTTTTAGATGGCTTGAAAAAGTTGGAATTTCGCTGGACTAAATGTATCGAGTTGAAAGGAGACTATATTGAGAAAAAAGGAATTGGAGGGGGGAGCAAGGATGCAAAGCATATCGTGATTTTTCGTAACGTCAAGCTCAATGAACAAAGCTTTCCGTGGACCAAAGATAATCGAAATGAGGAGAGACTGGTGGTTTCTTTAATTTACGAGCAAGACGGAAAATAGCGCATCAAAGAGGACCATGTCGAGCAATCCGTGGTCGAAACGTCCGGCCATGATGATTCTGGAGAATAATAAAAACACGACCCCCCCAGGCAACAAAGCCACACGATCATTCAGTGCCAGTGATGTTGGCCTTCCTTTATCCTCAGACGTTCCCGAAATCTACAACGAAATCAGCACTCGTAAGGATTTTGACCTGTGGTACCAGGCAGTGCATGACAAACTCAACTCCATGAAGGTCAACGATGTGTTTGGAAGCTGACGACGTGTCCAGTCGATGTGAAGCCCCTTAAAACCTAATCGGTGTTCCAGCTCAAGGAGGACGAGACCGGACGACAGATTCAACATAAGGCACGACTGGTAGTCAAGGAGTTCCTGCAGCGTCCTGGGATCGATTTTGGGGGGACGCGCGCACCCGCGGCGAACGGTGTCAGAGCGCGTGGGGTGGGCCCCGCGCTCACACGCGACCGAGAAGGTCGAGGTTCTCCCGGAAGCTAGGGTGAGGCGGGCCGAGAAGGGGGGGGGAGGTAGCGGGTGAGGAAAGCAAAACCAGGCATCGTGATCAAGCTACAAAACTCACTGTATGGTCTAAAACAAGCCCGAAGATGCTGAAACGACAGATTTGAATCGACACTATTGAAACTAACGTGACTACGCCTGTATGTGTTCACCATGGGTGATGATGTTTACCTGGACCTACAATCGAGAAGTTGAGGCACTGTCTTTCTTATGAGTTCGAGATGACCGATTGTGAACCAACAAAGTTTTTCTTACGACCGCAATCATGGTGAACTAAAGTTGTCACAGGATGCAGTTGCTGCTAAAATTCTGGAGAAATTTGGCACGATTGAATGCAATCCAGCGAAGAGTCCGATGGAGAAAGGACTTCATCTGACCTGTGAAGGAGGTCGTACCAGGCAGCCAAACCGGGAGTCACTAGGCAGTGTGGTGTACAAAATGCTGTGCGTGCCACCCTGTTGCCTACATGGGAAGGTTCCAGCAGTCATCAACGGAGAACCACTGGCAATCACGGGAAGCGTTTTATGAGATACCTTAAAGGAACAGGGGGGCTACCAACTTCAAGAAAAATGAAGACACCAGACCACTTGTAGGATTCGTCGACTCCGACTGGGCATCCGATATAGAAGACCGCAAGTCGGTGACGGGCTTCCTGTTCAAGGTTTACGGATCAACGGTCTCTTGGGCAAGTCACAAGCAGTCAACAATTTCATGTCCAGCGAAGCTGAGTATGTAGCGCTACGTGCCACTGTGTCCAAAGGAATCTGGTTGGCCGGACTTCTGGAAGACCTCGACTGCAAGACACCGTCGGATCCCGTAATTATTTTTGAAGATAACCGATGCTACAGTTGAGTGGCCAAGAAATCTGAATCGAAGTGGATCAAGCACCTGGACATAAAACACCATTTCATCAAGGATCATGTGGCTGCTGGGACCATCATGATAGAACCGGTTCGCACCATCGAGCAGCAAGCAGATATTGTTTCAAAACCATTGGATGTTACCCGATTCCAATACATCAGGACCAGAGCGGGTAAATCTCACGGCCATCATGTGGCAATAAAAAAAACAGTTTATCTCACTGTTACGAGAAGAAAAGAACTATCATGGGCTTTCTAGTCATTCTCACACCATCATGTAGTCATGAGATTTTTTTTTCTCATACGATTTTGTTTCACAAATTTATAACTAGTTTACTTGTAATAGCCAAGCAATAAAACGTAATCGACAGAGTGTAAATTTCATTTGAAGTTTTGTTATGAAACTAACAATTATATCAATAAATAAGCTCGTAATAGAAATGGGGGGGGGGGGAAGGGGAAGAAAAAATGCTGTAGTGTGTGGAAAGGGAGTGAAAAAATCATTGTTTTGGGGGGGGTTTTGTTGGTTGGGGGAGGGTTGGGGGTTGGGGGGGGGGGGGGGGGGGGTGGTGGGGTGGGGGGAGGGGCTTGCGGGTTGGTGGGGTGGGGAGTTTTTGTTCTTTCTGTCCCCGAAGGGGCCTCATTGCGCATTTCGAATCGAGCTTCTCGAAACGATTGTTTTGAAAGTCGACTCGAAAATGTTTTGGCATTATGTATGCATTTCGACCGGTCGATAAATTATCTTTCTTTGTAGTAGTAGATTTCGACTAATCGTAGTAGATTTTCGAGCACCTGCTGTCAAACAAGACATAAACAAATTAATTTAGCGCCGGCAATCCAAATCGTTTTTTTATCAGTGAAAAATAAAGTTATTCTTTTAAGTAAGTATCAAATGAATGTGTTTTGCTTTATACGGGAAATAATGGTGTGATTCTTTTAGCGAACAGCAGATGATGCTTTTCGATACAGACAGTGATGATGATGAGGAGGAGGAAGCATGCAACCTAAGAATTTCAAGGCGCCAGCTTCGAGATCACAACAACCCATTAAGTTTGACTGAAATGGAGTAAGTAAACATTTAGTAAACATTTTTTTTGTTGCAGTAACATACTCTTGAGGATGTATTCGAATAGTTTATGGTATCTTTGAATCGGCATATTGAGGTGAAAAACCAATCGGCAATTTGGAAGACGAAAAGTTTAATTGGATTTTCATTCGATTTCTGTATTTCTGTTCACTTGGTAACGAATACACCGAGTATAGAACGCACAAAGGTTTGTTGTCCCAATAGTTATTGAGCAGATAGTTTGCTGTTATGCTGTTACCAGTTATTCATTTTCAAAATACGGGTCGGGTCAAAATACATTTTTTTATCTTGTTATGATATGATAGTATATTATTGCAAATAAATTGGTTTCAGGTTATCGAAATATGGGATGTACCGTGAAGGTACCATATTCAGCGCACTTAAGACATTTTCGACGCAAACGTAGCATAACAAAAATCGAATAAGCTTTTTTTAATATTGTTTTTTGGCAGATGTGTAGTTCAAGTGAGTAAGTATGAATGAATAATATAAACGTTTATAAAATATAAAATGAACACACGAAGAAAAGCGTTTTTGGGATCGAATTCTGCGCATCATTTTTTGAAATGTTCCATATTCTGCGCAATGGGTTCCTAATTCTGCGCATAAAAAAAACGTCGTGTTACCTATGCTATTTTATTTTATTTGGAATAATGTATGAGTTTTATTCATGAAACTCATCATCTCTTCAGTTTCAGTCCTGCCAACTTAGCATCTGCTTAGTTTTAACCACTTCCGTCCAGGAGCTCTCTCACCGAAAGGATTATTGGACTTGCGAGTGATACCAAGATAATTTTTTATTTTTTATTAATCATTTATTTGTGCAGGCTCAATCGAATCAACTTTACAGAGCCAAATTTTCATATTTTTATACATCATTTATCTTAGAACTAAAGTTAGGGGGATAAAACCGATTACTCGCGGCCGTCTCGAGGTTAATAGGAATTAAAAATTACGGATGGGAAAGAGGGTGGGAATTTAAAGTAAGGTTTACATAACACATTAAATTTAAATTCTAAATTATCTAAACACTTATAACTATACAATTTATGGTTTTCTTTTGACTTGAACATTTTTTGAAAAAGAAAAAGAAACACATACGCAGAAAAAAAAACTTAAAGTAAACATACAGGTTAAAATACCAAGATAATGTGCCACGGATTTTTTTAAACGTTGGGTATCTACCGACATGCCGACCTTTGCTGAATCAATTATCCACCGCACAATACGTTTATCCTCTTCCTTGGTTAGAACGGTTGGTTTTCCTTGACGACGACAAACGAAACCGCGAGCCAGCGCAGCTCTTCCAACACACTTCGGAACATTTTGTGTTTTGGATGCCTTTCGAATAGAATGGGCTTCAAATGGTGAGTTGACAACATCGAAGGAGGGTGCGACCGACCTCTCGTCCTCACAAGTTCCTACCTCACGCCTCCACGAGTCATATGATCACAAATGACTGCCAGCTGAAACATGGAGACGCTGGTTGGCGTAGCCTGGGCAATGTTGTCAATCTGACAATAGCGAAGTGAGGGGGTGCGACTGAAGATTGTGTACCTATAAATCATATTATATATTTTACATTCTCATGTTATTAACAATTTCAGCACGCTTTCGAACATCTTAGCATTCTAAAACCATGTAAGACCCTGGAACAACATGACGGGCATCAAAGGCTCAATTTATTTTTCAGCATTTTAGCATAACATTTACTTTGAAATTGTACTTTGTGCAAATGTTCTATGCTATGCTATGCTATGCTATGCTATGTTGGATGCCTTTCGAATAGAATAACCTCTTTTCACCATCGAAATACCCGATTCGGCTTGCTGAAGGGTTTAGAGCATATTTTTCCTTCTGGGACTCATTTTGTTAACCTATTGCGCAGAATAAAGAGAAAATTACTTCCATATTCTGCGCAAAAAAAATTTCATCTTTTTATGCAGAAATCTCTTGAGATGTATGGAAATCCGCCTACATTATTTGGAAAATACTCACATCTAGCACTTGGCACAAAAAAAAAAAAAAAAATTTCTTCTTTTTGTACACAAATAATCAATTTTTCACTAGTGCGCGTCTTAGCGCGGCTGCTAACGGAGACTACTTTGTTGACGTTTTCAATGCTGGTGGTTAAGCATTTATTATTTTTTTCCACAAATGCTGTAATTTTCTGAATGAGTTGTGGTCATTACGAAGTTAATAAAGTTGTAGTTGGTTTCCGCCTATAGTCAGGGCATTTATAATTGTACATAATTTTGAAACATGATTCCAATGAATAAGTGCGCAACATTTGGAGCTGTGCACAATAAGGTACCGTCACGGTACTGTCTTTTGCATTATTTATTTCAGGTCTACCAGTTCATCAGGTTTTGTAAAATAATTTAAAATTTATAAGTTTTTTTCTCATAGCTGTCATACATTGTCTAAATTTTCTGGTTCGTAATGGATGCGCAAGTTTGTCTACAATTGCAGCAAAACAGCAGTCGGCACACATGTAATTTTCAGTTAATATTATAATATCCCTTCACTATAAATATTATCTTATATGACAATGTTTATTCATTACCACCTTACCATTCATCTCGTATCATCATCATTGCCATTTTTATCATTACTTCTGTTCTCGTGATTTATATATTAGCATAAAACTAATTTTATAATTTTTAACCTAAAAGGTTTTATAAAAGTACACACTTAGAAAATTTTACAGTATTCGGTAATTTTTTACCGAACTTTCAACAGCTGAACGTTCGGTAATCTGTTCGGTAATTAAATCAATTACCGAACGTTCGGTACTCAAATTTTTTGATGAACTGTCAAAAACTACCGTACAGTTCGGCAATGGAAGATTTGATGATCTGTCAAAAATTACCGTACAGTTCGGTAATTTGTGTAGTCTGGTACCGAACCGTTTCGGTATTTTGTTTTTGTTTTTATCGTTAAACACCAAACTATTCGGATGTTATTGGTTAATTGAATATTTAATTTGAGTATTTTGTTTTTGTTTTTATCGTTAAACACCAAACTATTCGGATGTTATTGGTTAATTGAATATATTAAACAAAACTGTATTTGTTGTTATTCCGACCGGGACTGTGAGGTCTTTCCAGCATATGGCGCAGTCAACGAAATACTACGAACGATGCGTGTCGACTGCATCGGATGCTGGTCAGTGAAGTTGTGTTCTACCTGTAGATGGATACAATGCTGCAAATATATTTTGCATGTGTATCATTTAGAATAATAATCCCTTTTTACATCGAACCTATTGATTGTTTAGCGTGTAATCAGCACATTTGAAATATTTATAGCTAGCCGGATGAAAGCTCTAATTAACACTGGTTTATTTTCTACATACATACATGGAATAATTAAAATTAATCAATATCCAAACCACCTTCTGGAACCACGAGGCTTCATAGAAAATGGCTGACAGTTTGACAGTTAATAATACTTTACCGGGCTTCGGTTATTCAGAGTTCGTTTTACGTTTTGTTGGGTAAAGTTCTTACCGTATTCAGTGATTGTTTGTTTTTACCGTATGGATTGTATTTTTTTCTACCGTATACGGTAAATAAAATTCAACATTACAGATCGTTCGGTAAAGTGTTACAAAATTACGGTAACATTTTTTATATTTACCGAAAAATCGGTAAGATGTTATGTTTACCGAAATGTTTCGTCAATTTTTTTACCGAACAGCAAAATCGAATTTAAGTGTGTAGTATATAACCTATTAGGTAAAAATTATAAAATTATTATGTCTTATATGTCCACATATCATTTTGATCCTTTCTTCTTCTCTTATGAATTAGAAGTATCTAGTGCATTCAAAATACAAGAAGCTGCAACGGAATCTGTGGTAGGCTTTTACACTTATTACTGAATGTATGTTTCATTTCCTTTGCAAATGGACATTTGACTAAATCTGAGCTGATCCGATTCATGAAACGCTGTGTGCCATTTGGCTAGTGTCTGATTTTACAGTTTAATCTTTGTCATTTCTTTTTAAAAACTCACAATATCAGTCTATTTGAAAATGATTGTTTTATTGATTTTAATTCATAGATGATTTAAGCATTACTTATTGTTTTTTATGTCCATTTGTCTTTAACTCCCTTTCGATTAAATCTTCCCTGCTTTCCTTACTCAGGAGCAATAACTATTAGGACAGCAAAAATAAAAGCTGTTATAAAATCAGCATCAAGCAGGAAATAGTGACCATGGCAACAGTAATTTAAAATGTATAAATGTTAGCTTTGTTAAATTTCAATAGATTTTACAATTTTTTCAAACGAACGTATCTGATTTTGTGGACAGGGAAGGGAGGTGGGATTCAGATTCTTGAAACCCTTGGCATTTTCATGCAAACTAGTGCCACCAATGCAAGGAATAACATTTCACTAACATGATGGTCGTGCTAGTTTCCGTAAGGGTGCTGAGAGTATTGAGGAGTTTATGTTTGAGTCTTGCTTCCCCTCTTTGTTTACAGGGTCAGATACGTCTGTTTGAAAAAGCACTCGAGATTTTGGTGAATTGCTGCTATCGCTGAAAACGAACGAAAAAGTGCTTAAGCGCGGAACCACAGAACTCTACACTTTCACACTTTACAACATTTCTTGCATTTCAGGATCAACCAAATGAAAGTAATATATAATAGATACGAATACTTGTAGTATTTTTCATATACAGAAATATATACAATATTATATAAATATTTAATGGGAATTGGAGGGACCATCTGAGCACCCGATTGAAGCACCCTAGATGGGGAGAGTGGGAATGCCAATTGCCAATTGCCAGTGCTAACAGTTTGTAAATAGGGGGTGGGCTCTTCTTCCCGCCCATTGGGACATCCTCATGTTAGATAGCTCGCTCTTATGACGAATTGTTCAATCTTGTTGTTGGAAGTAGATTCTTTATATCCCTGTGGAAACGTATAAGCGATGTTGCCTATTGATCCACTCAATCCGTTTTTGGCCCTTTATTCAATGGCATGATAAGGATAATTAGTGGCTATTAAAGCTTGATCTAGCTTGATGGTTAAAAATTGAATAACATATGGCCGCTAATGAGTTGGTATAGCTAACTAACCGATTCAATAAGGATGGGTTATATATGACCCAAAATAAAAATTTGCTGTAGAAATTCGGCTTTTTTAGAGTTACAGAGGAATATTGTTCTGCAAATTAAACTCGTTTAACTAGGAAAAATATTTAACAGGTGTGTTATGGACACAATGATGATCTAGATCATCCAAACTATCCTTGAGTTCAGATCTTGATGTTGTACATTAATGACAAGGTAGTTTAGAGTGCTATGTCTTAGGGAAATTTTAAAACCGTTGCAGACATATTACAGTATCTTCAGAATATCTACGGTACTCCAAACTATTGTTGAGTTTAGGTTTTGGTATTTTGCATGATCAATAAGGCGATTTACGAGGTCTCCATCGTACTTAGGAGTTGGAAAAGCTCTTTGGGACATCATTGCACAATTATAGTCATACCACAGTATTCTCAGAATATCTACGGTACTCCAAACAATTCTTGAGTTTAGATGTTGATGTTTTGCACGATCAACAAGGTGACTCACAAGGTCTTCATCGTATTTATGAGTTGCAAAACCTTCATGTTCCATGGTGTTTGGCATGATGAACAAGGAGATTTTGAATACAATAGCATGGGTACTCCAATCCTTATGGACTCCGTATCTTAATGTTCGGGAGGATCAACCCGCTATTTGCAATTTACTTATCAAAAATTTGTACTTGTCCATGAGACTTATTCCAACAGTTTTAAACACTCAAACTTTATTTATATAGATCACTCACACAAACAAACTCAGGCAGACGATTTCCATGTTTAATTCAAAATTATCATTTGCGTTGTTGGTAGCTTATTTACATTATTCCAAGTTCATGTGATATGAATATAAACAGTTTGTACATAAATGTATATTGCAAGTAATACAACGAGTGTCGGTCTTCAGGTCTAACCCTTTTGCCTTTTTATATCCGCAACAATAATCAAATAGTCTTCACCTTGTGATTTTCTCTTCAATGGTCTTCCACGCTATCTTTCGACCCCCTAAGTGCCATGAGCAACTAGTTGTTCTGCCAAAGAGACAAGGAAATCAATGAACGAAAGCTTATGATTTCCGTTTAGTTCTGAGTTGATAACAGCAATCAAAATAAGCTTAAACAACGCAACCCCACCACTTATTGGCTTTCCTGTCAAAATCATATAGTGTGACAGATTGGCCGGCGTGGTCAACCCCTCCCATGTACCTGTCATAGAAGGCCATTGCTTCAGGACAGCTTTCTTTATCCGTTTATCGAGGTGCGCTGCACTACTGCTACGTTGTTTAAGAGGCAATTACTGATAACAAGTACCTCCTTCGTATCCTGTAAGCGACTGAAGGTGTGCCGAGCAATTTTTATAAAGCTTGGTATTCGCTTTTGGCTAATTCTTCCTTTTTTTAATATAGACAGTTTCAGAAATTATAAGCACACTTTCAAAATATTAAAAATGCGTTTATTTAAGAATTTAATTATTTTATTTGGCAAATTATACCATCACTGGTGTTTTGCATAACACTTTACTCTTCTTCAATCAAAATTTTTAACTATAACCGAGACATCTCGTTTTTCCTCAAATATGACTCATAAGCTTCTGCACTGTTGCACTTTTCAACATTTTCACCACTTTTGTCCAATCTTTTTTTTTTTTAATTTTTCGATGTCATCCGCTGGTTCTACAAATTTCCGTAGCTTTGCTCTGGTCAAAGCCCAAAAAGTCTCGATTAGTCGTGCCTCCGGGCAATTTGACGGATTCATATCTTCCGGCACGAAACAGATTTTGTACCACCCTAGTGTATCCTTGGCGTAATGACATGATGCCAATTCAGGCCAAAATAATAAACGCTTCTGGAGGCATTCCTTGATGTACCTCTAGGTGTACATTGTCTTCGATCTTACGTACGAGCTAGATATTTGGCCGGATTTGCATATTGCCTGCCACACCATCATCTTCTTGCCAAATTTTTCGGTGAAAATGGCCTTTTCCGTTTTGGGGATATTCCTGTCCTTGCGTACAGTGAAGTATTATGGTCCGGGTAGGGTTTAAGTTTCCGGACTCTCGGTTCCACAGACGCGGCCTGATTTGAGTTCCTTTTGGGTTTCTTCTGCTTCCGGTATATCTTTAGTTCAAGTCACTCTTTTGCACGCATCACGTTAGACGTCAAGGTCCGTATTTTTTTCGACACATCTCGAACGGAAGCCGATTGTTTCTACTTATAGGCATCCCTGATCTCACAGGAACTCACAGGACTGGATTTTCGACCACACCTCGGTGCCTTGTCAAAAGTACATTGTTCTCCATGTGTTATAACTGCAGCTCGTACAGCTCCGACGCTCACACCGTCTTCCTTTGCCAATTTTCTTAAAGAGATTCCACTTACAGTGTACCATTTTTGCCGATACTTTTTCTCTGCTCCGTAGTATGACGACGCATTTAGAATTTTCTAATGCTATGACGTACAGAAATGTGTAAACTAAAGGACGCAGCCGAAATAATTTCAAAAATGTCATTCAATTCAAAATAACCGTTAACATTAGACGTGCTTATAATTTCTGGAACAGTCTATAGTGTCTACGCCGCAACATGGATTTTTCCCTAACAAATCAAGTGACGTAAAGAATCTGTCAAAGTACAAGCAAACGGATTTGACTTTCCAGACAACCAGAAGTCGTATAACAATGTTCAGATAGTATCGTAAATTCCTAAATTTTAAGTCGAAATCGCATATAATTGTGGACTTTATCGTATTAAGTTTAAGAAAAAAATCGTAAAGAGTGCAAATTTTGGACTTATATACGATGTGTCATTTATCCATCGTACTGTGTCAAAAACCAAATCAGATTCACATCGTTAGATTTTTTAAATCGAATTTGTTATTGTAGATTAAGTCGCATACGATGTCAAATCAGCTCGTTTGAGATAACAATATAATTTGCACGTATATGGCCTACACTTTTACACGTACAAGCCATATTTTTGCATTCTATACGATTTGTTTGCTGGCATATACGTTTGTATATCAGAAAAACAACTATCAATATGCGTGCATTTTGGTTGTCTGGGTTCATCCTCCGGAATGGATTTCAAGACACCTTGGACAATACTCTAGCCCAGTGTGCCCCCTGGTTTTCCCGCAGCATCTTTCCCGCAATAAACTTGTACCTCGTACGCATAGCCAGTCAATACATCGCAGCGGTCCCAAAGCTTTACTCCACGCTTTATTGGCTTCAGAGGCTCTTCAGAGGCTGGCATTGCTTGAAAGATAAACGCCCCTGAAATTTCACCATCATTTCCACCGATCGACTAGTAAATAGTATCCAAGCGCATATGTTGGAAATGACGCGTTGTATACTCGACAACACTTTCTCCCCCCCCCCCCAGCTTACTTGTGGCTTCCACCTTCCTCGGAGCATTAAAAAAACATTTGAAAAAATAAGTTCAAACCAATCCCAAACCAACTTGCACTTTTAAGCTTGAGAACGAGACCGAGCTTAATGATTCGCTCCTACTAACGTTACTCACACGAACACACCCTCAAATATTCTGTCAAAATAACACAGCAAATCAAAACAAAAACAAAGATTCAGGTACCGAAAAACGCAAGAATGTATTCCAAGGTTTAGACTGCAAGGTCTACTTCGGACCGAGAAGTTAGTTTCATATCAGGGGGTATCCCAAGTAAAAATTTTAGTTTTAATCCAGCCGTATAGCACTCCTCCCGGCTTTGTGGATAAAACTACATTCAAAATTGTGTTGTCTACCAATACCTCCTCTATGCTTCTTTAAAGCCGAAATTTGTACAAAATGGCCCACTCTATAGATGGTTGTGAAAACAAGTTAATAAAACCTTTATAAGATCATAAAGATTTTGAAAATGTTCTAGCGATGTCATGACCACTTGAGAACCTTCATAAAACCTATTGGCTGCCATGAAAACCAGAATGTGGCCAAATGGCCACAGCTGTCAAACTTCACTGTGAAATCGAGATTGGTTTTTGTTGTTCTGCTTTGTTCGATTATCTGCTCTTCTGATTCATTTAGCAAAAAAAAAGGTCTAGTGTTGCAGGAAATTTTATTTGATAGCAAAATATCCAAAACCAATTGTGTTTTCTACAGCGTATTATGCTCCAAATTATATGCGCATTTATTTTTATGGTGAATATGGGCACGATAAGAGCCGAAAATTAATGCGCCTCGGAAATTATGTGAATTTGCTACAATATAAATAAAATTAAAACAAATATATTCGATAAATTAATCATGAATTTCCTGTAAAGTGCTTGGAATTGGATGAGATTATCTTAAAAAATGCCGAAATTAGTCTAAAATCTACAGTTTATTTGCATACTGTTGAAAGTTTGATGCATTTATTTTTCCACATTTCAATTATTTCTTATGTTTCAATATGGCGATTGCAAAAAAATTCCCAGTTTTGCCAAATAGCCAATTTTTTTTCGCGATGACTATTATAAAACTATTTGGTCTTATGGTGAGTTCCTTCAATGCCAATTAGTTTGATATTTTGTAACTGAATACTATAACATACCTGTGGGATCCATACCTACCCCTGAAAAATGTAGCATTCAAAACCAAACATCCTGTGCATGCGTTACTTTGTTTATAATAAAATTTTGGTTTACTTCTAGATTCCGCCAATATTTCAGACTGAGCCGCACGGCATTTAGTTATGTGTTAAACACTGTGTCTTTGCCAGCAGGATCACGAACGACTTCAATATCTCCAAGCCACAAATTAGCAGTTACGCTTAACATACTAGGGAGCGGATCGTATCAGGTGAACGCCGGATGTGGATTTATGATAGGCATGTCGCAATCAACTGTTTCGACCGTTTTTAATGAGGTTATTTCGATACTGGAGGAAAGTTTGTGTGGAATCTGGATCAAATTTAATGAAGAATCCTTTCGTGAAACTCAAAATTATTTTTATACGCGATATAAAATCCCTGGTGTAGTTGGCTGCATTGACGGCACACATGTTTCTATACTAAGACCCACCAAAGACGAGCATATGTATTTTAACCGGAAAGGAACTCATAGCATAAACACGATGATTGTGAGTAAAACTTTTGTAAAAAAATTTAAAAATAAATTGATGAAAGTTTACAAAATAAAAACCACAGAGTATTAAGCGGAAGAAAATATAATCTTTTTTCATTTTCAGATTTGTGATCACAAATATCGAATACTTGCTGTCAATGCGTGCTATGGTGGAGCAGCACACGATTCCTTTGTATGGAGTGTGAGTAGAGAAAGCACGTTTTTGGAAGAATTACACCAAAATCGAAACTGTTCCTTCAGGCTACTAGGTAATTTTCAAAATATTACACATGATGTCAAATTGATTTATGAATACACTTGGTTTAAGGTGACAGCGGATATGGAATTGCCCCATGGCTTTTAGTTCCATATCGCTCAGCACACGATGGATCCGGCGAGGAGACATTTAATACTATTCACTCATCCGCAAGGTGTACCGTTGAAAGAGCAATTGGAGTTTTGAAAGTTCGCTGGAGGTGTTGCTGTGCAGATCGGAAATTAAGATATACACCAATGAAAACTTCTACGATTATCAATGTTTGTTCTGCTTTGCACAATATATGCATTGCATACAATATTGACATTTGCAACGATGTTTCGACCAACGAATTGACACGTCATAGCCCAGAGAGTTCAGAAATCTCCAGGCAAGATAGCGCTGTTACAAGAAGAGGTGAAAGATTAAGAAATATCATACGAGACTCTTTGGTAAGATGATGACCAGATAAATTTTCTAGTTTCACTTTATGATAAAGGTCTTGAGATTATGATTTCCATGAAAAGATATCAATAAACAATTTTTGAACCATTTTCACATTTTTTATATAGATGAGAAAGAAAAAAACCTGAACAAGATTCGAATCTAGATTTTAATTTAGTCACATTGTATTTCATTTCTTAAAAACTTCCCCAAAAATTGCACACTTCAGTATCTTATAAATATGTTCTATTATTTTTCTATTTTCTTTGTCATAAGCAATCAGTAGATTCCGTATAGCAATATAAGTTTGTTTTGAAATTTTATTCTATTAAGGTTTTCACTCTTTATCTGGGAATAACAAATTGACAAACCTTATATAATGTCAGTTATTTAAAATTATGTAATCTTCATTCATCGTCTTCAATCATACTGCTGTCATGTTCAATAGTATTATCAACGGTCAACTTCCTTCTTTTTAAATTGTACATTTTCTTTTTCAGTTCATAGTTATCTATTTTCACGAACAGCAATTCTCGTTGAATTTTATTGCTTTCTTCTATTGCATTGACGTATCTTTTCAGGATATTCAACTTTTCGTTTTTGAAATTGCTACGATTTGTTGTACGTTGACGATAACTTGTGCTTGCTCCGTCTTCAATTTCCCCTACAACTTCTTCTTCTCTTTCTACAGTCATTGGTGTATTAGTGGCAAGTTCATGACCCACAGTTTGTTCGCTCAATCCGTAATTTACTGTTTCTTCATCTGGTCTTTGATTCGCTCTGGGCTCATGTTCTTCCGAAAGACCACTCGATGATTCTTCGGGGGTATCTTGCACGCTTGAACGTTTATCTTTTAACGTACCATACGATGTTGCTCCGCTTATTCCTTCAACCGCAGCCGCTAAACCAGCTGATTTAATGACGCTTTCTTCATATGCATTCAGGTGTTTGTTTTGATTAGGTCCTCCTCCCGTTTTGCGGATATTGTTCATGTTATGTCTAAGCTTTGTTTTGACCTTATACTTGTAGTCTGCCCAAACCTGAAATATTAAGATCAGTAAATTAAAAATAAAACAAAGATGAAAAACAACCAAGAACACCTTCATAGTGAACCACATTCATGAATTGTAAATATTATTGTATGTTGTACAAAACATTCCGCGAATCAATATTAACTATATGTCATCGGATATGCTATAATTCTCCTAGTGTACGCTTCACTTATCACAGTTCCTCCATTGATTACGAATCTCTCCAAGAAACAGGCTATTCAAGGAGTACCAGATCAACTTCGACCTATTTGAATTCCCCATATTTTTATTGAAAAGTACCAACATGTCAATTTCAATAGAAGAATTTTCACTGATGGGTCGCGCGTTGATGGATCCACTGGTTTCGGTGTCTACTATGAATACTCATCTGCCTTTTGGAAACTTCAGGAACCTTGTCCTGTATATGTTGCTGAGCTGGCAGCAATCCATTTTGCATTGGGGATAATTTCCGACATGCCCAGAGACCATTATTTTATCTTCGCGAATAGTCTCACCCAACAAACAAACGAAAGCAGTAAATAAGCATACATGCTTTATTAAAGCTAAATTACGACTTTTGTAGCTGAATAAAAAATCTGGCTGAAATATAAGCTGAATAACCATGTTCTCAATTGAAATAATAACATAAATTCAAGTGTTTCATTTTGTTTGAATAACATGCTTAGGAAAAGCTACTGTAGTATTTATATGTAACTAAATTTACACAGTTCAACAAAGAGATGAATAACAGTTTATAAATCCGTTTTAACAACGTTTTTATAGTCTAGCTAATAAAACCTGATATTGAATTGAATAATAGCTGTAATGTAAATCACTATTCAACTGATCCAATTATAAGCTGAAGAAAAATAATACAAAAGCTTTACACAGGTGTCTTAATTGACCTTTATTCAACCACTGAACAATTAGTTGAAATACAGTTTATGCCTCTAATGCAACGCTTTTTAACCAGCTTTGCCAATTAAACCTTATAATAAATATATTAATTTAGTTGAATAAAAGCTGTGGTTTAAACCGATAGTCAGCAAAATAAACAACAATTAAAATAAAAGTCGTTTAAATGCCGTAGTGCCGTAATTTTGGTTAATCAATATTTCTTCTTCAACCTCAAGTTATGCGGGATAAATGATGCTTTGCATTCAGTCAATTCCTAGATGAGTTGTTCATTTTTGGTGCCAGTGAAAAAATATTAACCTGTTTTCAAAAGTTGAAAATAGCTCACAGGCTACTCTTAACATTGCCCATCCGAATGGAAAACAGCGCAGTGTTCACAAATAACATCAGAAAACATTGTCATATCTTTTAATCATCTCTTGTTCAACATGCCCTTGTCAGTAATGCACGTAGTAAAACCGAACATTGAATATCAGAGCTTGTGTACAGCTTGCTAACTCAGACGTTTAATAACAGCATTTAGAAGGTTTAATTGATCACTGATGTTGCTTATTTACAGACAACGCTATAAATAGAATATCAATGCAGCTCACCTCTGCTACTATTCAATATATAACTTTGAGCTTATATAGACGGTTCGTTTATAGTTCATTCAATTCTAGGATAGCGCAGTTGGTATGTCACGTAGTTGAGGATACGAAGCTTGATGGTTCAAATCTCGCTATGAAATGCTAATAAATAAATGTTACATAATGTTTCTTTAAATGTACATGTAAAATAATATCAAATGAAATATGCATAATATATAATACAAATATGAATATCTGTATCGTATCGAAAATCATACAAAAAACCAAGAAAGTTTTATGAAAATTTTAAAAAGTTGAACAAAAGTTCTATAAAAGACACCTCAGCTTTTTTAATATGCTTAATGATGTTGAAGAAAAATTTCATCATGACTATTAATTAACAAAGAGAGAATATATTACTATTAAAAAAAACTCGCTTAGCTCAACAAAGGTCACTTCGACTCTCAGAATTACCCTCAAGTTCTTTGCAGCACTTAAACAGCAGTTATTCAATTATCAGCTGAACTCCATAGCTGCAAACTTGCTTCTTAAGCATATGCAATTGGCACTGTGCGAAAGCACTTGACGACAGCTTAATAACTTCTCCCAATTTGTGTGAATAATGCCTGAACAAAAGCTGTAATTGAAAACAGTTCAGAGATTACTCAACGCGCTACAGAATTAAATCGCTATAATGATGTTTATTTAATGAGTGATTGTTTGTTGGGCAGTTGTATCGAGGCCCTCCGGTCGATGAAAACAGTGAGGCACTTATCTTACTTTCTTTAAAAAAAAATAATAAGGGAGCAGATGTGTGCGTTGGTCGAAAGATCATTTAGGATTACCTTTGAAAAATAACATCGCGCACTGGAGGACCCTTGGAGTTCAAGGTTATTTTTAGTTCATCCCACAGCTTGTTGGCATTATACCTCCCAGCAGATTTGTATTGAGCAGCCCACGGGCAAGGTCTGTGTGCTGCTCCATAAGACTTCACAATGCTTATATTTGCTGTGGATTGATGCCTAATGTGTTTTTTGGAATTCACGGGGTCCTACGAATAAAAAACACATGCTTTTGTAATTACGACCAAGAAATATGTTACAAAAAATAAAATACTTACATGACAATGATTAATTACCGCCAATTTATTAAAAACAATATAACACTAACAATAAAACTCAAATGACTCGATTCAAACACGTCACGATACGAATGGCGGTCGATAGGATAATAGTATTCGTCTGTTTTGTTTCGTTTCGACCGCCTATTTTGTTTCGAGTGTATGGTTACATAATGTCAATAAAGCTCGAAAATCTAGTACCTCGTCGAATTTGAATCGTTCTCGAGCTCGATTCGAAATCCATAATGCCAAAACAAGCTCGAGTCGACAGAACTTTATTCGTTTCGACTTGCGAAATGTGGCTCCTGCTGGAGTTACATCAATAACAACACTTTTCTTTAATCCCCTCTATAATTTATTCCCTTTTTCCTCTCCACTCAAAGTTATCTTGCTACAATTGATGGTAGTATTATATCATCATCATCAGAAAAGAGATTGGAGATTGGAGTCAGCGATTGAGAGGGAGTATTGCGGATCTAGCAATCATTGGTACTCAGCCTTGTGAATCGCAGCAACCGACGCAACCGAAGTTTCATTGATTTTGTTAATTTCTATTTCATCATACGTTGTATAAAACCCGTTAAAACTGTTCAAGTTCTTTTCCTTTTCTTATGGCTGACAAGAAGTACCGGAGCTCATTAACATCTAATGAATTCAGTTGTGAAGATGGCGGATTGCAATCTTAACGAGCTGGCTCTCATCGCTGACTCATTATCGAGTACGCCAGCCGAAAGTGAATATTTATTTCGATGCGCGGAATTTCAAACTGTAGAAACGATTGTCAATGTTTCCTCGCGAATTTCTGACTGAACAGCTGCGGGAGCCGATTATTAGATGGAGGATCAGAAATGTAAGTTAATTTTTCTTTTCAAACGGTCAATATTTTATCCACTTTACAACTGACTTTGAATAATCGAATTAGGTGTTCGATACTGATGAATGCTGATTGTTAACGGCGACATTTGAAAAGGGCGGTATTCCAAATAACGAAACCGAGAAAACTGGAGGCAAAGATTGGAAAACGACAATCAAATCCTATTTTCCATAGAAAGTTCCAATAAACCATGTATTATGCTCACAGCTTGTATAACAATGCAGTGTTAAACCTTTTCACACAATATATGCAGAAATTTGTTTTATTGAGTTAAAAATTGATAAAAATCAAAATACGCCCTATTTGTTTTAGAGTATTATTTCGCCTTATGGCCATTCAAACACAATGATAACGGAACCTGAACGGCATCGGCAAACGGCAAAGCCGATTCTAATTGGACATATCAAAGTCATTGAAAGGTCAAACTGTCAAACTTGCCGTTTGGGGTGAGATATGCTTTTCATTAGGAAAATCGGCTGGAGTAGACAATGTTAATGCTAGTGTTATTCAAAGTCGCTTTCAAGTCATTGGCATTTTAATGAATCATTGCAAACTGGGCACGTGCCTGAAATTGTGGAAAGAATCGTTGGTTGTTCCGATTCAAAAGGTTGCTCGAACGATTAAAGCCGAAGAGTTTCGTCTTATCAACATGCTGCACACATTAGAGAAAATTTTAGAACTTGTTGTGAAGGGCTAGTTGCTAGAATATTTAAATAGTAATTCTTTGTTGTTACCGGAACAATCTGCCTACCGGGAAGACCATTCTTGTGAAACCACGTTGAATCTAGTATTAGCAAAATGGAAAGATAACTTAGAGAGTAAAAGATACAATTGTTGCTGTTTTTTTGGATCTGAAACGCGCTTTATGAAACAATTTCTAGACCCTTGTTGTTGAAAACAATAAAGCGCTTTGGAATTTCAAGTACTGAATACAGATGGTTTGAAAGCTATTTGTCTTCGGTAGATTAAATATCTTGGCGTGATTATTGATGACAAGCTAAAGTTCAACGCTCACATTGACAATGTCATCAAGAAAACTGCCAAGAAGTATGGAATTCGATGCCGATTGAAAAACGATTTAACTATTTGCAGTAAAATACAGCTATACAAATCAATCATCTCTCCTCATTTGGACTTTTGTTCTTCCATTTTATTTTTGGCCAATCAAACACAAATACTAAGGCTACAGCGTTTGCAGGATAAAATAATGCGTTTGATTTTAAGATGTAACAGATTCACTTCCTCGACTTTTATGTTAGACGCTTTGCAATGGTTATCGGTGGAGCAGAGAATTGTATATTTGACTATGGTGTTCATTTTTAAAGTAGTTAATGGTTTGCTGCCTCGATATTTGTGTGATCGAATTGAACGAGGAAGTGATACACTCTTAAAAATAATGAATATTACGAGTGATGTAATCTTTTTTGCACGTAAATACTTACAGACTCAAACGTAAATATGACTCAATTGTATGTTCAATTTGATGTATTGTTAAATCCTTACTTGAATTCCAAAATAATAATTACTGTCACACTCAAAATCACGTTTCGAATGCTACATTTACAACAGCTTCAAGAATATATTTGATAACCACAATTCAAGTCTGTAATGCGTTGAAAAATAGCCACTAGACTTAATACTGAGATTTAAAAGCCTGTAATTCACATGATCGTTGTCTTTGGTTTTTATAAGAACATCAGACCTATTTTGAACGCAGTCGGTTTCACGCGTCACGACAAGTTGCAAGTTAGAATTTTATCTCTTTCGTGATTAATAATTTTTCATTGGCCTCTAATTAAATACTTGCAAATTAAGGTTGAAGACTTGCAAAATAAAAACGCAACGAAAACATGGAGCTCATTTGCTATAAAACATTCTTCAATCTGAACATAGCGACAACTGCTAGCATCTTTAAAATATGTTTTGACGATGCCCGGTCGTTGACCGTTCGGCGCAAATTTAATTTAAATGTCCTAAAGCATTTGTAGATGGTGAAACAAATAATTTTACAAGACAATATAGTGCTTTTTTTCACCACAACAATGTCTGGCTTGAAGAACCTTTTGTCTTATTAAATTTAATTACCGAATCTTGATTTTTTTTTCTGATGGTAACTAGAACTCGATTCTTTACATTACGAGCATTATATTTTACAAATGCAGCTTCTAATAATGCAAAAACGAATTCTCCATTGCATTATTAGAAGCGGCATTTGGAAAATATAATTTTGTGTTCCTCAACTTACATTCACGTCATGTGATGTAAGCTATCATTTTGAGTTTTTACGGTCATGTAAATTAAAGAAGAGACGCAAATTTCTGTTCTACGGGTCGCTCCTTTTATGTGCATTTAAAAAGATTTAAATTAACTTGATTTTTTCTAAAAGTGTAGATATAGTAGTCTATTCTGAAAACTTCCTGGACAGCAATCTTATTTGCTATTTCATTATTCAGTGAGCATGAGCATGAGCATGAGCATGATTGACCGCCCACGGATGCTATTTCGTTATTGTCAGATCAGCTGTATTTGCACAAAGAACCAACAGATGATGTTTGGGACTAACATACATCTGCAATGTGTAAAAACCGGTGACCCATAATAAAACAATACTGGCGCCGGCCGTGCCCGAATGCTGGTCAAGTAGGGAATGGGAAGGAACGTGTTGGCATGATACTTGCTTTGAAGGAAGCCGAGAAATCCTCTGCACCACCACGAGAAATCGAGAATGTTGGATAGTTGGGAAAAGGTTAGCAGCAGGGTTCGTTTTGGTTAACGATACGCTGAAAGTATGTAGCACTATCCGCCAAAAACAATGGACCGTTCCAATGTGACTGAAAACAGTCAAGCATAATGTAAAACAAAACAAAACAACATAGATAAAGTATTTTAGATATTAGATATTGTCTTCAAAATTTGTTAGAAATAAATTATTTGTAGCAACATTTTTCCTTCATTTTTCACCAACGTGTTTCAACAGGATGATTATTCCTCTCACTATCAACGATCACATTTTCCTCAACACCAGAATACTTTCCCAATCTATTTCACTTATTTCTACTCGGGATCATCCAGACACTAAACAACTGTCAGCACTTTTTAGTCGGGATCAAGTGACAGAATTCGAAAAGGGAAAACAATTTTCCCACCGCCGTCGTCGCACTTACACACACTGAAATTCGGTTCCTTGCCCGAACGCATTCTTCACGACACGAAGCACGCGAAAAATACGGCGGGACGCCATCGACGCGGTTTTCCCGGCACACTGCTGTTGTCAAAAATTCGGAAGGGAAAACTTCCCCACAGTAGTAGTTTGATTGAACCACCTGATTCCTGAATCCAGCTCGAGACGCCACCACACTGTGCCATTGTTTGAAAACAAAAACAATAAAAATACTCACACCAAAACAGCGTCTGCTCCCTGCAAGGTAATCCACACGGCCAGCCATTTTAACTCAGTTTTGAGTCGTTTTTGACTCACTTTCTTCAAAAGTGGAGTCACTCAAATTTTAGTCAATGTAACTGGGATTGGCAAGCCGACAAATTAAAAATATCCATCTGATCTGAGTCGGTGTTTTTGATTTGTCGACTTGTCAATACCAGTAACATTTACTCAAATTTGAGTGACGAATGTGAGTCAAAAACGACTCAAAACTGAGTTAAAATGGCTGGCCGTGCAAGCACCTTCGTTTCGCTCACTCGCCTGTAATGATGCAGTGGTATTTAAAAAAATCTTTCGCACTCCGCTGTTTGTGTATGTGTTAAGGTAAATATGAATCTTTATTTAATCGCGTCTCATCCCACACTGAAATTTCTCACAATCCAATTCACTTACGCACTAACACATGAAAAATAATCCGCCAGAGAGTAGCAGCACTCTTCTCATACTACTAAGAAAATATATTTGAACCGATCCTCTCTCGTTCACTCGTTTGGTTGACGTTGCAAACAGGGCAAAAAAAAATCTCATTCCACTAGCGGGAAGAGTACCAACAAGCAGAAGAAAACAAATGTCACACTTTGTTTTTATCGGATTTGCTCTATTTTAGACAAGATTCTCAACCAAAAACATGAAATCGGCATAGATTGCCTATCCAGGCACATTATGCGACACTTTTCATATATGTGAGTCTTTTTTTATTTTTAAATAATGGCGAAAGCGGAAGCTGGCGGGGGCGCGGGCGTTCCACCTCTTTTTTTTTTTTTTTCTCTTCTCCTTTTGCTATTCTATTATTCAGTACATACAAACGCAGTTTATTGAATCTATTTTTATGTATACTGACGCAACAACTCTCTTGAATTTGCCCATAGTTATCAATATTTTATCTCTGGACCGCGAAAAAAAATACCCATTGTCCCTTTTAGAATGGCTGGTAATGCTTTATTCGTGTAACTTTGAAACAAAATGAAACCCGCTTCCAGTTTGTCAAATTAAATGCTCATAGAAAACACTATAAGGGACAGCCCAATGGGATTGTACGCAAAGTTGACGTAGGACTACGCAGCAATCGAATTCCCATACACGCCAGGGCCATCCGCTAATTGATTTAAGTCAGTTCTGAAACGGGCTAAGAAAATTCTATTGTACACTCCTTAGAAAGCATTTGGTGGCTCTTAATTATGATACGGCCCCGGTTGTATTTTCTACGATGGTTGAGAGGGCCTCTATCTCTAACGCGTAGAAGATAGTTATGGATCTGTTGGTTCATTGGTTGTTCAACGCGCTTTGCTATTTATTCCGAGACGCGGCGTTTAAAGCAATGCCATGTTCAGCCGGGCGCGGTAATGGAAATTTCAAACAGCTCAAGAGAAAATGTTAACCAAATAAACTCTTTAATTGGAAAATTGATTTGGTCGTCCTGAAAAGGACGGATTTAGTTGACGGGGGAGAAACAGTTCGCGATTGAACTTGGGCTTTCTTTCTTGATTCATCTCGTGGGATGATTGATTCTTGTCTCGTTGTCACGGGCGGCTTTTTCCCGCCAAATTGTAGGCTTCAGCAGCCATGTTTCTCACAGCGAGGTTGACGGGAGCATCGGCAACAACAGCCAACTGCAACAACGTCTCTCTAGGTAACGACTGCTCGCCGCCGCCAACTGCGATCCTAAGACCACTGCACAGCTTAACGACTGTCGTAAGACTGAATCAAAATTTTCTGCTAAAAGCTATGAGGTATAGGGGTTGGATGCTAGTGCACGAAAGAAAGCGGTACCAACGAAAGCAATGTGATAAAAATTGCATCAAAGGGGACGAACTTTAGTTATTGTGCCACAATAATTAGTTTTAATTATTACACGCTAGACGGACGATTTTCTGAACCGAAACATTTCTAATTTGCTTGCCACCGCCAGCAACTAATCCGCTATGCACAACTAGGAACTACAACGAACTCAACCACATGGTCGGCCTGAAGTGTCGCAGTTCGGTTCGAATTATCCGTTCTAGAATTTCGTTCGTTGGTTGTTCAACGTTCTTTGTCATTTACTGCGGGAAGCGGCGTTTAATTAATGCTATGTTCAGCCGGGGCGCGGTAATTGAAATTAATTTGAAACAGCACAAGAGAAAATTTTAACCAAATAAACTCTTTAATAGGAAAATTGATTTGGTCGTCCGGAAAAGGACGGATTTAGTTGATGGGGGATAAACATGGTTCGCGATTGAACTTGGGCTTTCTTCTTGGTATTCTTGGTTCAGCTACTCGTCGTTGCGGGTGGCCATCTTCAGGTGACGTGGGATAGTTGATTCTTGTCTCGTTGTCAGGGGCGGCTTTTTCCCGTCAAATCGTTGGCTTCAGCAGCCATGTCTCGCAGCGAGGTTGACGGGAGCATCGGCAACAATAGCCAACTGCACCAACGCCTCTCTGGGCAACGACTACTCGCCAGTGCTGCTGCCGGCTATGATCCAACTGCAGAACCTACTCTGCACAGCTCCTCGACCACCGAAAAACTAATTCAAAATGCGAAGGTGTACCCTTTTTATAACATTCATGGCTGCCTAGGAGACGTTCTTTACTTAAATATGAAATCTGTGCTAGAAAAGTACTGTGTATTTGGTAAATTTACTCTGAAAAAATCGACATTATAAGACATTACCTTATATTTGCGTTAATTTCAATAGTTGAATGTAATAAATCAATTGATTTAAATACTGGAATCGAAGCGTAGAAAATGTACCGATCGATTGGTGAAAACATTTTGTAAATCGATTGCGAAATGACTTAGTTATTAACGTTCAAAACCTATATATTTTTCGTGACGCTCCAAATGTTCGCAATTCGAAGTGTACCCCAGTATAGAAAACACAGACGTAGTCCTACGTCAAAAATGTTGCAAACACTATGCGAAAAAGAAAAATAATATGTTTAAAAAAAAACTTATAACTAGTAACAACAGAAGGATCTATCATCCTATTTAAGTATCATTGATCATCACTATACAAGGAGACAAAAAGGTTCACGCTGCGAGGTAAAATTCCACAACAATAGCTTGTCACTGGGTTTGATGAGCTATTCAATTATACACAGCCAGCGTGAGGAGATATGATGCACCTAGACCGGCTCAGCGCTCGATGCGAAATGAGACGAACTTTTTTGCAGCGAATCAATTTTGAGATGGGTTGTGACGTTATCTTAAGGCAGCCTTAACAGCGAAAGAATGATAGTGTTAAACCAAAGGCGGCGGTTTCGATACTCAGTCCTGTCGAATTTTTCTTTAGAATGGATATTTTCTCTGGGCATAGAGGATCATTGTGCTTGCCACAAAATATACAACTATGAGAAGTGGTTTTGGAATTGAAAGCTCTGAATTTATAAATGATGGAATGCAACTAGAACACAACGTTGTGAGTACTCGAGAAGCTTATTGTGACAGCGTAGAAAGAAAGAGTTTTATGGAGATGTCCGATCAAAACCCTCTCCAGAATGGTCCTAGACCAGAGCTGGCAAATCTTACGGCCATCAGGTGACGATGAAAAAACAGGCCATCTCACTGTCACGAGATGAGCCTTCTTGTCATTCTCACACTATCATGCAGGCATGAGATTTTTTCTCATTTGATTTTATTTCAGAAATTTCTTACTAGTTTACTTCAAATAAGCCAAGAAATAATATGTTATCAGTAGAATGGAAATTGTTTTTGAAGTTTTGTGATGAAAGTCACAATTAAATCAATAAATGTGCTTGTAGTAGCGATGATCAAAACACTGTCAGGTGCTGTCATGACGAAAAAATCGATGAGATTTAGAAGAAAATCTCCATCATCGTTTTCTCGCCAGATGAAATTTTCAGACGTATTTCGGGAAAAAACGTAGATCATTTTTCATTGAAAATGACAATTGCCAGCCCTGCCCTAGACACACACTAATCTGAATAGTTTTTGATGGATGTAAAAGGTTGCACTATGTTGACCAATGAGTTATCAATATTGATTTAAGATCAATTTAAAGTTATTCAGAGTTTGTTGAATGTTACCTAAAAGGAATGTAAAGTGACGCAAAATACAGAAACATTTCCACTTAAAGCAATGTCAATCAGGATAACGGCTTTTATTGCTATTACACACCGCATCGTACCAATTTTAAATTACTCAATTTTGGCTGGAACAGGAAGGAAGCTGCGAATGCGTTACGAAAATGTTTCAAACAAAATAAAAATTTGAACCGACTATATATGCAGATGAAATGTCAGCAGACAACTACAGCTTAAGGCACTGCAATTAAATGAAAATCGATGAGTTAGATGTTAATGCGAGGCGCATAAAAGCAATTACATTGTTTTCAGACTAATGTTCATGATAGGTTTCTTCTCTACCACTTCATTTCCCAAACCAAAATTCCTCAAAGACTTCTCGGAACAATTTTATTCGTCAAAAAAGTCCCTGTAAATTGTTCGTAACAATTCAACTGAAGCAAATTGGAACAGGAAGTGAATTGGAAAAAAAATCCCTTCCCTCAAACCAATTTCCTGTAGAAATGATTACATCTTCGTAGACTGAGAGAGTGTGCACAGGCAACATATAATCTGATAAGAAAAAACACTGAATTGGGCACTACCCAACCGGATGCACACATGACACAGTCAGTATCGGAGTCTGGGGAGTAGCTCTTACTGTAACCTATCCCTGCAACGAAGGACATAGGCTCAAGCTTTTGAGTTGGTAGATTGTGCAACCGAAAATTGTGATAGACACATGCGTACGAGTGGTTCACACGAAATTCGTCTACCTGTACAAAAGATTGCTATCGGTCACCGGAGACCCATTACGTCAAACATCGAATCTTCTTTCCGTTCTAACACTTGGCACAAAAGCTGGCAGACTCCAAGAGTAATAGGCAATCTCAGTATCGTCTCAGTTACGGTACTAGACATTCTGATTGTGAAGGTGTCAATGTTCTCGGTTTCATATTCCAAGAGATCACCGTACAAGGAAGCCACCGATGTTGACGTATAATGCTGGAATATATTGTTCATGCTTCGAAGCATGAGGAGAGCATGTGGGTTGTTTTGAATTAGCCTTCATTCAGTGGGTTATTGGACAGAAGACAGGTGCTTCGAGCAGACGTAATTTTGGACACTGTGGTTTCTATACAGGAAAAGTATGATTGAATGTCGACAAAACGCCTTGATGGTTATTTAGCTCTATAGATTGACATGTCCAATGGAGAATTTTCCTAGCAGATGTTTGTTTGCAGTTGAGTTATCATGATAGAGTTGAATGATCTGAAATATATCAAACGTTAAAAATTGTCAAATAGTAGATGGTCTCGATTATTTTCATACCGTTTTAGTCAATGTTGTAACCGATTTCATTTGAAACCTCTTTGGCGGTACACGGTGAGATATAAGCTATCCAATTTTTTACGATTTAAGATCAAGTTTTAATTAGTCGATTTTCAATCCGAGGTCAAGGGTTCGATTCCCGATACAGAGTGTCCTTGGGGTGTCTTTTCGGTGGACACTTGTTCGACTAGCCAGGAGTATAAGCTTATCGCTCTGCTTGGCACACACGATCCGATTGGATGCTTTAGAATGACGAAAAATGCCCTGAAATAAGAGCAGTGAAAGTTCGTCACACACAGAAAAACTCTGAATATTCATTGTGATGTAAATATCAGAGCATGTAAAATTATATTTCATTTTCCACGAGGCATCATCTTGTATGAAACAGTCCTAATGTTGGAGATATAACGTGCCTACTGTAATCGCCACACAACACCCTATCCGATCATCACCGAATCGATGAGCACCGATCGAGATCACCGATCGTTCAACAATAAAATCATCGTTCACATACTCCACACTATACCTATCCCCATGTAGGGAAACTGCCCCCATATTAATCTCACTGTTCCTATATTCATCCTACGATGAATCAAACAATTGGGCACTTAAAGGATTGGTTTCGTTTTCTAATAATGTTTGCTTACGTTAAATAACTACAACAAACATTACTAACTAATCCTTCAACTGCCCAATTGTTTGATTCATCGTAGTTCAGCATTCCCAGATGAATATAGGAACAATGAGATTAATATGGGGACAGTCCTACATATTACAACAAGAAATTAGTACAATATAACAAACCAAAGCGAAACGACGTGTGTGCAATTTGTTCTTCATATTATTTACAATCACGATCTTGTAGTCTTTGTACTTTTTCTTTTTGTGCCGGGTCGAATAATTAGCTAAGTGCCCCGCTGAAAACGGACTTTTTCGGTTTGCAGGATCGTTTAGCGTTTTGCTTATAAATACCCTTTTACGAAGGGACTTAGCTCGTTTGTGTGCGTCGAAAGGTCGACGACCTAAAGTGGCCTATCCTTGAAGAACTTGGGCAGTTCTTTTTGGAAGCAGTGAGTGACGTCCTCTCTGGAGCCACCAAAATGTGACGTCCTCAATGGACTGCCACAGTAATTCTAGGTGCAAAAGCTACTTATTTCTCCGAGTGAGGAGACGTCTTTCGCTTATACACGCTGCGAATTCTTTTTCACTAGGAACTACTTGTTTCTCGTGTTACCGAGAGACTTTTTTCGATCCAGAGAGCCAAATCAAAAAGTCCTATTCGAAACTACTTGTTTTTCCTTTACGGAAATACGTTTTCGTTTCAGTTAGGGAGATTGAAGATCGGAGTTTCGGAGTTTCTACTGAGAGAACTTGGAATGAACATTGAACTTAGTGTTTTAATATATCAACAAGGGGTTAGGATCTTAATGCTACATGGTGTGTTACTGATTTACAATTTTGACGTTTTTAAAGTACATCTATCTTCCTTTTCTAATGCCTTACTATAACATATTTTTTTCTCATCCTTGACCTACAACATATTTTTGTTTTAAAATTTAAACTATCCTTGAATGTGTGGTGATCTATCATCATAGATCTTATTGCACTTTTGCTATGCTCTATATACTGCTAAGGCACTACATACTAATGCACTTGTGCTGAGGCCCTTCAGATCTGGTTATTTGCTTCAATCATTTCTATTTTGTTTGGTTTCCTCATCCAGATCTGAGAGGGCTCATAATTTGGGCGTTCTTTTGGTCTAATATTGCATAACATTTGTTTTGTTCGCGCTAGAAGAATTGTCTTTAAGTAGGACGAAGGAAAAGGAAAGTGATTACCGCCGGATGCATCTATGCGTGGGCGTGTTTATTGCTAAGCTTCATCTGTTGTTTGCTTCTATATATCCTTATGTAAACGAGTTATGCTCTTTTGTCTTCCACTTATCATTTAGGTTTTCTAATTATGATATCAACATCGCTGTGGCTTAGGCCAGCGCGTTGCAATGCTAGATGCAACAGCATGATTGCTTTTAATGACGAACTAATTTGGTTCGCGCAGCTACAGTGGATTTTAACAATTCTTGTTTCAGTGCTCTCAAACTACACTTTTTGGTGGCTGCTCAACAGCAGCGAAGAAAGTCTTTCGTTGGCCGGCAAAGTTCGTGCTCGATTACCCAACAAAGACGAGCTTTTGCAAACAAAATGATCGACAATGTAGGGAATGTCCCAGAACATAACACGATTTGTAATTTAAATTTGTATGTTTTGTGACACTTCATTTATGTGCATGATATTAAACAGAAATTCAGACTACTTTTTAGAGCTCTGTAAAACACAAATTTGAGCGGAAGTAAATAAATTCAATTCCAGTAAAATAGAGCTAAGTTATGTCAGGGACATAACTGAGAGGTTGGCGTAGGACCATGTTGACATATATAGTAAAGGTACATGAGGCTAATCACATACATGAACTTAATTTTAAATTTATGAGAAATTTTTGAACGACTATGTGACTCGTAAGTTAAAGACCAAAGAAAGCAATATGCTGAATTTCAACATTTACTTCGTATGGAAACATTATGTTTACTTCTTTTGTAGCATTTTAAGTTTATTATTATCACAATAAGCCTACTGTTTCCACTTTACTTATTCTTCTTATGGAACTTCCACAGTTATTTATTGACAACTTTTGATGCCAACCACCCATACATGAAAATTGTAAACTTTCTGACAACTATTCCCTCGCCGAGACTGGGAGCCGAACGCACCACTTCCGACTTGGTAAACAGTACTCTTGCCGACTGAGATGGCTGAGTTACTATCAATATGAAAATATTTGTGGTTCAGAAAAGAAACTTTTTCAAAAAGGCCTTCTGTTGATCCTTTCTCAATTGGACGAATGTAATGATGAAAGATTCGCAATCCATCTTTATTAGGTTTTATTGAAGTTTTATGAAAGCCACTAGAAATCAATTCAGTTATATTATGGTACCAAGAGGTGCCAAAAGGTTTCATATTTTAGTCAGGTTTATGAAGACCTACCCACGTTGCTTACAACGATCTTAAGACCTTGTTTTCTCAAGTTCCTTTTACTCCTTCCTTTACTGTTTTATTTCGACTTTATGAACTCATTAAATGCCGTGTTTGGACTCATTAATATTATAATAATTTGGTCAGTTGCAAAAGAATTTTAAAACCATTTTGCACACAGTTAATGCGTTAAACGGCAAACTGGTTTTATAGTAGTCATTGCGAAGATAAATTAGCTTTTTGGCAAAACAGTGTTTTTTCCAATTGTCATATTGAAACCTAAGAAATAATTTAAATGTGGAAAAATAAATGCAGCACATTATAAGTGAAATGTAAATGAACTGTAGATCGGAGACCAATTTTGGTATTCTTTTAGATAACCTAGTTGAATACACAAATTTTCAGGAAACTCATGAATCATTTATCGAATTTTTTTGTTTAAATTTTGTTTTGTTGTTATAAACTAGAATACTTTCCGAGGCGCTTTACTAGAACATTTTAAAAATCTTTATGGTCTTACAAAGGTTATATTAACTTGTTTTCACAACCGTCTATTGAGTGGGTTTAAGCATTGAGGTGTTGTTGGTACAAAACAGGTTTGAATGTAGTTTATCAACAAAGCCAGGAGGAGTGCTGTACGGCTGAAATGAAACTGTAGTACACGTCGGGTCGTTGATGTTGCGGTTGCTCACCTTTGGGATATTGCCCGAGTCCAGACACTGGGTTCGTTGGAAAAGGAGTGCCAGATACAGCTCCTTTTTGATTTTCCCACAGCACGAACACGAGCTTAACCACTGTTTTTTTTTTTTTTTCAATTAAAAGCCCTTTTACAATACTTTGTACTATTTTTTATTTTATTTTCCTACAGTTTTGTCTAACTGGTCTTGCTTCTTCTAACTTAACTTAGCTTCTGTCATAAATTTTCATATGTATTTTTTGTTCTGGTTGCTGCGATGCTCCGATATTTTGTTTTTTTTCCATGGTTACGCCAACAGGTGGTGCGATGTCTGATCTCGTGACGTCAGTTCTTGCAGTGTCGCCAACAGAAACTAAATTGTTACTTGGGAATGTCCAGGGTCGCTGAAACGGTTGCATGGCAAAAGGTCGAAAGACAAAAAGTTCAATGACTAAACGTCGAATGACAAACGGAAGAAACGACAAAAGGTGAAAGATACAAAAGAATGAAGGTACAATAGATCTAATGAACAAAAGGTCCAATAGACAAAACGTCGAATGGACAAAACGACTAATAAACAAAATGTCGAATAACTCGTAAATGATGAAAAGTTAAAATAATGCAAATGGATAATTATCGTGGAAAACAAAGAGCAGAAAACATTATGAAATAAGATCTCTTGAGATTGTGTTTGTTTGTTTTTTTTTTTGTACAGAAAGATTTTATGACTTAATTCGATGTTTTAGATTTAATAATTTTATGCGACATGCTAAGGCTTCATTATAATTATTTTTCTTTCTTTCTAATAACCATTAAAAAGTTTAACGCTGTCGATTATTATTCACAAGGAAAGGCTGAATCCTTGAATTTTAAGGTTTTATTTTTTTTATTACACATAGATCAGTTCAAATTGCAAACCTCTTTCCGTAGTTGCGCTGAAATTGGATGTTTAAAATGCATTGTAATTATTTTTCCTCCTCAACTAGGTTTCCTCAAATGAACTAGGTATGATGTTCATTTAGCAAAAATGAATTTATTTCTGTGATGAACGATCACTTCTCAATGTTATTTAATCGACGAATTTAAGGTAGAAAACGATATTTCGACGAAGTGCTCTCAAGAAGAATACTCTTTATTTATGAAATATTATTTTCTATTGCATGTAATGACGTTTCATGATTTTATATTGACAGACGATCAATAATTCTCTAATTGTTATTTTTGTATTCTCCGTGCGTGGAGTATGTCCCATGCCCTTTCGCTCAATTTTCAATACTTCTATTCTATTTCCAACCTACCGTACACTGACGGAACTTTCAACACTTTCTCTTCATATCTTTCATTCTAGCAAACATGACTGTCCACTCTTGGTGCCTCATGGTTATGAGCGAAACATCTCCTTCTACATCATGATCAATCATTGTTAATTCAGAATTATGATAACTAGCAAATTTATTTAGCTTTATGTATCTGAATCATCATGGTAAGGAGAATTAAAATAATATGTCTTCTTAGTGACTTCATCTTTGAAATAATTGAATAGCAATGAAAATTTCAGAAATTGGTCCTCATAATCCATTCAACTAGAAAAATGGCACCTTGATTCTTTTGGAATAGTAATATGTTCTTTAAGTAAGGGTGCTTTTATTATATGTTGGCCATTTGTAAACAATCCATAATATATTTGAAATCTGTGGAATCGTCGCAAAATCTCCATTCAACAATTTTCTATTAGACCTTCTTTTCTAGTGAAGTTTTGCCCATTCAACGTTTTGTCCATTCGACCTTTCTTATCCCCTCTCATAAGTCGCCATTTTGTCCATTCGACATTTTAACTGCCTGCTTGTCATTCTACCTTTTGTCCATTTAATCTAAATTCTATAATTTATACTATTCGAGCTTTTCTTTTCTTATGATAACCGAAATTTTATCATTTGACCTTTTGTCTTTCGACGTTTTGTCAATCGCTGAATCAACCATTGTTGTCACTAAGTGTACAAAAAAAAACGAAAACCGCTAATGTCGACAGAGTGGTCCACCTCAAGATGAAAAACTTTCTTCCGGAACCTCACTGAGGTAATCATCTATGCTGAGAGCTGAGTTACTTTCCATTCTGCTGGAAGGTGCTTTTAATTCACAAGCAATGCAATAATCCTACTAGCGCTGATAGCTACCCTCTTGTCCTCTAAATCGCGAGGATATTTAAAAAATTGATTCTTACCCGTTTTCTATAGTTCACTAGCCAGAATAGTTCCACGGATTAATAACATCATGAACCGGAAAAAAGTCCGTTTCAAACACGGGTTGCCATGACATTATTGGGCTTTAGAAGACGTATAAAAATGTCTGGCATGATAGTCTGGTAAGGAGTGTATCGAAAATAAGTTATGAACATGCGAATTTTCAAGGCAATGTATTTTATCACAGCTTATTATGTTAAAATATCAATACAATAAATAAATTTATCAGATTGCTAATTTCGGTAATATGATCGTACTCTAGCCTCTATAACGTCCATCAAGTTGTGCACAGAGGTTTATGTGCATTTCCCGGACAACGCTGACCAGTAATTCTTAAAATCTGATGTATTCTGCACCACTGCACCTACCTTTTTGAGGTTCCGCTTGACGAGTGCCGGTCGCAGTTGAGGACAGTTCAGTGGGTTGATATCTATTTCAACGAAATCTGGGTTGTTATCAGGAAACCACGGTAGAGTTGATCTGACATAATGAGCAGAGGGCCAGCTCCGTCCAAAAGAGAGGAGAAATCTAATGCTTCAAATATATGGAAAACAACTTCTTCTGCAAGCACTCGTTTCGGTAAATTTCGGCATTTATTACTCTTTATTACCGATTTCATGTAGCATTAAGGTTTCGTCAGTGTTCTGGAATCCTCTTTAACGTACGATTCGTCGTCCACACACTGGGAGGGATTGTGAAAAATACGGTTGTGCAGCTTTCGGGCCATCATTTTAACACGACACTTCTGCTTCGGAGATTGCTTTGATACTTTCTGCTTCCTATCAAATCATTTTTTTTAACTAATCCGCTGGATTATCCCAATGCTGGTATTGTAGTTCTTTGCCAAATCACAAGTAGAGGCTGATTTGTCGTGGATATTTATAATCCACGACTTTGTGGATTTCGGATTTGCTTGAACCGGATATTCGTGCAATTATCGGCATATTCTGCAGGGTGTACTACTGTTCACCATACTTTTCAATCACTCGTTTTACACTTGCTGGATACACTTTTACCTTTCTGGCAATCAGATGTACGTTATATCCATTTCAGTGCATCAAATGCGCAGAATTTTCAGTCGTACTTTAGGTTCAATCCACGACTTTTTGCAAAAAAAATTGAGGGAATGAAAAAATAATACGAACCAAAATAGGCTTCTTGACATGAAAAAATTAAATGTTATACGAGAACATGCTTGAATAATATGCACTAGTTTAAGCTTAGTTACGTTTCAGATGTTTATAACTTCTTTTTCGATTAGCTCCTCATTTAAGCTGCTTCGATTCCTGATCTACTTTATATGGTTAAACAGTTGTTGAGAAACATAACCTAGTTGCTAAGATCTATGCTTTTCGGAACATCTTTCGGTCATATCTATAGAACCAATTGACGATGTAACACAAAATGTTTAAAACTATTATTTGGAACCTAGTATCCTTGATTAAACAATGCATTAACAATGAATTTCCGTACATTGTACTGAAAAAATATATCGTTCGCTTGAAGCGTGGTTTGATTTTGGCAACACGAAATTTTTGTTGACAAAATCTAACGGGTACACTGAAGATTTCTTCAATTCCCACCGCAAGTTTCTCTTGCGAGCCTCCAACTTCTTTTAGCCATACAGCTGTCCATTTCGTTAAGTAAAGCTGCGTATAACGCGTGGCCCAATTGGAAGATACAGTACTGCCCAGGTAACCAATAAGCAGTTCCAAAGCGTCTTGACGGCAGCCTATCAAGCAATTAAGTCGCCTTAAATGCATCATAAATGCCATTTTTGGCCCAATATACGGTTGCTTTACTGCAATGCTATGATAATGCTTCATTAATGCTATTTAGCATTCGAAATGCTTATTACAGGCTACAAGCATTCAAATAGTATTTGAAATGCAACTTTACAACAGATAGCATTAAAGATGCTGATGTAATGCTAATTTAATGCTTGTAGCATCTGAAATGCAGATTCAGGGTAAATTTGCTGCATATGCTAATGCTTATAGGTTATCTGGGAGGAAAATAAATTATGCACTTCAAATATTTTGTAAGTTGCTTGATTCTTTTTTTACAATACATAATTCTCCAGAGTATTCGAACAAAAGTAAGCATTGCAGATGTTCATTCGGAGAATTGAGGGCTATAAATTCAAATAATAAGTAGTGTTTATTAAGAAACTGTCCATTATAACCTGTGTCCAGTTTTTTCGAGTCCCCTATGCTCAACCACAAACGAGTTCAAAGAAAAATGAGAAAGTGTGTGTGTTCTCTCTCTCTCTCTCTCTCTCTCTCTCTCTCTCTCTCTCTCTCTCTCTCTCAATCTCTCTCTCTTTCTCTCTCTCTCTCTTTCTTTCTCTATCTCTCTCCCCTGTTTCTGCTAGTATTTTTGGTTTTGCTTATGATTGCTCTGTTTTGCTGACAATGTATTCGATATAAGCAGTGTTTCGCGACAGCGATGTGCAGTTCTACGAGCTGCACAAAAAAATTCGGCAAAAAATACACAGAACAAAATTTTGAAAGCGAAAATGTGGTGACATTGACTGCTTACCATATCTTAAGATCCTCAACTACTACTCGCAAGCAAGACAGTGGAAGACCAGTCAAAATTATGGACGCAAAAGGACTTCGTTCTCTTTCTCGTGCCTTCAACAGCAAGGTTAATTGAACCAACGGGATTCCGCAAAAAAAAAAGTTCAACTGTTCTCACCAGTACATCTGCAATACATTGGAAAGAGTCGGAATAAAGTGCCGGCAGAAGACAAGAGCCCCGGAATACACTGAGAAATAGATTTCAACGCAGAAATCCCAAAGCCACTGGTTGATGAAAATTTATTCCGTAAAATGTTTTGTTTTTGAAGACGAAATTTACTTCCCTCTTTCGAAGACGTACATTCCCGGAAACGATTGATACTATTCCGTCGATAGTTCTTTTGCATCTCCAAACATAAACTATAAGTTTATACATAAGTTTGAAGCAGCAAGTGATGCTGTACATTGCTATATCCGAGAGAGGTTTTTCTAAGCCATGACTCAAGCCCTCTGGTTTGGCTATCAATCAAGATGTGTACCAGAACGAATGTTTGAAGAAAATTTTGATCTCGTATCTCCAAAAACATCATTCAGATGGAAAATACGTGTTTTAGCCGGAAAAAGCGTCATCGAATTACGCCAAGAAACACAATCTTTTCTGAATATCCATTCGATCCCATTTGTACCCAACAACCACAACCCAAGAAATCTCCCTCATTGTCACCCAATCGAAGATTTCTGCGGAATTTTGAGCTCCTTGGTGTACATAAATAACTGGAGAGCAACGAAAGGCAAACATTGATTGGTAGAATTAAGAGATGGATTCGTAAAGTTGACATGAAGGACGTACAGTGCTACTATTTCGACTTCAAACGGAAGCTTCGTCGAACAGCCGATTACCGACCGTTTTAAAATGTACACAATGTTTTTTTGAAAAGAAAAAATAATTTTTTTGTTTAAATTAAAAAGATTTTTTTTGTTGTTTTGTTTTTTTTTTTTTCTGGGGAGAAAGTTTAAATTTGTTGGGGTCGGTTTTTCTTGGGGGGTATCGTTGAGGGGGGGAAAAAATGGGGGGAAAAAAAAAAAAATTGTGGTGCGTGAAATGGTTGTGAAAAAAAAAAAAACAAGGGGGAGGGCATTCGTTCACTGTACAGCGACACAATCGGTCGTCGTGTTTTACGCTGCAATTAGTATCGTAGTTCTTTGAAAGTTACAGTCGCGTACGCTCGTCGTCCATCGTGCAAGATGGGTGGAAAGGGGAAGCACCGAAAAAGAGAAAAGAAGAAGAAGTCCGACGCATCATCAGGCAATGAATCACTCCAGGGGGAAAGCAGCCTTGGACGAAAACGACGAAACTCCATTCGCTCCAGAAGCGACCGCTCGTCTCACGGATCAGTGGGCATCCACTCGATTGGTGATGCCTCCGTTCCGATTGCGCTCCGCCAAGCTGCTGGCCCGTCAAGACCCATAGCAAACAGTACCCACGACCAAGCTACTGGATCAAGTCCAGCGACAATAAAACTGCCACCGCTGGTTGTGAAAAACGTTCCGCTCAGCAAGCTCGTGAGCAATTTCGCATCGATGGGCATAGCCGCCGAGTTCAAGCTTTCGCGCATCGGAACCAAAGTGATGCTCCGCACGAAAGGGGAATACGATTTGGTTAAATCGTTCCTAAAAGATTCCAAGGTGGAATTTTTTACGCATGACATTCCTGGTGAGAAACCCTTCAAAGCTGTCATCAGAGGCCTCCCGAACTACGACCCAAAATCAATCAAAGAGGAAATTAAGGACCGGTACAAGATCGCCCCAACCGATGTTTTCCGAATGAAGAGGAGGAACGAGAATGCTAAAACGTACCCGGATAGCCTTTTCCTGGTGCATTTTAAGAAAGGGACCGTGACGCTCAATGCCTTGCAAGCCATCCGATCCATTTTTTCCATCATCGTTCGCTGGGAACCATATCGTGGTGGCCATCGTGACGTGACGCAGTGTCAGCGGTGCCTCGATTTTGGTCATGGTACACGAAATTGCAACATGAACGCACGTTGCAGCAACTGCGCCCAGAACCATGACACATCAAACTGTCCCGTGGAGGAAACCGTGGCGTACATATGCGCCAATTGCGGAGGTAACCATCAGGGTTCTGATCGGCAGTGCCCAAAACGCGAAGCATTCAAACAAATCCGTAAACAGGCATCGACAAACAACAAAGTGGGGCGGAAGAAGGAAGCTGCTCCGGCTTTCAAAGCGAGTGATTTTCCGTCACTACCTGCTAGTAGACCCAGGCAATCAACCACACGGACACAATCAGCTCCCCGTCAGGAAACTCCCGGTGCTTCTGGTGCTCCAACCCCCCCTGGATTCTGGAGACCACCAACACAAGGGCAAGCTCAAGGCAACAATCCCGACCTGTTCTCCGCAGACGAGCTGATGGAGATCTTCGTCAACATGACCGGTGCGCTTCGCCAGTGCCGCAGCAAGCCAGAGCAGATCCAAGTGCTCGGTAAGTTTATTATTCAATATGGCGTCTAAACCGCTAACCGTTGTCACCTGGAACGCTCGCTCAATAAGAACGAAAAGATCGAGCTTGCCGACTTCATCCGCAAGCAAAACATCGATGTGGGCCTCCTAACCGAGACCCACCTAAAGTCTGGCGACAGCTTCTGGTTGCCCGACTACAATATCATCCGGCTTGATCGCACCAGCTCCAGGGGGGGTGGTGTAGCGATCATCGTGAAGAAAGGGATAAAGTACCACACTCTGCCACATATCCGCACATCCGTTATCGAGGCCCTTGGTGTGGAGGTGGAAACGTCGACTGGAAGTATCCGGTTTATCGCTGTTTACTGCTCTCGACAGTGTGCTGCCAGTAACGAAGTGTCAATCAAATTCAAGAACGACCTAACCGCCATCACACGTACTAGCTCTCGTTTCGTCATCGGAGGGGACCTGAACGCCCGCCACGAGGCATGGAGGAATCACAAACGAAACCAGAACGGTCGGCTGTTATTCGACCACTCCCAGCATGGTCTGTACACGGTGCAGTTTCCGGACGAACCGACATTCATCTCTCCGGCGGGAAATCCGTCCACGCTGGACTTTTTCCTGACGAACATCACATTGTCAAAGCCGGTGGCGCACAACGACCTCAGCTCCGACCACCAACCGGTGGTGGCTGAAGTCGGTGTCAACGTGATTCCTGCTCCATCCTACCAACGTAAAGATTACCACCATGTGAACTGGGTACAGTTCGGCCGAATTGTGGACCGGAACATCGACGAAAATCCACCGCTTGACTCCGCCGACGACATCAACCGTGCGCTAGAGGGACTGCAACAAGCCATAACCGTGGCTGACGAGGCGTGCGTCCGAAAAGTTCCTGTGAGGGGTAAGTTTATTGCCATTGATTCCCACACCCAACTTTTGATCCGCTTACGAAATGTTCGTAGACGCCAGTTTCAGAGGACAGGTGATCTGGATAGGAAACAAGAAGTGGCCGATCTGAACCGGCAGATTGCTTCCAGAATGGAATCGCTCCGAAACGAGAGTTTCGGACGTGTCATCCAAAATTTGGATGATCGCTCGAGACCATTCTGGAAGGTAGCCAAAGTCCTCAAGACGCATCCCAAACCCGTTCCTCCTCTGAAGGTTGTCGATTCGATTCTACTGACCCCAGCGGAGAAAGCAAATGCGATCGGCAATCATATTGCCGCATCGCATTTGCTTGGCTCAAACATCCCAAGTCCACTTGAAGATCAGGTTGAGCAATGCGTCAATAATTTAGATGCCTCCCCTTGTGCCGTTCCTCCGGATGATAGGATTACTATCGAACAGATTAGCTCAGCGCTGAAGAACACTAAAAACATGAAGGCTCCCGGGTTTGACGGAATCTTTAATTTGATCTTAAAGAAGCTTAACACCAAAGCCTACTCGCTCTTGAGTGCTGTCTTCAACAGATGCTTGGAACTGCACTACTTTCCAAGCATCTGGAAAGAAGCCAAAATCATTCCGATCCACAAACCCGGGAAAGATCCAACATCGCCTTCAAGCTACAGACCAATAAGCCTCCTCTCAGCGCTGAGCAAATTGTTCGAGAAGTTAATTCTTAATCGTTTGCTCAAGTGTGTCGAGGAAAATAACATTCTCCTGCCGGAACAGTTTGGGTTCAGGAAGGGGCATTCCACCACTCATCAGCTAGTTCGGGTGATGAACAACATCCGTAGTAACAAAGCTGTATCCAAGTCCACAGCCATGGCCTTGTTAGACGTCGAAAAGGCGTTTGACAATGTCTGGCACGACGGGCTTGTGTACAAGCTTTGTAACCTCAACTTCCCACCACACCTTGTGAAAATCACTCGCAACTACCTTCAGCAAAGGTTGTTTAGGGTATCGTTGAACGGTTGTCTCTCAGAACGGTTTCCGATCCCAGCAGGAGTGCCGCAAGGTAGCCTGCTAGGCCCACTGCTGTATAGCATCTACACATCAGACATTCCTCCCCTTGGTGATGGTTGCGTGTTTTTCCTGTTCGCAGATGATACCGCAATAGCCGTCAAGGGAAGGATGCCTCGCGAAATAACGAACAAACTTCAACGATGCCTTAACACCTTTGCCGATTATGCTGGAAAGTGGAAAATTAAAATCAATGCCTCTAAAACTCAAGCAATTATGTTCCTCCACCGGCAATCACCCAAACTGAAACCTCCGCCAGCGTGTACAGTAATCATGGATGGCACAAGGGTTGAGTGGTCCGCCGAAGTAACGTATCTAGGTTTACTGTTTGACGAAAAACTTCTCTTCCGATCGCATGTTGAGAGAACGTTAGTCAAGTGCTCCGCCTTAGTTAGGTCGCTATATCCGCTGATTTGTCGAAGATCCCGCCTCTCAGGGGTGAACAAACTGGCAGTCTACAAACAAATAATTGCGCCTGCGATCTTTTACGCAGCTCCAGTGTGGGAACAATGTGCACAAACTCACAGGAACAAGTTGCAAGTCGCGCAGAACCGAACACTGAGGATGATACTGAACCGTCCCTTCGACACTAGGATAACCGACCTTCATCGGGAGGCGGACATCCTTAACATAGATATGAAAATTAGTGATATTAAGAACAAATTTGTACATAAATGTAACATATCGGAACATGAGCTGATAAGCAATCTGTATATAGTAGGTTAGTTGTACATAGTAGGTTAGGTAGTTGTAGGTTGTATATAGTAGTTGTAGGTTGTATATAGTAGTTTTAGGTAGCTTCTTTTTAAATTCAAAACAAACCAATCCCACCAAGGTGGTAAATCAATAAGCAAATCTGATAAGATTAGGAATTTTTAACTAATTATTATTTTATATTCAAAACCAAAGATGAAAAGACAAAACTGAATCACTTAAACTAAGAATATGTTAAACCATCAACAAACACAAGAAATAAAGATCATTTTAAGTAGTATTGCGTACTTTATGTTGAGCATGTAAAAATATACTTCTTTCGAAATCATACAAGCGTTTGAACAAAATATGCAATGATTAGATTCAAGGATAAATAATCTATTAAGTATGTTTAAAACCCTATCTGTCAGAGAATAAGCTTTCCCAAGAGGAGTAGAAATGAATTTGCTCGCCTTTACTAATGGTAGTTTGAATAAGTAATAGAGTTTCTTCAAAGTGATTGTGTGAAAAGTCAATTTTAATTTTGCTCGTTTTCTTACTACAATTTTCCCGACCGATTTGAATGAAGTTTTCATATATTTGATATTAGATTAAATATTTTGAGTAAGACCTGATGACGGATGTGATTTTATTTTTCAAAACTCTACATGGGAAGATTCTCCATCGATTGATGTGATTAAATTAAAAATCAAATTATTAGAGGCAGAGTTACTCCTCCTCACTGCTCCGATTTTTGGTTTACCTAATTCCATCACAGTATTATCTCACTTAAGGTCTGATTTTAACCCTATACTGTATCAACTTCAACACAATCAGCCATTTTACTACCCAACTCTGATAAAACTTAGGGTGTTTATTTTAAAGTCCAACTCTCAGTGCTATCTAACTATGATTAACTTCATTTAGAATGTTATCGTCTGAATTGTCCAATTACTTTTAGAGCAATTCATAAAGCTCAATTCAAACAAGTCGTAATCATTCATAAACATCATGAAAGCTCATTAAAATGTTGTACCCTGTATACAGTTTTCAGCAGAGCACATTGCTCTCAACGGCATGGGGGTGCCCTAATACATTTTACTGCCATCCCCCAAGCACCAACCATAAAAACTCCAACTATTCCTGGTGGCAGCAGCTAGAGACAACCGACATGCTCCTCAGTCGCTGCCCTGTGTAAAAGTTAGTGTGAATCTGCCAAGCAAAATAGCGACAACTGGCGGCATTGTCCCAATGTTACTTGTCGGATTTTTGCCATATGCGCATTGTTCTGCATCTGCTGCTGTCTGCGTTGGTCGCTGGCTCCAAGATGTAGTGAAAATCGCAGCCTAGCAACGACAACAACAAAAACACCGACGACGACAACGACGACGACACCGGACAGTACAAAAGCATCCTGTTGGCACAAAGCAAGCTTGTTTGGCTGTTGATGGTCTGGCTGGGCTCGGTCGCCACCAAAAGATACAAACTGCGTTGCATCCGAGTTTGGCCATGTAGATTGTCCGTACGTACGCTTATGCGATACATAAACTTTACAATGTTTTTAAGTTGAGTTTTCTTTTCTGCTTCGCTCACGGACGACTTTTGTATGCATGTTGTACCTACGTACGTACACGGAAGACATGTCATTTCTGACTGGTACATACTTCAGGTTCCAGCTGATTATCATTGCATTTTCATTCGTTTCCCCGCTTATTCAAAGTCTCTATGGAGAAATGGGGCACCCTTAGCATAATGTGTTTGCACACCAGCTCAGAGTTTGACTGCATTTGAATGGAAGCACTACGCTCTTTTCACGTTGACGTAGTTGACATGAACAAGATAAAACAACTTTAAAGAGAGCATCCAGGAATTCCTCACTCCAGAATGGGTGAAGATTCTTCGAGGTGAATGCGGAAATGCATTCCCGGAAAGACATAATAGGCAAACACATCAAAGTATAATTAATTTGAAATGGTTTTTTTTTTTGGCAAATAGATGCCTCGTCTATTCGTAAGGAATTCCTGTAGGATTGTTATGTTGGTTGTAAAATCGGAAAAGACCAATTATGCGACCGCTTTGTTTTCCGCATGACATTCCGAAACACCAAACAAAGACCGACCACCACAGACCAGTTCAATGAAAATTTGAAGTGTCAGCTTTACGATTCGAATCTACAGCGAACGTTCAACTTTTACGAGCGGTGTTGTTTGCGCCCGTAAAAATCAATCAGCCCCGTAAAACAAAACTCACATTAAACGAACCGATCTTGAATAATAAAAGCCCCTCTGTAGGGGACAGGTACAGGCAAACTCCCGCTTCTGGATGTTCACAGCTCTCTGGGCTATCACAAGTTTCCGATCTCGGTGTTTCCGAATTGGGTTTGGACAAATCTAAATCATTCCTTGGACCGAGGAAATGCGGAGTCAGGGCCAAATAAAAGCAGTCCCCGTCATAAAACAAAGCGCTTTGAATAGATGGGCCTAGTGTTGGGTTACGGTGGTCTGGTGGACGTATCCAGCGATCAAACATAGTTTTATCTAGAGGGCAAAGGTTTTTAGATTTATTTATAGGTTTTAGATTTTCGTTTAAATTCTTTGGCGAGAAGTGAGGTAATGCTTTCCACGCATTGAGAATTCCTGAAATTTCTAGTCGGACTAATTTTGGAACTTTCCATCTGATAGATTTGAAGAAAGGCTACACAGATAGAAAGAAACACCTAATTTTCTGCGTGATCTAATGCACACAAAGGGAATGCTAGATTTTGCATAAATTAATGGGATCTGAAAATTTGAGCCAGATATCGCTGGAATCAGGTCTGTTGTATGGAAGATTGCTAACAATGTGGTATGTTGTATGAAAGATTGCAAACAATAACATTTATAACGCTTGCTTTGGCTTGAAATTAAGAATTTTCTTACTTATGGCTTGAAATTAAACGAGGGGAAATTTTACGCGTCTATAATATTCATAATAGTTTTCTGTGTAGTGAAAATTATTGGAACGATAGCAATTGCCATATAAACTTCAAAAGGTTTGAATGGTGTCAGTGGTAGTTCAAATGTTTATGAATGATTTGGAATTGTTTAAACACTTTGTACACAGTTTGAAGGAAACATTTAATTTTCTGCGTTATCTAATGTACATAAAGGAAATGCATGTTGAACTATCTAGGTTTTGATCTCTTTAACAAGGCATAATTAGTTTTAAAAATCGTTATGTGCAAGACGTGGTTTGGAATTACTGCCTAACAAAAGAACGTAGTAAGCGTAATCCAAAATCCAGCCTATTGCACTCCAGCCCAACCTTCAAGTTTCTTAGACTCGATGTTTAGCAAATTACCAATCTATACATATCGTTATCAGACCTGATCATTGGACTTCAGTTAAGCCATCCCGATTACGAATCACATGTTAAATATTCCTAGAACCCACCCGTGGAGTAGAGCTCACTGTTGTTCCATCTTCTATTGCCATTAAAGCTATGCCCATTTAGAATCTGGAATAATAAAATCATCTGTATCTCTGTGACGGATTGACGTACAAATAAGTTTAATACATCAAAACAAAGGTAATTCACTTAACTTGAAGGTTAGTATATCATTTTTCTTTGTTTCTAATTAAAATTCGCACTTTCTTCCTTATTCCTCCCATCAAACGCTGCACATCTCCAGAGCCAACTTCCTTCGCACATTTGTTCCACATTTTGGTCAATTGAGTCGCGTCCCGAGCCGTTCTACTTTTTTTAAGCTTCCGCTTCATTACTGCCCAAAATCTCTCGATGGGCCGGAATTGCGGGCAGATGGGTGGATTTATGTTTTTATCGATGAAATCTACGTTATTATCGCGGTACCACTGGATGACTTCCCGGCTGTAGTGGAAACTCTCTCTGACGGTTCTCAACACCTTCTGGTTCAGCTTGCGGTCTTATGTTCCACTACGACGCTTACCTTGAGTCACTCGATCCATGCTCTTTCGATCCCTGAAACGTTTGAGCACATCATACACGGTTGATTTGGCAGGCTTCAACGTTTTTGCGATTTTTATTGCGGACCACGTTGGATTATCAACGAGGGTATGCAGAATTTTGTCTCTCCTCTCGGCTTCCATCTGGAATAACTTTTGACTCACTGCACGAAACAGCGTGAAATTTATACCACAGAAAGTGAGCGCCTAGATTAACAGACCGCTGTAAAATAATTCTTACAGCGGTCACTTTCCGTGCCGCTGCAACACAATAAGTGATTCCGGATTCTAACTGGACAGAACTTTAGCGTTATGTCCACTATGTTTTCAAACAAATTGAAAGTCAAACTTTTGAAACCCTGGAAACCGATAAGAACCGATGTAGATTGATTCAATTTTGAGCTATAATGAGTTACTCGCGAGTTACTCGGTGCATCAAAGCAACTCGGAGTATAGCTGTACCACCCCTAGCTTCGCTAAGCTTGACTGACTACACGTATCAATGGTTGCTTCTCCGTGATTGATTAGAATCATTGAAATTGCACAATGAATCAACTGAATGAGGCTGGGAGTAACCGACCATTCTCATTGTACACGTTTCAGTGACTCAATTTCTTTAATAATCAATAACGGCACCGACCACGTCCTTGCAATCAGGTGGGAATAGGTAAGGAAAGTTAGTATGACCTTTGCTGTTTAGAGACCGTGTTTACCTCTGCATCTCCACAAAGGTCACAGGAAGGAGGTTTTTCTATGTTAGTAGGGTAGGGCTCAACGGATCAGGATTCACCTTGATAAGTGATGTTATTATTATTAGTATTATGCTTTATTATAGACACTTTACCACTTTACTATTGGCATTTGTGTCTAGTTGATAGAAATTAGAACAAAACTATTTTATTAAATCATTATAATACTTATTGTCATTATTTTTTTTAAATTTCGTTAAACAGTCTACAATCTTTTAGAAATTTGATCACTGCTTTTTCATTTTCAGAATTGTATGAAAAAATTTCATCCAGTGTTCCGTTAATACCACAGTTTCTCCTGTTCTGTTCGAATCCTCTTCATTCCACCACTATGTGTGGTTTGCACTCCACAGAACTTTCATGTAGGAGGACCATTGTGATTCATTAGGTATGCGTGGATGAGCCTCGTATGTCCTATTCTTATGCGGGTTATAACACGGGCGTTTTAAAGGTGTTGATTTTATTGAACGTAGGTGGCACCGGGTCTGATGCTATTCTGATTCCCATTTTGTCCAATTTTTTTTTATCGCTTGTACAGCGTCTTGAGCAGGTATAGAGATATCCTGATGCAGTTGGTCTCGTCCTTGTTTAGCTAGCTCATCAGCTTTCTCATTCCCGACAATACCAGAGTGGCTGGGAATCCAGGTGAATATTACATTATGTCCTTCTATTTTCTTTTTGATAGTTTGTATCCAGGGGTGCTTAGACCGACCTCCACGTAGAGCATCAAGACAGCTAGCGGAGTCGGTTATTATAATGACCTTGTCTTGACCGTGCAGCTTTGATACGGCCATAATTATAGCAAAGGCTTCGGCAGAAAATACGCTACAATAATATGGTAACCGAAAACTGTAGTTACTGTCATTCATGACAACTCCAGCGCCAATTCGGTCATTGTCCTTTGACCCGCCTGTATAATGTTATGTCCATTTAGAATCCGAAATAATAAAATCATCTGTATCTCGGTGACGGGTTGACGTAAAAAAAAAAGTTTAATACATCAAAACAAATTTTATTCACTTTACTTTAAGGCAAAAAAAAAGAAGTCAATACAAATCATTTCTCTTCGTTTATAATGGAAATTCGCACTTTTTTCTTTATTCCTCCCAATAAACGCTGCACACCTCCGGAGTCAACGTCCTTGGCACATTTGTTCCACATTTTGGTCATCTGAGTCGCGTCCCGAGCCGTTTTTCCACTTTTCTTAAGCTTCCACTTCATTATTGCCCAAAATCTCTCGATGGGCTGAAACTGCCATCCCAATGAAACAAAGTTGGGTGAATTTATGTTTTTATCGATAAAATCTACGTTATTATCGCGGTACCATTGGATGACTTCCCGGCTGTAGTGGCAACTCGCCAAATCTGGCCAAAACTTCACGGGACCGATATGGGCTTTAATGAAAGCTAGTACGTGGTTTTCGAGGCATTCTTCCTTGTACAGCTTCGAGTCCATTGTCTTATTCGTATCGAACACTTTGGTCTTTGCTCCGCAGCTGCTTATCCCTTGCCAAATCATCAGTTTTTTGGCAAATTTTTCCATAAAAGCAAACTTAAACTTCGCAGGAACATCTCCTCGTGCCGTCTCCATGTGGAATCTTAGGCCAGGAACCAGTCCGAAATCCATTTTGACGCAGGTTTCATCGTCGATGAGCAGGCATCCTTGGCACTTCGTCAAAACCTGCTGGTACAATTTCCGAGCTCGAGTTTTGGTGACGAAACTTTGCTTGAACGTTTTGTTTGGTTGCTTGCTGGCTCGAAAAGAACGCGATTTCATTAGCTGATAGTCCAGGATTTGCTCTGACGGTTCTCAACACCTTCTGGTTCAGTTTGCGGTCGTATGTTCCACTAGGACGCTTACCTTGAGGCACTCGATCCACGCTCTTTTGCTCCCTGAAGCGTTTGAGCACATCATACACGGTTGATTTGGCGATTTTCAACGTTTTTGCGATTTTTATTGCGGACCACGTTGGATTATCAACATGGGTGTACAGGATTATTTCTCTCCTTCCGGCTTCCATCTGGAATAACTTTTGACTCATTGCACGAAACACCATGAAATTAGCAAATTACCAATATACAAATATGCAAATAAGCAATATACCACAGAAAGTGGGCGCCTAGATAAACAAACCGCTGTAAAAGAATTCTAGCAGCGGTCACTTTCCGTGCCGCTGTAACACAATAAGTGATACTGAATTCTAACTGGACAGAACTTTATATTTGTTCGTGCGTACTATATCGGCTGGTTATGAGTTCCTCAAATCTTGGTAGTACGATACTCTGGTTCATTCCTGCTTTTATGTTGCTCCTTAGGTCGTTATCTATTATTGGTGTTGGCAAGTACCATTCTTTATCGGTCGATCTGAGAATTCTGTTTACTTTCGGACAGGACCATTCAGTTGTTTCCAGAAGAAGTTTCTTTGCTCTATGAACCACAGGATAGTTGTTTGCTTCTTCGCTTTTCTCAGTCAGTCGGACTGCTAACATACCTAAGCGTTGGACCAGTTCTAGGCGAAAATGGAGCCAACCAGCCTCAGCCATAATAGAAATAGTTGGGATGGTTTGGAAGGCACCAGATGCCTGACGAGCGAAATCATTGTATATTGGCTCAAAAGTTGGTTGCATAGCATCGAAGTTAATGCTAGTGAGTCCTAATCCCGAAAAAAAGTTTGGAGATCATATTGTTCCAATTTGCAATAAACTAGATCGGCTACTTCTTTTAAGGCGATATTCGAGTAAACGTACAATGTTCATTCGCTTGCGACAGCTTTGTTTAACATACTCAAGGTGTTTCAGAAAGGTGAACTTGGAGGCCTGCAAAACCCCGAGAATTGTTATGCATCTTGTTTGTGGGATTGGAATATTATCAATCTTGATAGATCTACCTCGTTTACGGTGCTTTAAGTGGCAAGCATGTAGTTGCTTAGATTTCGTTGGAACATTGTGAAACCTACACTTGAGGTCCAGCTTACGGCAGCTGAAACCGCTTTTCTAAGCTTTTTGCGTATCTCGACATGGTTTTTACCCTTCACCATAGGGATGACATCATCTGCATATAGTAGGATCTCAGTTGCAGCTGGAATGGCGTCGAAAATTGGTTGCATGGCTACCAGGAACAGCGTCACAGATAGAGTTGAACCTTGTGGAACTCCGTTATCTGCTCTTCTCAGGTTTGAGAGGTAACCCATTGGCAGCTACTCGAAAGAATCTATCTATATATGCTTCTGAAATGTCAAGAGATATGATTTCAACATGTTCGTCTTTTTGGAGGCTGATTAAAGATTCTAGTTTGGCAAAGTGAGATTCTACGCCTTTACCGACTCAAAGAGCGTGCTGTCGTGAGTCTAATTTACCAGTGGACTCTAGCTCTGTCAAAAGCCACCGATTAATGATTCTTTCGAATAGTTTTCCAAAGTAACTCAATAGTGTTATCGGCCTGTATCCTTCGGTCTTACTGCGGTCTGCATCGGGTTTTGGAATTGGGATCACAGTACCAATTTTCCACTGCGTTGGGAAGGAATTTGTCCCAAGTTCTATTAAAAAAATCTCTAGGAGGGCAACTTTTCCGGAAAGAGGTATCCGTTGAAGTACTTGATAGCTCACGTTATTATCACCCATAGATGATCCCCCGCGCCGATCAAGTGCCCACATCAGTTCTTCAATAGTGAGTTCCACGTTGTATCGTTTGTGTAAATTAGGACGTTGTGTTTCAGACTTAGTGCGTTTATCAGTTTTGTGTTTCTTCCTGAATTGTTCAGGATAGTGGGCGTCAGACGATTTCTGTTAGTACTCATCGAAAAGAGCATTACTTCTTGTCCATTGTTGGTGTGTCCTGTTGGAAGGTTTAGTGTTATTGGATTGCGTTGATGTTATTCTAAACTAGTTATGCTGAGGAATCTAGATTTATACTTTCGACAAACGCATCCCATTTGTTTTGTTTGGCGTCGCGAATGTTTTTTCGGCAGTGGATAAGTGATGTGATCATATATGTAATTCATAATAAGATTAGATTATATTTTATGTAGATTCAAAATAAAGTTATAAAGGGACAAAATGGCTTAAAATTACCTGTTTTGATCCACGTTTTTGAGAGCACTTACCACCTCTCAATTATCCTGGTTAGCCTCCGACTGGTTAGCGTTCGGCTTCCTCCAATGTATCCGGGTTATCTTAATGAAACATATCCAGACCAGCCATGCTTGCCCTATATTGCATTGCTCGCGGCCATCAGGGTTTTCAACCACTGAATGACCGATTTTTAAAACTTTTAATGTCCACTAAAAGTACAAAATTCTGCGTTTTACTCCAGTACTAGTTCCCAATAGGTATACACCCGCGCGTGCCAGACCGTTCCAAAAATTCCACTATTTATGCAAAAATGTCCGTCATCGTTTGACGGACATTTTTGCATAAATCGTTTGCCAGTGTTATAACGCGAGTCCAGTTTGGCACAATTAAAACATTACAAATCCTAAATACAAAGTAACGATTTTTATAACGTTCTCGCAATCTTCAAATACACCTTTGCAACTGAAAACCACAGCAAAAAAAATACATTTTGGACATGAGCTCACTTGATTTCACTCTTCAAAAGCTCAAAGTTGTAACCATTTATTTTGAAATCACTCATCTAACTTCAACTGGCCGGAATCAATTTCCCAGGTGTTTTTCTACTATTTCACTCGCAAAAAATGTTCAAAACTTTCGACAGAATTTTTAGGCATGTACTAACGAGCACAATAGTCTACAATCTTAGAAAATATCATGTAAATTTAAATCTTCTTGGATGCACATAAAAAGAGCGGCCCGTAACACAGAAATTTATGTCTGTTTTTAAATTTACAAGACACTAAAACTCAAAACGATAGCTTACATGTCATGACGTAAAAATAAGATGAGGAGTACAAAATCATATTTTACAAATGCCGCTGCTAATATTGCAAAAACGAATGCTTCGTGGTGCCCGTTTCGACCTAGTTCTAGTCAGAGCAATTAAAAATTACGTAATCAAATTTATTAAAACAAACAGTTCTTCAAGGTCATGCATTGTAGTGGTAAATTTAGCTCAATCTAATCCTGTAGGATTATAATTTTTTCCTTCATTTCCAAATGCGAGGTGTCTTCCTTCATTCATCTGAAAAATGAGAATACATATTTAAATTGAATTAGTGCCACTCCTGGTCGTTGGCCACCTTTAATTTGCAAGCATAAAAATAACGTGCAATTAAATTCAATCTGATAATCGTCAAGGGATCTTTCAAAAGAGTTGAAAACGAGTGCTCATCGTTAAATGAAATATAACGGTGAGCAGTCGTTTTAAAATGTATTACGGTAGAGATTTTTTTTTTAACTTGTACCTTGTCGTGACGCGTGAAACCGACTGCGTTCAAAACAGGTCTGATGTTGTTATAAAAACCAAACACAACGATCAAGTAAATTTCAGACTCTCAAATCTCAGTATTTAGCCTAGTGGGTATTTTTTTAACGCATTGCGAACTAAAATTTGAGGTTATCAAATATATTCTAGAAGCTTTTGTAAATGTAGCATCCGGAAAGTGATTTTGAATGTGAAAGTATTTAAAATTTTAGGATTTAACAATACATTAAATAGAACATACGCCAGTAGTAAGTGCTGGTCGAATGTTGTACATCTCAAGCGTCATAAACCAAGCTCAGACATATGGTAAACAAACCGCTTTGCCAAATCAGTGATTTTGGTTTAGTGTTATATATTTTGATTGTTTGAAGATGTCTGATTTCGTGCCAAATAATCGTCATTTGCGGAAAGTGTTGATTTTCGTTTTTCATTCGAAGAAAACGGCGGCTAAAGCACATCGAGACTTCCAAAAAGTTTACGGTGATGCTGCTCTGAGTGAAACAACGTGTCCTGATTGGTTTCGTCGCTTCAAAAACGGTGATTTCAGTGTTGATGATCGTCCGCGTGAAAGAAGGCCAAAAAACTTCGAAGACTTTGAATTGGAGGCATTGCTCAATGAGGATCCGTGTCAAACGCAAGAAGAGCTTGGTTCAGGATTAGGAGTTTCCTGCCAAGCCGTTTCTAAGCGATTGCATGCGTTGGGAATGATTCAAAAGCAAGGAACTTGAGTTCCTTACGATTCGAAGCCAAGAGATGTTGAGCGTCGTTTTTTCGTCTGTGAACAACTGCTCCAGCGGCAAAAAAGGAAGAGTTTTCTACATCGCATTGTGCCGGGTGACGAAAAATGGATTCATTACAGTAACCCAAAACGGAAACATTCATGGGGACTGCCCGGGCATGCTTCAACATCGTCGCCTAGGCCGAATATTCACGCTGCGAAGGTTATGCTGTGTATTTGGTGGGACCAAGTTGGTGTTATTTATTATGAGCTGTTGAAACCAAACGAAACCATTACCGGGGAACGGTATCGAACTCAATTGATGCGATTGAGCCTAGCACTGCACGAAAAACGACCACAATACGAGCACAGACACGAAAAAGTGATTCTTCAGCATGACAACGCTCGACCTCACGTTGCGAAACCCGTGAAAACCTACTTGGAAACGCTCAAATGGGAAGTCCTACCCCACCCGCCATATTCTCCTGATATTGCACCGTCCGATTATTACTTGTTCCGTTCGATGGCACATGGTCTCACTGGTCAGCAATTCCACTCATATGATGACATCTCAAAATGGCTTGATTCTTGGATAGCATAAAAAGACGAACAGTTCTATCGAAATGGTATTCACGTTCTACCAGAAAGATGGGAAAAAGTCGTAGCTAGTGATGGGCAATACTTTGAATAATTCGTTTGTAACCTTTGTTTTCAAAATAAAGTTCCTTTTTCATCAAAAAAACAGCGAGAACTTAGTTGCGCACCTTATATATATATATATAAAAGAAATGAATATAATATTTTTTTTATTATAAAAAAAAATTATAATAATAAAAAAAAAAAAAAAAAAAAAAAAAAAAAAAAAAATAAAAATATATATTTTAAAGAGAGAAAAAAAAAAAAAAAAAAAAAAAAACACAAAATTTTCAGCGCGGCTAACTTCGATCCTTAAACTAGGAGTAGAGCTGTTCCACCTCTAGCATGAACTATAAATCTACATTTCTACTTCATTCAAACATACTCAGGAAAAAGCGACAATCTACGTAAACACATTTCCAAGAGCTATCTCATAAGAATCGATTAGTTGAATGAGCTAAAATATTCGTCCGAGAGTTCAAAAGTATCTGCCAATAACATCCTCCCTCCAACAGCCTTCGCTGTTAATTTACATACATATCTCATATCCGGGTCATCTTCGTAGCCACCAACCAGTGAGATGTTCGATGTAGCACTAATACACCAGAGGCAAGAGCAAAAACCGAAGAATAGCCTGAGGCAGGTCAAAAGAGTGGAATAAAATTTCATTAAAAATTACTTCCCGAGGCCATCATCGCTGGCGCTGTCTATGCTACTGAACACTGAAAGGCAGAGCGATGCATGGAGGTAGGACAAACTTAAGACGCTTTCCTGGAAAGTTTCTGCCAACGTTGAGATGAAGAAAAACTTTATCCTCAACTGTAAACTGATGCTACCGCTGCTGCAGTCGAAGATGTTCTTGTATGTTGTTCGAGTCCATGCTCTGCAGGCGGAAAATTGATGTACTACCACCGCCACTACGACTACCGCTACCAGGAGTAATTGAATGGATTGGACCAAGTTTGCTTGTTCGAAAACGATGGAGATAACGCTTGGAAAGAGGATGAAAATTTCCGGAAAATGTTGTTCCAAGTTTCCCGGGGACTCGAGTGCAGTCTTGCGGTCATGGTTTCAGTAGTTGTTGTCTGCTGCACAGCTTCAAGCTGCAACAGAATGTAAGTTTTTCAACTGACCAAAGTAGACTCTCTGTGGTGTCGAAGTGCATTAGTTTCATTGTTAATATTGAAAAGTTTGGCTGAAATGTGGCTGTATGTAGCATCATCAACGAGTGTTCAGTTACTTTATACAAATTAGGCAACAATTGAGCAGTTCTAAATTTATCAATGGAAGTCAAACCGTGCTGCAATGATATTGCGAAAGTGCTGACTCATCGTTCTTAGATTGCCGCTTAGCAAATATCGAATAACACTTGAACTGATTTTCCACTCGCCACTTTAAAACACTAAATCATGCAGCATCCTTCACGATGGAACAGCACGTGCTTCGAAGCCATTAACGACCATATTCTCACTCCCACCATGACCATCGCACAATTCCGTGCTCTATCATCAAATCATCAAGTCATTCCTGTAGGTGGTGCTTCTGTCTATGCAGTTGATCCGGTTGCTATGGCGTTCATATCCTGCAGCTAATGCACCAATCGGACCGTATCGATATATACGACATTCGCTCAATTGAAAATTTCCCATAAAAATCACATCGCCTGGATTTTCTATTCTTCGTATTTAGATATTGTATACATTTCTGTGCCGTACTACGTTCTTGCAAACAGGACTGGATATGCGAACGATCGAGCGTTATCGTGATGTGTCATTCGACGCTCGTAAAGTCAGCTCTGTCGGAGCAAAACAGTTACTGCTGCGTCGAAATGATCCTAAGCGACCGAGTATCATCGATGCGAAACATGGGGCTGTAATTGAACGTTCGAAGGCAATAAATTTGATAAGTGTGATGTCGCAATGGCTCGTCCCTTTCCTTTTCCCAAGGCTAGGGAAAAGCTAAACGGCCAACAACTAATGAAAAATACAATTTATCGTTCTGCTAAGCATTGAACTTTACTTTATCCATAAAGCATTTTGACCTTCTTGCCTCTTTTCTCCGCCTGCGTTCACATGCATACTGAGCACACGAGCACGAAAGAAGCTGTCCTTTGACTACATACAGCAGCAACAGTAGTAGCAGTAGCAAAGACTTAAGCTTCCGCTTTGATCGTGCGTCCCACCTACTATTTGCCGTTGCTCTCATAAACGTCTCTAGCGTTGGAACGTTTTTCATGTTTCTGTGCTTCCCTTCTGGCTCCTTTGTTCACTATTTTATAGCACAACTTTTCCACCCTACGTGAGCTGGAATTCTGTGCCCCCTCCTGAAGAACGTCACTTCACCATCAGATTCTAACAACTTTCTAGTGGCTAACCCTGCAAATGTATATGCAACCTAAAGTGGTCTACGAGCTTTCAACGACTTCTCAAAATCCGCCTGATGAAAGCTCACAGAGACCCCTAAAAGGTCCAAACAGCTCATAGTGAATTATAACCATTGCAAAAGAGTCACTGCTTTTACATTCTTCAAAGGACACATGACAAGCTTATACCTCGAACTTTGTCTTGACTGTTCCAGAAGCTCGGCACCGAAGATAGGGCATATCTCTACCCGTTCGTTTATTCCCTGCGGCTTGACCACCATCCGAAGAAAAGACGTTTAAATAAGACTAATATTACTCAGCAATTCCATCACCATCACCGGGTTGGCTGGCGTTCGTTCACCGGCAACAACCTAATATAACTCATTTTATGTGTTTGACTTCCTGCCCGGGGGGGTGGGCTGAAACGGTGGCACCGGTCCAAGGCTTCGAGCCGTTCCTAAGGGATGGACAACGACCACCACGACGATGACGCCTTTTGCTAGTTGGTCTTTCCTCAATTTATTTTACAACTTTTACGATCACGTAGCAATGGAACGTGATTTTTAGTTTTCCCATTAAAATTGTGTACTTTTCCTTTCGGCCGATTGTTCGTCGCTCACCACTGCCGCTGGGGATTCGCATTGGTTGAATGGACGGGGATGAGGCGGTACGACATCCGGACGACAGCTTCATTTTCTTCTCGGGGTGCCTTAATTAGGATACACTTCGTGACGATGTTATTAGTGTGGTTGTGATATGAAAGGGAAATTACTTGGTTTGATGAGATATTTATGGAATGTTGAAACTAACTGGAGCAATAAACTATATAATTCGATTCCATCTTCTGTGAGAGCCTATTTATATGAATATTTTTTTCTAATTTAACGAAAGTGCCCGGGTCAAATGGATCATAACTTAATTTACGACTCATGGTGGGTTGGTGGACGGAATCTGCATCGTCATATGATTGCAAGCGGAGTATTTGAAAATTCACTACTAGAACATGCTTTTTTTTCAATCAGGTGGGTTTAAACGTTTGGATTTCCCCCGACAGAAAGCGGAAGCAGATCAATGACTGATAGCTGGTATTCAAAGTCTTCGTCTTCTTTTTGGTAAAGCAAATTATAGATTTAAGTATCTATCAAGACAGCATAAGCATGAGATCGAAGCAACCCGTGCTTCGAATGTGACATATTTTCTTTTTCTGCATCGTTTTGGAGAAATCAGACATTAAATTTTATGTGTGATATTGAAGTGCTGTACCATGTGCTTGGCCACGAATTTTCCCCTTATGGTGTGATAGTCACAATTCGTTTTACCGGTTGTGCTCTGGCGGTTTTTCTCCCGTTTCTTATAATTGCGGATGCCGCGCAACCGGAAAAAATGTCCTACGGTGTGGCCCAGTTAGAATTGGAACATAGACTATTGCGCATATTTCGGATGTAGGGTAACGGAATGTAATGTTAGCCTATCACCTTCATCCAGCCTATGTACTAAATATGTCATTAACTTAGCGATAATCAACAGAATCATGTTGCTTTTAGGATGACCGATGTAATTTGAAGCAATTGAGACAATATTAATCAATTTATAGTAAATTATGGAGAGTGTGAGCTGTTTAGTGGAATATCTGTTACTAGAAAATAAGAAGAATGATTAGTAATTTCAATTTAATTCGAACTACCTTTATTGCTTATCTTGACAGATACACGTATTTCGTCTACAATGTGCAGACTTCTTCAGTGTCGTATACTGAGTCGAGTATCTTATTTTAAGTTAACGTATAGTAGTTGACTTCCACGTACTTTTTGATTTCTTGGACTTTTGGGACATCATGATTTCACTGGTTGAGCTCAACAGATGATCTAAACGATCCTCAAGTGATCTAAACATGGCTTAATTGAATCGATAAAGCGATTAATGCAGTCTGGATGTACAGCAAATAGTTAAACGTTACAAACTAACTGTTCACATAGCTAAAATAAAAAATGATTTTACAAGAAAATCGTAGACCAAATGTTTGGGACATATTTTTTTTTGTATGTTCCCAACTATGGCCTGTTGTATAAATAACGAGCATGGGCATGAGCATGCTTGACCGTCCTAGGTTGCTACTCCGTTGTTGCCAGATCAGCTGTTATTACACAGAGAACCAACAGATGATGATTGGGACTAACATACATCTTCAATGTGTAAAAACTGGTGATCCCAATCTACCGCACAACCGGCGCTGGCCTCGCCCGAATGCGGGTCAAGTAGGGAATGAGTAGGAATATGTTGACGTGATACTCGGTTTATTGGAAGCCGTAAAATCCACTGCACTTTCACGAGAAATCACTGGGATTTTGGATAGCAGGATTGGGTGGCAGCAGGGTTCGTTTTGGTAAACGATAAGCTGTCAAGTGTAGTTAGTACCGATTTAAACCAACAGTAAGGATGCTATTGGGGCCACTCACAGAGTGTGATTGTGGTTTTTCATTGGGAAAACAAAGTGATATTTAATGATGCTGAAAAGCCGATTTTTACCGGTACAGTACAGTAAGGATGCTATTGGGGCCACAAAATGTGATAGTAATGTTTCATTGCAAAACTAGGAGATGTTTTATAATGCTGGAAAGACGATTTGGGCAGATTTAAACCAACAGTAAGGATGCTATTGGGGCCACTCAGAGAGTGTGATAGTGGTATTTCATAAGGAAAACAAGGTAATTCATCTCAACGCTTGAGTACCAACTTGGACCGATCTACACCAACAGTCCGGATGCCACTGGCGTCCCTTACAAAATGGGACAGTGGTTTAATTGTGATAGGGTGGCCGGACGAGAATGGCGAACGAATGAATCACAATAAATTATGTACCTCACCACCGACCGATCTTACCCGACGAACCACGACTTCTAATGCTCACTCGATCACTCGCGCAACAATAGGCAACCGAAATAATAGACAAAACGCTACGCCCATATAACAAAATATTGCGAAACAAAGTATCGAAACAACTGATTCAACCGATTAAACCGATGGTCGACGCAATAAATTTCATTAATATAGATACAATGGGTAACACTTACCTGTCATGCTCCACATTCTTGAAAGCACTTGAGGTACATTCATTCATCTTTATGCCTAACTTTAAAAGTTTTAAGAAATAGAGAAATATTAGATATTGTCTTCACAATTTGGTAAAAATAAATTATTTGTTGCCTGAAAAGAAACAAAAGAACAAAGATATAAGTAAAATCCTTGTAGTCCCCCGGATGTTTGAAGAGCTTAGCCATTTCTATGAAAAGATACTAAGAGTTATTGTTGCGGGCTATCGATGGTTGGTGATAACTATGTGTTGAACACTATTGGCTGAAATGAGCATTGAATGAGAATAGTAAGGACATTTCATTGAATAAATGAATATAATACTAAGTTGTTTATTAAGATGAAGCCCATTCGAGCTATATCTGATGAACTCAGTCGGCTATTGTACAGGGTGCGGCAGAAAATAATGCGAAAATGTTCAAACTAGAGTATTGGGTTAATTCGTGTAGCTGGTGACTAATTTCTGTCGAAAGTGTATTTGTTTATGTTTTCTTTCGAGTGCTGCATCCAAATATTCTATTTGTTTTATTGCAAATTCGTCAAAATGTTCGCGAAAGAAGTGATCACCAGTTTGTCGCTCGCCCAGAAGAAGCCGAAAGAGATTGCCTATGTAGGTGGTAGGGTGCCATTTGGCAACAGTTTACCGCATTAAAAAGTCCCTGCAAGATGGTCCTAAGCAGCGGAAGCCGGGAAGCGGACGTCCGCGCTCTGCGGGCACGCCGAACGTGATCAAATCGGTCCGTGCATAAATGGCTCGCAACCCGGTGCGTTCCATAAGAAAACAAAGGAAGCCAATATTTCGGAGAAATCCATGCGGAGAATCATCAAAGAAGACCTGCATGCATCTTCCAGAGCCAGAGTGAAACGCCACTTGATTACGGACCGGGTCAAGGAACTACGAGTGACTCATTCCAAGAGATTGCTTTCCTTGTTGCAGAAGGAAAAAATGATAATCCTGTTCTCCGACGAAAAGCTTTTCAGCATCGATGCTGTGGCCAACAGCCACACGGACCGGTTCATTTCACCGCAGAAAATGGAGAACATTCCGGAAAAAGGGAAATTCAAATTTCAAGCCAAACATCCGGCTGGTGTCATGATGTTTGGCTTGGTGGCGTCCAACGGTTTGAAAATGCCGCCTGTTTTCATTGATGCTGGAGTTAAAATCAATACCGAAGTGTATATCGGTATTTTAAAGCACCAAGTGCTTCCCTGGGTGAAGGCCAACTTCTCCGAGGACCAAAACGTTGTCCTACAGCAGGATGGAGCGCCGTGTCACACGTCCAATCGAACCCAACAATGGTTGAACGATAACATGAAGTTTTGGCCGAATGATTTGTGGCCCCGTAGCAGTCTTAATCCGTTGGATTATTCGATTTGGGAATATTTTGAAGCACGAGCCTGCAAAACATCACATCCTAGTGTGAAAACCCTGAAGTCAACCATAACACGCACATGGCAGTCAATGTCGGAGGACTACGTCCGAAAGGCATGCTCTGGTTTCCGGCGTCGGCTCGAGGATGTTATTAATAAAAATGGAGGACACATTGAAAAATTTGTTTAAAAGGACTTTATAAAGATAACTGCACTCGAAAATGTTGATATTGTTGCTTGAATTAGTTGAGAATGGGATTTGAAAGATATAGAACAAATTTTCGCATTATCTTCTGCCGTACCCTGTACATACGAAAGACATTCCCACCGCCTAACATGCAAGTGAGCGGAATGTTACAACTGTTACAAATTTTAAAAAGAAATCGATGAATCAACCCTCTCAGATTTATCGCTAATATGCTATTATGATAAATTTACAAGCTCATAACTGCATGCTAGTTTTTTATTTGAAAAATGTCAAGATGCATTAACAAAAAGTCCGGGCACCGATGCAGCACGGTATCCGAATTTTGTATTTGGAAACCTATGTCACTTAACAAATCCTCAAACAAATGTGCAAAAGCACGTTGGCCAATATTTAGTGTCAACCAGTGGGTACGTGTGCTCTACTCAAATATCTCCTTCTTTCAAACTCACCTACAGTTCAATTTACCCATTTAATAGGACACATCACTATTGAAAATTTTATGATGGAGCACGGACGTTAGGTTTCTTGTTGTAAGAAAAATACTCTATAACCTATTAAGGATTATATCCGAAAAATCCAAATTTGGCCAACACCCACCAATGGCCAGTTGTATCAATAACGTAGTAAAAAGGTTTTTATTGGTAAAATTTTAAGTGGAAATGCACGAGTTTGCGGTTGTTTATAATCAAGTGGCTCATCTAAACACAAACCGAAGAAACAAAATCATTGTATAGTTAATTATTTTGTTTTCATTATTGAATGGCTGATAAATCATATATGAACATCACTTAAGTGTTTCGAAGCAGTTTTATTTTATTTTGTTTTTTGAAATTTTGTGTTAAGTAAACCGAATGCTGGCAATGCCTTAATTCATTAAATAAGAAAAAAATTGCACAAAGACTGCATTTAGTAATTAATCCATCGAATGGGACGAAGTTGCATCCATGAATAGACCCAATTTGGTGCTTGTAGACCGACATTAAATCCATATCCCTCGAAAGATTCTGACTTTATAAAATGAGTTGTGTAAATTTTCGTGATACATACTACCAAATAGCTTATTAAACCTATCTAAGCAAGTGTATAACTAATTAAATGTCACTTCTAGTTCAAATACTTCATGAGATATAATAAAAAATGTAATGAATCATTGTATAAGCCGGCGTCGATGGTGTAGTGGTAAAGCGTGACTGCTACTTGGCACCCCAGTGGGTCTGGGTTCAATCCCAGTCGACGTCGGTGGTTTTTCTGAGGCGAAAAAATCTGGTCACGTCTTCCTTCGGAAGGGGAGTAAAGCCGTTGGTCCCGGTTCATATTCATGAGTCGTTAGGTAGGGTCCAGGTGGTGGAGTCGTCTTCCTGGCGTCGGTGATTGTCACCATGTGAGGAAATAGGCCGACGTAAAATAAAGATTATAAAAAAAAAAAAAAAATCATTGTATAATAGGCTGAGTCAAGGGACACATACCCTACATTAAAAAAATAGTTTACTGTTTTAACTAAAATGTTCAACTTTTTGTGAACTTTAGAGGGAAAATACAAAAAAAAAAAAATCATCTCGATTTTGAAAAAAATTGCGGACCTATCCCGGCATACATTTCACCAACTAACGCACATTATTCTCATCCATCGTTTTAGCAATTGTGGTAGCCGGAAAGAAGATACAGTTTTCAATGACGGACTGAACAGTGTAACTCGCCTTGACGACGTACGTAAGAAGACTTACTCAGCTCTCTTCACTGAGAGCATCATGAACCACTTATTAGGTTCTTCTCGCATGTATGAGTATATGTTCAACACTATCACAGCAGTCTTATTCCACTTGCTTCTTAATTCATTGCTGCTTTTGACGACACTGCCATTCACCTTCAGCTTCCTTTTCATAATAGCCCAAAATCTCTCTATTGGTCGGAACTGGGGACAGTTTGGTGGGTTGAGTTCTTTCGGTATAAACTGAATCCCGTTGGTTCCATACCACTGTAGCATTGTTTGACTGTAATGAAAGCTTGCAAGATCTAGCCAAACCATGACAGGTTCATTGTGGGATCTGATGAATGACAATATTCGCTTTTAGAGACATTCCGTGCTGTACAGCTCTGAACTAAATGTCTGAACAGTGATGGAAACCTTGGTCTTCCTACCGCAGCTACAGATGCCTTGCCAAATCATGTATTAACGTGCAAAAGTATCTGCAAACACAAACTTGCATTTGGCAGAAACATCTCCCCGAGCCGTAGCCAAGTAAAATGTTTGTCCCGGTAGCTGTTAGAAATCGGCCCTTACATAGATTTCATCATCCATGAGGAAACAGCCATTGAATTTTGTCAACACCTGATCATACAGTTTTCTGACACGGATTCTGGCCACATTGTTCTACTTTTGATCCCTATTTGGTTGTCCACAGGCACGGTATGAATTGACGCCTTCCCGGAGACGAATTCGTTGCAGGGTACTGCGTGCGGCGCGAAACTTTTTGGCCAAATCGCGGTCTGAGATGTTGGGGTTTGCCTTAATGTTCATGATGACTTTGTTCCGCAGTTGACGGTAGACAGTACCCGCCCGACGCTTGCTTTGAGGCTTGCGATTCGTCGACAAAGTTTCTCTGTGCTTTTTCAAAACACGCCACACGGTATTTCGGGGAAAACCCAACACTTTAGCAAGTTTTGGAGGTCTCAGATAACAATTTTGACTTCATTATCTCAGATAAAATAGTTTCTGGCATCTAAAACTCTCAATTAATAATTATAAAATGCAATTAGAAAACTATCTTCAGAGCAGGTAATAAACAATAAGTTTGAAATGCCAAGGAAAAGAACTGCGTAGTCATTAAATAACTCATGGTTTAGTGATCACTCCACCATCCAGTATTACGATAAATTGACATTCGAATCTTCAGCAATATTTGTTGACTAGACACGTTTTCTTCTTGACAAAATGATCTGTTCTTCGAATTTACCTGGCTTACGAATTTAAATGCTTCAGTTCATTAACCTCCCAAGCAATGTAATGATAGATAACTGCTATTAGAAGATCAGATGCGTAATCTTGGCTGAGTGTTTCCTTCTTTTTTTTATCTTTTTCCACAGTTTGTTATGCAAAATTACCAAAGCATTTCAAAAGTTCAGGTTTGCCATTGATAATGTGAGAATAAAATGTCATGACTGAGGTACGTTTACCGCAAGCCACCGTGCTAACGAAGTACACGTTTCCCCCAAACATTAGTCACTAATCAAGATTTTCCTCTCGATGATTGACCACATTAGGCACATCCACGTGAATCACGTTAATCCACTCTTAAAGCCTCTCTCCCTGTTCATTATCCCACTAATGTGCCACGATTGGGTCGTAACTGGGACAAAAAAATATATTCCATAGCATTTTCCACCATTCCATTTGGCAGCGCCAAAAGCAACAGTGAATCAGTGACGCGTTGCTCTGGTAGAAGTAATAAAAAAAAACCGGAACAGCAAACGAACTGGGTCACGTCTCATTTACTGCGTCGAGCTTTTTCATCCAGAGAATTTTTTTCCGATCCTTTTTTTTCTCACATGTGAACGAATCGGTTGGCAGTTTGCAGTAGGCGAAGCAAAATGAGCTTCAACATGGCACCACCGTAACTGCGCTGCACTTCCACGGATCCAGAAATGGAAGTTGTACAACAAAAAAAAAATCAACTTACGGGAAAGTAGCTCTTGGCAGCTTTGCTAAAGTAATGTGTATACTTTTTTGAAATGCCAACAAAGCCAAAGTAAACGCGCCTTGGGAAACTTTTAGCAAACTACACACCGTCAGTGATGTTGGTAAGGACTCTCTTGAGAAACCCAGACCTGAGATTTGTTAAAAGTTTGCTAGAATTTTTCACGACGCCGTGGCGTGTAAATAAGTGAATAATTGAATAACTTGTTTGTCTTGAGCTTGAATTTTTTGTGTTGTTTACATTGACATCTCATCGAAAAGTTTATAAATTGATAAACAAAATACATTTCAAATAATATGAACACGCCAACGAGTTCCAATGTTGCAATAAAAAAAAAAATCCACAAAATTCATTGATTTATTATGACTATTTGCAATTCTGATTCGTGCTTTCCCGAAGCATCAGCCACTCGCAACAACTTGTTAGTCCCAGAGAGAAAAAAAAACTGTCAGGCGCCATTCTACTGCGAGTGGATTGTTAAAACTTTGCAATCGCAGTCGGCTACAGAATGGGACACTTCCACCCTTCCTCCAAACCCCATAACAACGAACGGCCGGCAAGCTCTGCACTTCCCCCAGCCAGTCACCCGTTCCAGGCGTTCCTGCGTGCACAGCCCGCTGTGATGTGTATAAAAGCATACCAACGCCGCAACCACATTCGCATTCATTTGTCGGAGCAACCAAGCTGTGCGAAAGTCCCAGTCTATTCTTTTTCCATTCTTTGCCCTGCATTGAGTGTACACACACATACAGGACAATTGCAATGCCACCGAGGGGACGTAGCCAGGATGTTTTTTTTGGATTTAACTGTGTTATCGATTGGTTGGTAAGCAGCCCATTTTGCAATTCTACTAGAAACTGAAGGATTGACGTGCGATGGGTTGTTGTATTTGCACGTGTCATTTAATGTAAGCCCAACAATATTTCGAAAAGAATTTAATCCAAATCCAATTCCAAATCCAATCCCAAATCCAATCCCAAATCCAATCCAAATCCAATCCTAATCCAATCCAAATCCAATCCAAATCCAATCCAAATCCAATCCAAATCCAATCCAAATCCAATCCAAATCCAATCCAAATCCAAATCCAATCCAAATCCAATCCAAATCCAATCCAAATCCAATCCAAATCCAATCCAAATCCAATCCAAATCCAATCCACAATCCAATCCAAATCCAATCCAAATCCAATCCAAATCCAATCCAATCCAATCCAAATCCAATCCAAATCCAATCCAAATCCAATCCAATCCAAATCCAATCCAAATCCAATCCAAATCCAATCCAAATCCAATCCAAATCCAAATCCAATCCAAATCCAATCCAAATCCAATCCAATCCAATCCAAATCCAATCCAAATCCAATCCAAATCCAATCCAAATCCAATCCAAAAATCCAATCCAATCCAAATCCAATCCAAATCCAATCCAAATCCAATCCAAATCCAATCCAAATCCAATCCAAATCCAATCCAAATCCAATCCAAATCCAATCCAAATCCAATCCAAATCCAATCCAAATCCAATCCAAATCCAATCCAAATCCAATCCAAATCCAATCCAAATCCAATCCAAATCCAATCCAAATCCAATCCAAATCCAATCCAAATCCAATCCAAATCCAATCCAAATCCAATCCAAATCCAATCCAAATCCAATCCAAATCCAATCCAAATCCAATCCAAATCCAATCCAAATCCAATCCAAATCCAATCCAAATCCAATCCAATTCCAATCCAAATCCAATCCAAATCCAATCCAAATCCAATCCAATCCAATCCAAATCCAATCCAATCCAAATCCAATCCAAATCCAATCCAAATCCAATCAAATCCAATCCAAATCCAATCCAAATCCAATCCAAATCCAATCCAAATCCAATCCAAATCCAATCCAAATCCAATCCAAATCCAATCCAAATCCAATCCAAATCCAATCCAAATCCAATCCAATCCAAATCCAATCCAAATCCAATCCAAATCCAATCCAAATCCAATCCAAATCCAATCCAAATCCAATCCAAATCCAATCCAAATCCAATCCAAATCCAATCCAAATCCAATCCAAATCCAATCCAAATCCAATCCAAATCCAATCCAAATCCAATCCAAATCCAATCCAAATCCAATCCAAATCCAATCCAAATCCAATCCAAATCCAATCCAAATCCAATCCAAATCCAATCCAAACCAATCCAAATCCAATCCAAATCCAATCCAAATCCAATCCAAATCCAATCCAAATCCAATCCAAATCCAATCCAAATCCAATCCAAATCCAATCCAAATCCAATCCAAATCCAATCCAAATCCAATCCAAATCCAATCCAAATCCAATCCAAATCCAATCCAAATCCAATCCAAATCCAATCCAAATCCAATCCAAATCCAATCCAAATCCAATCCAAATCCAATCCAAATCCAATCCAAATCCAATCCAAATCCAATCTTTCCGATTTTCCAATTTGTCGGGCTTTACGTTTTACACCTTTCATCAAATTCTGTACCGCTGTTATATCCACCTTATTTGATGCTGAACGCCAATTTACCTTGAACTATTTTTCATTTTTAACTGATTTTTGAGTTTTATTGAGGTTTCTCTTTACAATTGCCCAATATTTTCCAATTGGGCGCAGTTCCAACGAGTTTGGTGGGTTTTCCTTGCATTTCCAAATTTCGAAAATGTCAGCACATTTCATCAACATATGGTGACCGTTTCCCGCAAAGTGGTGATGAAAAAAAAATGCTGTTCTCTGGTGTTCTTACAAGACCTAATTTGGATTAGATCTACAAAAATCCCTAAAAGCCCTGAGAATTGCAAAATTTGTTTAGAGAAAAATGCATGTATTGTGTATTATGAAGACCCTGATGTAATCTCTTTCCTCCTTGGGTACGATTTGCACACTATTGGCGGTTTACCATTACTGAGCCATTTTTCTGTAGTGACAAGAAGCGAGGTATGGCCAAAACAGCTTGGAACAACTATGTTTCTTCAAGAAAGGCAATAAGCGTTTTTGTAAGCATTCCTTTACATAAATACCTTGGTTGACTGTGCCAGTAGTCAGGAAACTTTCGCTTTTCAGCCCACAGGTGCAAATCGCCTGCCAAACAAAGTGATTTTTTTCGGAAACTTTGACATTTTTTTCTGCTTAAACTTATCTTGAACCTTTCCTTTTCCAGTAGCCGTATAAAACCCTTGACATGGGTGCTGCTCAAAATCAGCCTTGACATATGTTTCATCATCCATTAGGACGCAATCAAACTTGGTCAACAAACTCGTGTACAACTTAAGCGCTCTTCCTTTGGCTGTTGTGTTTTGCTTATCATCTCGAGTTGATGTCAATGTGACCACAGATGTTGACAGTGAGGCTCGTTTCATTGCTCTTTGCACTGGTGTGTGGGACTTTCCCTATTTGTTTCCGACATCTCTGATGTAAAGCTTGAGATTGCATTTGAAAATGATGGCCACTATTCTTCCGGTCGCTGCGGCTTCCTGGGTTCGGTTTCCTCATGATCCCTGCTTCTTGGCAGTCGCCAGACGTTCTCCGAACACATTTATAACATGCGTCACGATTGATTTGGCAATATTCAGTGATTCTGCCAAGTCGGCGTGGGAATATTTTGGATTTTCCTTATGCGCGTGCAAAATTTTGATACGCTACTCTTCTTGCTTCGACGCCATTTTGACAACTGAGTAGACAATGGCAAAACAAAATTGAGTCAACATACCGTACGCATACACCTACAAAATGCACGATTAAAAAAACTATGTCATATTTGATTCGACCAAGCTTTGACCGTTGCATCCTTTAAGTTTGTACAACTTCTCGTTGCTGCGATTGACATACTGAAGTGAGAAGATTCTAGTATTCTAGGTGTCACGACTTTAGTCTTTTTTCCTAGAGAAGTTCAGAGGCCAGTTCACTGCAGACCAGCTAAGACAGGGATACCGACACCAGCGCGCTCGTAGATGCGCTTCTGATGGTGATGATGAATGCGGCCGACGTAAAAACTGCAATGCTTCGGATGGGAATTTGCATTCGATTTTGCCGCTCACATTTGCCATCAAAGCAAAAATATAGAACCCTCAGCTGAGAGCGAATGTCTAACGCTGAACACTTTTGGTTTGACCCCGTGTTCTATAAAGCTTCTATAAATGCCCATTTAGAATCCGGAATAATAAAATCATCTTTATCTCGGTAACGGATTTACCTACAAATAAGTTTAATACATCAATACAAAGGTAATTTACTTTACTCAAAGGAAAAAATATCAATTCAAATAATTTCTCTACGTTTCTAATAAAAATTCGCACTTTCTTCTGTATTCCTCCCATCAAACGCTGCACACCTCCGGAGTCAACTTGTTTGGCACATTTGTTCTTCTTATTGGTCATTTGAGTCGCGTCCAGAGCCGTTTTTTAACTTTTCTTAAGCTTCCGCTTCATTACTGCCCGAAATCTCCCGATGGGCTGGAACTGCGGGCAGTTGGGTGGATTTATGTTTTTATCGATGAAATCTACGTTATTATCGCGGTACAACTGGATGACTTCCCGGCTGTAGTGGCAACTCGAATCTGGCCAAAACTTCACGGGACCTTTATGGACTTTAATGAGAGGTAGTACACGGTTTTTGAGGCATTCTTCCTTGTATAGCTTCGAGTCCATCGTCTTATTCGTCACAAACATTTCCCTTGCCAAATCATCAGTTTTTTTTTGGCAAATTTGTCTATAAAAGCAAACTTAAACTTTGCAGGAACATCTCCTCGTGCCGTCGCCATGTAGAATTTTTGGCCAGGAAGCTGTCCGAAATCCGTTTCGACGTAGGTTTCATCGTCGATGTGCAGGCATCCTTGGTACTTCGTCAAAACCTGCTGGTACAATTTCCGAGCTCGAGTTTTGGTGACAAAACTTTCCTTGGTTGCTTGGTTTGTTTAGTTGCTGGCTGGCTCGATAAGAACGCGATTTCATTATCTGATAGTCTATGGTTTTCTCTGACGGTTCTCAACACCTTCTGGTTCAGCTTGCGGTCATTTGTTCCACTACGACGCTTACCTTGAGGCACTCGATCCACGCTGTTTCGCTTCCTGAAACGTTTGAGCACATCATACACGGTTGATTTGGCGATTTTCAACGTTTTTGCGATTTTTATTGCGGACCACGTTGGATTATCAACGTGGGTGTGCAGAATGTTTTCTCTCCTTCCGGCTTCGATCTGGAATAACTTTTGACTCACTGCACGAAACACCGCGAAAACACAGAAAGTGGGCGCCTAGGTTAACAAATCGCTGTAAAAGATTTCTTGCAATGGTCACTGTCCGTGCCGCTGCAACACAATAAGTGATTCCAGATTCTAACTGGACAGAACTTTACTAGCGATAAGAAGCATAGTCTCGAATGAAGGCAGTCGCGTGAATGCAGAATAAAGCAAAATATAAAAAAGGGACAGGTGACGGTTGTAAAATCAGATACCAGCGAAAAATCGGAATTATTTTGCAGCTGAGGTGTGTGATTCTTATTATTAGTCAACAGGTAAAATGTTTACCCCAATGACAAATTGCATTACAACTCAAATCACAAAAAAGTACAAATATAGTAAGTATAGTGATTATAACGACATAAAATGTATGTAATGAAAAGAAGGAGACAATTAAAAACCATTAGCTATCCGTTTTTGAGGACCCTGATAGGGAAAACTTAAGTATCAACCTTTTCAACAGTAGGTCATTTTTGAGCACATAATTGAACTACTTATACTAATAAGCAACTCGTAATTCAAATATTAAGGCAAAAGTGTATGTTGTATGTTTTTGCTATCGAAAAGTATATAACTCTGCTCAGTCGAACAAGAGTTTTGAGTACTTAAAAAAATAACTTTTCCGTAACGTTTTCATTTTCCAACATTTTGAAATTATACCCGGTATAAAAAACAAAAACAAAGTTTTACGTTGAAAATAGCGTTCATGTAATTCTAACAAAGCTGCAAATTAACAAAATGCTACGTTGTAGCTCTCAAATTGCTCATACAAACGTATTTTTTGGATTGTTTTACCTTCATCTGTTACTAGATAATGAGAAGAATGATTAGTAATTTTCTTTTAATTCCAACTACCTTTATTGCTTATCTTGAAAGATACGCGTTAACAGCTCACACTCTCCAGGATTCATCTGTTGCTTATTAAAAACGTGAAAATTAAAAAAAAAAAAACAAATTTTCTTGTGATCGTTACCCACATAGTGGTGATGAAAAAAAAAATTTGTGTTCAAATTATACTAAATATTATCTTACATTACGGGGAAAGGGAGGGACCATCAGGGCACCCAAAAAACGATTTTGATAGGGAGCATGGGACTGCCTCCTCACTATTGTTAACATTTCGTGGAACGAGGGCAGGCTCTTCGACCCCATCTATTGGGTTTATTCTGTCAATCGATGGCTCCATTCTAGTGCTGTGAGTGTGAACTTGCTTTTGGAACGAACAATAATAGGATCCTGATCAAATCGTTTTTCAGATTATTCCACTGCTATGGAAAGTTACCTTGCTACAATAGATGTAAGTATTACATAATCATCAATCATCATGAGGAATAATTCGTTGAAGGCATTGCATGTCACTATAAAACGTAAGCTACTGATATGTTTCTTCATCCAATAATTTCCACGAAAACACTCCTCGATCGCTCACCTGGTCACGTCCATGCAACCGGAGACAAGGAGGATTTGGTATCTACCTTAAGAATTCGCAGAGAAAACACGCAGATATCAGAAGATATAGAAGGAAAAGGTGAATGAATAGTCGGAGAAATTAGTTAAACAGAATGCCCTGTATGGTGTACAGAACAAAAATTTATTATAAATTAGTCGTTTGGAGCATCTCTTCTTTCAAGGTAAGGTTATGCCTCATTTCTCTACAAACGGTTGGGATTCAAGCACTAACGTAAGTCCTAGCCCCATATGGCTTATGATTATAACGCCATCTATCGCTCTCTGAAAACAGAAGAACTTTTAAGAATATGTTTTTAATCTGACGGTAGGAACATGGTCACAAATGCTTGTCCAATTTCGGGACTTTACTGCATTACAAAACATCATTGAGCGATAACAGCCTCCGACAATGCACAGGACCTGACCAAAACAAACAATCAAGATATTTCTTTCGGAGTAACAAATCTTATTTGGCCAACGGGTATCAACATTACATTATGGAAAGAGCTCGTCCTAATTGTAGATCACAATCGGTGTAATGTTCCAATAACACTCGATTTGCAGACGGAAGCCTCGCAGTCAAAAACCAACGAAAACTTTCACAAATTTATAACAGATGAATAATAAACATCATAACTAGATAATGAGAAGAAAGATTAGTAACTGACAAAATATTTTGAAAGCGTTACGTAATCTAAACATTTTTTTTTGTACTCTATAATGAAATTGTAGTAAAGTATTAAGAAATGAAGAAAAATGTATATGTATCCGCAAATGTACTAGTCTACGTCGGCTGACGAAATATGGAAACAAATAATTAAACAATCTTATTCGGCACCAGACAGCAAAACCGTAGACAAGTGATAAATCATATATTTTTATAAAGATTATTACAGTTGACGAATATCCAAATTATATCATCCATTTTAAATAAAAGAAATTCATAGGAGAAACTGGCCCCTATACCAGCCCTCATTCGCTACACTAATGTAATTATAATGGAAGGATCGAAAAAAATGCTGAATGGAAATCAAGTTTCCCACCAGTCAGACGAGCAATGTGCGGAACATTTCTTTTTCTTTTGGTTGCCGTGCAAAACTCAGCGCGACACAAGGGGAAGCAAAAACAAAAAACAAATTCATTTCGATAACCTCCCGCATATTTTTCCATGTTCATGAACGGAACGAAAAAAAAACACATCGTTCTGGAAAAAAAAATCTCCTAACTAAAAAAAATTGAATACCTTGACAGCGAAAGAAGATACCTTCCAGTAGACAGGCACGCTTGTTGAGCTCGTTCCCAACGTTGATGTCAAGAAGCCGGCAAGTGGAATATTTGTGTGCTATTTTAAGATTCTCACGCTTTCATTACAACGGTTCTGATAAAAAAATGTACTGTTATTATTAGAGCATTATTTGATTGACTTCAGTGATCAAAATAAATTCATTTTAATAGCATTACTTGATTTGGCATTGCATATTTGATATAGTCAAAATCTTGCATTGATTCTACCTGAGAGTTTTTTTTAAATTTATATAAATGGAAGTGGAAGTGGATGTGAGTCAACGAAATATGGTCAATTCAGTTTTTTTTCGAATTCAACTTCAGGAAAGTTTTCAAGGATTTTTTTTTTCAATCACATTTTATTACTGGAAGCTTCATGGAAAAGTAAACCTCAATTTTGTCGCATTCACGAAAGTTTTCAAGGTGCTGTAAAAGTTTTTTCCTTGGTATACTTCAAACTTTGAGAGTCTGTAGTAAACTTACGATGCTACTGCAATGTTGACAAATTTCAAGTTTATTGAAAACCAAAACTATGATTTCACTAGCAAAACTTCACTGTTCACTTGATATTTATTATTCACTCATTCACCTGGACTAATATTTAAGATTCAACTTTCATCGAACAAATTGAAACAGTACTCTCACTCGAAAAAGTTTCGCAAAGAAATGTGACCCATTTTAGTCTTATTAGTCCCTGGGGAAGACCAGATAGAACACGACACAGGCACACGTAGCTTGTACACGTCTTCTCCGAGGATTAGCCCGGATACAAAATGTCACACAGCCAATGGGGTAATAAAGTCGTTTAGCTAATGTGGCAAAGTTTAACCCTCACTCATGTCATATCTCTCTCAGCCACGCTGAACCACGGCAACCATCGATGACGCGGCCACCTGACTCGGTTTTCTTTGTCTACTTCCCCATCTTCTGCCACTCAAAAGCATCCTTGAGTCCATGGGTTTGGGTAGTTGATTTGCTAGCCTACGGATGATAAGTTGGCCTATGGGGAGTGAGATAATCAAGTTGACTGCGACACGTGATTATGTATCATAAGAAGGGTTTAGGGATACCGGTAGTGTGAGCCCGAAGAAGGATAAAGTTTTGGGACACACAAACATTCTCACATAGGAACGCGACGACAAGCTCCGATGCCTAGACATAGTCGAGAAATGATTGATGGCAGTTTTACCACGTAGTTCGGTGATGAAGATATGATGAATCTCGAGAAATCTATTAGGAAGAGAGAAGATTTCACGAGGTGATTAAGCACATTGTCAAGTGATTTAAAGAATTAACCCATACAGGAGAGTTTTCATCCCCATGGGAAGTGATTTATGAATAGTTTTTTTTTATGGTTTGTCCGTACGAATGGATGTTGGAAAATCATTTGATAACTATCGCGTTGACTGAGAAAAAACATACTATTAGAATCAACAAAACTGACACTCCCGCCTTTTTCGGATGTCAGTTATTTCTGTCTACATAACCAAGTATGTAGATGACGCCATGTCTTTTTGGTTAATTTGATTATGAAGTTTTCATTAGCTGTAATCTTTTCTCTCAACTTCGCCAACGTTAAAAAAAAACATATAGACAAACTTGTGGCTTCAATGTAAACCTAAACTCTTTCCTACATCCTTTTCAACTAAACATTGATGAATTTGGGTACATATTCATGTTGGTATATGACTGGAACAATGCTGGTTCTTTGCGTTCCCGCAGGGATAAAATAGATTCCACTGTGATCCCTAGCGTCCTTTCGAGTACCTGGGACATTGGTCATCTGGAAACCCGAAATGAGTCTGAAAGCGCCATACCTACCGAGAGATCGTATACAGATAGGCCATTGGCGAAGTGAGAGCGGAGCAGTAAGCGCAAAATAGCTTCCATTATTGATATAACTCTTATCATGCGTTATATGTTTTGTTTTTCGCACACACGCAAATAAGAAACACCATTTGAGTAAATAAAGTTTCCTGACGCAGGTTATTGGCGTTGACGGCATAAGCCGGGCAAGGACTATCTAAATCGAATGATGTTCTTCATTTATCTGTCCGAGAACGAAAAGCAAAAAATCTTTCTTCCTCCATTTTCTAACGAAAAACCTCATACAAAAGTCACACCTCCGCCAATGCTTATTCCTTCAGCGACGCTAGCGACAGCCAATGAGCTATTCGAACGTGTACCTAAGTATTGAGCATAAGTATGCATGAGCATGATTGACCGCCCACGGATGCAATGCCGTTATTGCCAGATCAGCTGTATTTACACAAAGAACGAACAGATGATGTTTGGGACTAACATACATCTTCAATGTGTAACAACTGGTGACCCATTATGAAGCAATACCGGCGTCGGCCGTGCCCGAATGCTGGTCAAGTAGGAAATGGGAAAGATAGTGTTGACATGATTCTCGCTTTGAAGGAAGCCGAGAAATCCTCTGCACTTCCACGAGAAATCACTGGGATGTTGGGTAGTTGAGGAAAGGTTAGCAGCAGGGTTTGTTTTGGTTAACGATACGCTGAAAGTATGTAGCACTTTCCGCCAAAACCAATGGGCCGCTCCAATGTGACTGAAAAAAGACAAGCATAACTAAAAACAAAACAAAACAAAATAGACAGAATAAAACAGGATATTAGATATTGTCTTCGAAATTTGGTAGAAATAAATTATGTGTTGCTTTGCAAACCAGCTCTCCTCGATGTCCTAGATCTCGGCCAAGTTCTGCTGGACCCGCAGCTGCTGCAGTCAGCACTCGTCCACATCAAGCCGGCCGTCGCCGACGTGTCGGATATCTGCGACTAATACACTCTTCTTACACCGATTCATTTACAAACTAAGCCTGCACACCGAATCAAAATTCACTTTGGTTTTGAAACAGGCTGAACCAAGCCAACAAAAAATTATCCACATGCCAAACTGTCAGTCTTACCCCTCCTTGAAGGAATTGTGTACGACGTTCAAGTCGCAGCTAACGATATTGAGGACTTCAAAACCAGGGCTGGCTCGCAATTCCTCGAATGTGTACTGAAAACACAAACGTAGTCCTACGTCAAAATTTGGAATAAATTTTCGAAAATAGCTAGCCAAACCAAGAAATTTGTGAATATCATGAACATTCTTTGGAACAGGAAAATCTTTGATGCATTCTATATGTTTATCGTTAGGGCTAATCCCATTTGAAGTAATGTTGTATCCCAAATACTCTACTTTAGTTTTCAAAAATTTACATTTAGACAATTGTAATTGTAAATGATTATCAACTAAAATACTGAAGACATTCTGAAGTACACTATAATGTTCTTCAATTGTTTCAGTTGCAATAAGTATATCATCAATGTAAATTCTTATTACACCGGTTGGTATTAAGTCTTTGAATATAACGTTAAAAATCTCATAAATGCTGAAGTGGCGTTACAAAGCCCAAATGGCACTTTTTTATATTCAAACTGACCTAAATGGCATACAAATGCAGTATATTTCAGCGAATTATCATCAATAATATCCGCTTTTTAAATCTAGAGTTGAAAAATATTTTTTGTTTCTAAGACTATCCAAAGGATCTTCTATGTGTGGCAATGGATACCTATCTTTAACAGTGATTTTATTAAGTTCTCTATAGTCAACACACATTCTCCAAAAACTATCCTTCTTCTTAACCAAAAGTATTCTACTTGCATACGGAGAATTACTTTCTTTTATTACTCCTTCTTTTAATAACCTATCTATTTGTGTTTCAATTTCCAATTTTTGACTATGAGATAACCGACGAGGTGAAAAATGGAAAGGTTTTTTTGTCATTCAATTCTATTTTCATAATGTACGTGTTTTTGGATTTTAAAGGTCTACTGCCGTTTTCATAAACATTTCTTTAATGAGATTTAATTTGACTAAAACATTTAAAATCGATACAGCTATCATCAAAATCTAGTTTATCGTCCTCAGTACCAATGAAAGTGTCTCTGCTCACCTCAATACCGTATACATCTGGACAAAACTTCTCTTCTTTTGCAAGCACATTCAAGGGATTCAAAATTCTAGCATTCTTCATTCCAAAATTTATCGTTTTCCCGTCGTATTCCTTTTTTACGAAGTTATTCCTTTTGACAAAATCTGATCCCAGAATACACATCGGCTGCATTGTTGAACCAGGTACTATTTTAAACTGCAATGTATAAATAAAACTATTAATTACAATTTCCGTATCAAAAACTCCTAAAAAATTAATTTTTGAATTATTCAATCCTGAAAATGTTAACTTGAAATCATTTGAAATTTGAATTGAACTTGGAATAGTGCTACTTCTTATTAAACAAATTAGGCTATCCGTGTCAAATAAAGTATCACATTCAGTATAAAAATGAGTGAACCTAACGAGACAACTAAAATAAACATTTTCTATACTGACCCTACCTCTAGAATCTACTCTACCTCGAGATTGCTCTTCATTATCTGCCGCCAACATCTCGGTTTAGGTCACGTCCAAAGCTTGGAAGGTATTTCCTCATCGATTGATATGGTCTTGATTCCGCCAGACTTCATTTCTTGGTCCCAAAGTTGTTTGAAACAGCTGATCTTGATTGGTACTTTCACGTCTTCTTATACGACCTTCGCTCCGTCAAACTTCATTTCTTGCACCAACATTCGTTTCAAATTGCCGGTCTTTTCTCTTGACGATGTTGTACATTCTCGCAATATGGCCACGTTGTCGGCAATTGAAGCAATTCACGATTCTCACACGCGTTTGATCTTCCGAAAATCTCGATGATCCATTTGAAACTGAACTCCTCATTTCCAATTGATTCTTGTACCGAAAAATGGCATTCAGTACCTTCTCTACCGAGTCGTGTCCTACAGTACTTAGCACCATTTGCAATTGTAGATTCGGGATACCGTGGATAATGTATTTGATCGTTGCCGCTTCACTGAAATTCGCCAATCTTGCCTTCGATACGACGTCGTGAATAAAATTTTCGTACGTTTCTTCTGGTAATTTCATCCTTTTGGCCAAAGAACTAAGAACATCAGCTTCATCAAACCTCGATGAAAATGCACGAATAATCTGCTATTTGAAATCAGTCCAGCCGCCAATGAATTCTTCAATGCCTTCAAACCAGATTCTTGGTACTGGTCCCAGTCTAACCGTAGCATAATGGAAAACTGCTCTGTCCTCTCAGCCGTACACACCTTTCAGATTTTCGATTTTTCGTATCCATTTATTAACCGTAGTTTTTGCTGGACAAAATTTTGGTATCAAGCTGCGAATATCCTCGGGATGCAAAAGAATTGGAGCACGACGAACAGGAGCAGCTGCCGCTTCATGATCCGTGGTACACCTCAAAAAATGTATTTCAGCATCATTAACTCTGCGATCACCAACAACCTTTTCTTTGGTTTCGGTACGCGTTCCGTCTCCAATTTCTCCAACATTCATTTCTCTTGAAACGTTCGCTCTGTTGTCCAGTTGCCTTGAACTTCTGCTTGCATCAGAAAGACTCTCCAGGTCAATTCGGGGATTCGGAAGGTCACGAAGGATCATCCCACTTCTGAAAATGTGTAGCTTGTAGAGGTTTAACTAATTGCTTCCGCTTTATTCGAGGTCTCAAGGTCTAAAATAACAATCATTGGTTACTAACTGTCTAACCTAAACAAAGTCTACTATGATCTCTAATATTTCCTACACATGACAATTCCAAACCATTTATTGCCATTGATGAACACCTGCAGCCGTGATCTACTTTTTATTCTTCTTCTTTAATAGCTTTTCAAACATATTTTTCATTACAATTAATCAATTCAGAGCTTCTGATGGGTATGCCATATTGGCGTTATTATGATCTGGTGGTAATTACAATCGTACCATATGTCTAAGCTCTCAGACCAAACCAAAAATCGAACCCTATCATCCCAGCATGGCGTTCCTTTGTAGCAGCCCCTATACCGACTGATCTAAGGGAGTCCGGAATTCTACACTTTCAATCGTTAATATGCAATGAAATTGGTTTCCCCATACAAAATAATTCCTACAGCCATTCCAATGGTTATGCTGATTCTTCCCTGGAATAGCTTTTTCCATAGAGATAACTTCTTTCATTTTCATTAATGTAATGCTTCCATCGATAACTCCCCTCTATAATATTTGTACAAAAAAAAAATCATTCATTGGGACCGTCCCAACATTTCTAATCAAATTTTACCCCCTGCAGTGAGCTACAGGTTCGAAACTTCGGTGCGGACTCATGTGACCAGACCGAATTAGGGATTACAGCTTTCAGAAGAGATCCAAAACCCACTACCAATTCACTGTAGTGGCGTTGGTTTCCGGAAAACTAAACCGAGACCAAAAGAGCTCGCTCATGAAACGATAATTCATCGTATGAAATAAATCTTCCTATCTCACAACCACCAGCAATGGTAGCAGTATTCATGCACTTTCCCGGTACGCCCCCGATGCATTCTGAGCTGGTAAATCCGGCCCCTTCAGCAGCAGTAACAGGCATGCAGAGCAGAAGTAAGTCCCTATCGATTTGCCGCAAAAGCCACCACTTCAAACCAGGACTAGTTACATCACATCGTGGTCCTGCTTTCGCTTTTCCGGAACCTATCTCAGGGGTGACTGCAACTCAAACTCAAACCGCCCCAATCAGCAAGGGGCTTATGTAACCACTTTGTTTAATGTATTATTCGTTCGTATAAATATTGCAGTATGCCACTTTAACCCCCTCTCGATGCCTAGCAACTTCCATCGAGAATGCTACCTTTCCCAAACGCCATCATAGGAAACGGCAAACAAATTTCTTCCTTGTTTTCGCAAGGTCCTGGGCGCAATCTCACATGTGAGGAGTTACATGTATCTGGCAAAACCCATTTGAAAAAGCTCTGGCAAATGCTATGGCTCACATGGTTCTTCGTGATAGGGATTCAGTACGTTATGTTGCTATGCTGATTTTTTTTTTCTTTGCTATTTATGCTAGTTGCACTGAAAAGACCCCCGGAGCGGAAGGGGTCAAATCTTGCTCTGCATGGGCAGGAGAAGGTAATGAAGACTTTTCGATCTTTTCGAAGCTGTCGAGCTACTCAATGATGATGGACCCGATAAATCCTATTATACGTCACTCAGAGTATATAACGCCGCTGCAGCTTTGAGGTTTTCAACGCTCGATGAGATGTTATGAAACTGAGTAGATATCTTTTGAAATGGTTTCTATGAAAAAATGCAAGTAATAGTTCAAAATTTTATGTTAGCAGCAATGGGTGGGTTTCATGGGGCTTTCAAAGGTGCATTTTTGAAGCCTTGTTTATCTCTTTTTTTTTCACTAGATCAGTAAGTAATAGATTCAGTAATAAATTCTAATGAATCTAAGCGCTATCAATTTCGGCTAACATGAATCTTAGCTAACGAACAATTGACTTAAAGTTATCGAGGAAATATTCAAACTAGACGCAGTTCGATTACTGATTTCACGTGCTAGTTGTGGCTTACTATGTAATGTGTGGAAAGTGGGACGACGAACGTGTAGCATAATTAATAACAAAAATATTCAAATGCCCTCCGCTCGTTTTCAACTTTTTATCTTTCAATTTCACAGCCTGCTGTTACGTTAAACGGAACCTTCAATACTTTCTCTTCAATTCTCGTTGTTCTAGCAATAAATAACTGTCCACTCCTAGAGCCTTTCATGTTGATGGGCGATTATCTGCTTCTGGCAAATTTCATTATATATTTATATTGATTATATAGTGCAAAAAATTCGACACAGCCAGCCTCAAATAGCGAACGACTACCGTTCTTTGTTCTTAGTGATGACTCTGGAAAATGAGATGTTATCGCTATTTTTGGTTCTGCAAAAAGGTTTTGCTTCAAATAAAACACTGATCTGTGCATCTTTCACAATTTAATTACAGTAATTGTTAAATGTGACCTGCATTTTTATGGATGCATAACATAAGGTTCCTTCTGGTTTCTTCCACAAGACCGATAACGTTCAGTTTTTCTATTATAAGGCCTCTATTGAAAACAAAATGAGAACAAATTTTTTCTCATAGCATGAAATAAAAAAAAAACAGCAAAGAATTAAAAACAACAGTAACATTAAATTCAAATCTTGTTCTTCTAGTTTCAATAACATACAAATGATTTGGTGATCATGAGGTTTTGGACAGTAGTTTCGTCGCGCGTTTTATGTATTCCATGTTCTTGCACTCCTTACCACTTTACTTGAAGTTGCGCTCAACGATTGCCCAGTATTGTTCAGTTGGACAAAGCTATGGACAATTGGAGCGTTAATGTCTTTCTCTATAAAATCTACTACATTTGCAAATCTCAGTATGGCAAACTTTGACATTGATCGCTTCGTGTAGAAAATCGATGACTTGGAGCCGTAGGAACATACGGGAACATTCTGGCCAAATTTGTCCACTTCGAACGACTTTTCGGTTATGCTTACATCTTCACCGATGACCTTGGTGTAAAATAGCGGTCCTAGAAGCGTTCTGGAGTCTTCTTTCACATATGTTTCGTTATCGATCAAAACACTGGCAGAAAGTCATTGTAAAAGTCGGCTGTATAACTTTCTGGCTTTGGGGTTTGCCCTGGATTTTTTCGCAGCTCTTTGTTTTGCTATTTTCTGCTTCTTATAAGTCTTCAGGTTGCTACGTTTCTTGATTTTTAGCACCATTCCGACGGAGGTATCAGCCTTTTTAGCCAATCAACGAATCGACATCGATCTGTTCCAAAGGATGAGATTGACTACATTTCGATCCAGCTGAACATGGTTTTCTTCCTCTTCTTGGCGCTCATCGAACAAATAGTACTTCTCGAACTTGTTGATGATATATTTTACACTGTCGTGATGAATTCCAAAAGGTTTCGCACGAAGCCACGTGTTCACTACTTGAGTTATAACACAGTTCTCGATTCACGCCATCTAAAAAACGTTCACTGTTTACAGGAAGTTCAACAGCCGATCCAGTTGTTGATAGTCTTTTTTGAGAATCGTTCTGAAGGTTTTCTGGAATGCGCCAGATCGTGGGCCCGTTTCTATGACGAGTGACAAGGATTTCTTCATATCCGCTCTCGCACTACCTTCACGAGCTTTCTGGTTCGTACACTGTGAGGGTGGCGAGGTTTTCGATGCTCTCCAGCTGACGGGTGATAAGTGTGTGCCATTTTCCTTCCTTTCTCGTCTCAGCCAATATCAGGTAAAGACGCTTACCTTGCAAATGCAAAATCTTTTTTTTTTCAATCCATTTTTTTTTTGGACACTCCCAGTTGATGTACAGGGTGCGGCAGAAAATAATGCGAAAATGTTCAAACTTGAGTATTGGGTTAATTCGTGTAGCTAGTGACTAATTTCTGTCGAAAGTGTACTTGTTTATGTTTACTTTCAAGTGCTGCATCCAAACATTCTATTTGTTTTATTGCAAATTCGTCAAAATGGTCGCGAACGAAGTGATCACCAGTTTGTTGCTCGCCCAGGAGAAGCCGAAAGAGATTGCCAAGGTGGTAGGGTGCCATTTGGCAACAGTTTACCGCATAAAAAAGTCCCTGCAGAATGGTCCTATGCAGCGGAAGCCGGGAAGCGGACGTCCGCGCTTTGCACGCACGCCGAGCGTGATCAAATCGGTCCGTGCAAAAATTGCTCGCAACCCGTTCCATAAGAAAACTTGCAAAGGAAGCCAATATTTCGGAGAAATCCATGCGGAGAGTCATCAAAGAAAACCTCCATGCATCTTCCAGAGCCAGAGTGATACGCCACTTGATTACGGACCGGGTCAAGGAACTACGAGTGACTCGTTCCAAGAGATTGCTTTCCTTTTTGAAGAAGGAAAAAATGATAATCCTGTTCTCCGACGAAAAGCTTTTCAGCATCGATGCTGTGGCCAACAGCCGCACGGACCAGTTCATTTCATCGCAGAAAATGGAGAACGTTCCGGAAAAAGTGAAATTCAAATTTCAAACCAAACATCCGGCTGGTGTCATGATGTTTGGCTTGGTGGCGTCCAACGGTTTGAAAATGCCGCCTGTTTTCATTGATCCTGGAGTTAAAATCAATACCGAAGTGTATATCGGTATTTTAAAGGACCAAGTTCCCTGGGTGAAGGCCACCTTCTCCGAGGACCAAAACCTGTCCTACAGCAGGATGGAGCGCCGTGTCACACGTCCACGGCATATGTTGAAGCACGAGCCTGCAAAACATCACACCCTAGTGTGAAAACCCTCTAAGTCAACCATAACACGCACCTGGCAGTCAATGTCTGACTGCAGACTACGTCCGAAAGGCATGCTCTGGCCTCCGGCGTCGGTTCGAGGATGTTATTAATAAAAATGGAAGACACATTGAAAAAATTTGTTTAAAAGGATTTTATAAAGATAACTGCACTCAGAAAATGTTGATATTATGGCTTAAATAAGTTGAAAATGGTATTTGGAAGAAATAGAACAAATTTTCGCATTATTTTCTGCCGCACCCTGTAATACAATGATACAACCAGATGGCTGTCGGATTCTGCACGGGAAATAAAAATTGGGTCAGTTATTTGAGCCTACCCTGTACTTATACTACTAGTGGTTTCCGTCTTTTGATTATTTATATGTATCGTCCATAAATTACGCCACCGAGGAAATGGCCGTTTTCAACCCCACCCTATTTCGTATTAAGGTTTGAAGAAAATTGACATGACACAATGAGATGAACTAAAATAGTAAGATCTCTTATTGTACGGTACCATCTGCCCACCTTTATTTCTCGACCCGGTCTTCCTGCCAATTACGCTGATTTACGGCAGATAACAAGTTTATTGTAGACCTAACTACATACCAAAAACAAGCACAATTGGTTGCAAGACAGCCGAGAAATCAGGGCGGGTGGATGGTACCACCCACCGTTCTGTAGGAAATCTGGCGTATACTCTCCCTCCATTATATGTCCAAGACAACAGCACATATTGCGCTGAATGAATGCACTTTATTCATGATTGCACAATGTTCGACCCACTCTTAACCCCATGCTGATATGTTGCCAATATAATTCGAAAAATACCGTATTTACCATCCCACACATTACTCGCATTAACCAGCCCGTTCTCACGCCCGTTCCAATTTCTCGTTTCGCAGGTTACAGCATCGGACGCCGATGTGGAGCGACCCAACAATATAATCTATTTTCTAACCGGGCCCGGAATCGACGCCGAAAATCCCTCGGAAAGTAACTTCGACATCAACAAAGCAACGGGGGAAATATTTGTTTTAAAGGTAAATGTGGTTTCAAACCCAAATAAATCCTGCCCGGTGAGGCAACTAATTGAATTTTTCACTCCTCCGCCGAACAGCCACTCAATCGTGATCCGCCCCACGGGCGACCGTTGTGGAAATTTACCGTCTTCGCGCAGGACGAGGGTGGCGAGGGACTGGTCGGGTTTACCGAGGTTCAAATCAAGTTAAAAGACATAAACGATAATGCACCGTCGTTTCCGCAGGGAATCTACTACGGGAATGTGACCGAAAATGGGACGGTCGGAATGTATGTGATGACAATAAAAGCGCAAGACCACGACGATGTGGACGAGGGTACGCACGCAAAAATCGTCTACTCTATCGAGAAGAATGCAATTGAAGAAGAAACGGGATTGCCTATTTTCGATATCAACCCGGATACGGGCGTTATTACGACGGCGGTGTGCTGCCTGGATCGAGAGAAGACTCCGGACTACTCTCTACAAATTGTGGCAACCGATGGAGGTGGTCTTAAAGGGACCGGAACCGCGTCTATTAAAGTCAAAGACTTGAACGACATGCCTCCACATTTCACCAAAGACGAGTGGTTTGTGGAGGTAGAAGAAACAGATGGAAACATACTTCCTGAAACACCGATACTTACCGTGACCGTCAACGACGATGACGAGATCAACAACTTCCAGTACAAAATCATAGAAAGCAGTGGCTACGGAGCGGACAAGTTCGCCATGATCAAAAACAACGATGGAACTGGAAGTTTGCGGATAGTTCAACCGCTGGACTTTGAAGATCCAATGCAGATCAACGGATTCCGATTTCGAATCCAAGTGACAGACAACGAAGGTATCAACGAAACGGACAAATATCACGTTGATCATTCGTGGGTGATAGTGAAACTGAAAGATATCAACGACAACACTCCACGGTTTAGACGGCCACACATGGAAGCCCACACTTCCGAGAGTGACGAAGTCGGTAAGACCTTGGTCAGTTTCAAAGCCATCGATATTGATAAGGGAGGCCAGAGTAAGATCACCTACATGATAAATCGGTCAACAGATCGTAAGCGCCAGTTTGCAATCAGTAATGAAGGAACGGTTACTATTCAACGGCAACTAGATCGGGAATCAACTTCCAGATACAATCTAGAGATATGGGCCATCGATGATGGTGTTCCCTCCAAAGACCGCAACCGCCACCCTTACAGTTGAAGTTAAGGACGTTAATGATAATGCACCAGTATTTGCTGAACAGTACAAACCTATATTGCTGGAAAATTCACCGGCGTCGAAAATCATCGAAATATCAGCTATTGATCAAGACGATCGAAAAATGGGCAACGGACCTCCATTTCAGTTCCGGATGGATCCAGATGCAGACGACGTTATTCGGACGTCTTTCAAAGTAGAGCAGAACAACAAAGGTGATGGAATGGCGGTCGTGTCATCGATGAGGTCCTTCGATCGAGAATACAGAAAGCAGTACGAGATACCGATCGTGATCAAAGATTCTGGAAATCCACCGCAAACGGGAACCAGCACTCTGACGGTGACCATCGGTGATGTCAACGACAACATAATGCAACCTGGGTCGAAAGAAGTGGTGGTCTACAACTACCAAGGCCAGTCACCGGACACCCAAATTGGAAGGGTGTTTGTGAACGATTTGGACGATTGGGATACATCCGATAAGTTGTACTACTGGGACGAGCTCGAAAATCCCAGATTCAAGTTGGATGACACATCGGGAATTGTAACAATGAGGCGCGGTGCACGGGAAGGTCGCTACAAGCTGCGCTTCAAGATCTATGATCGAAAGCATGCACAAGAATCGTACGCCAACATGTCGGTGGTAGTGAAGCACATTTCCTACGAGGCAATTGTCAACTCGGGATCAATTCGTCTCAATGGAATAACGGACGAGGATTTTATCCGAATCTGGGACTTTCGAACGCAAAACATATTCAAGAGCAAGTTGGATCGTTTCAAAGAAAAGTTGGCGGAGTTACTGAACATCGACAAAAAGAATGTGGACGTGTTTAGCGTTCAGTTGAAGACCAAGAGTCCACCTGTCACGGATGTGCGGTTTTCCGCACGCAGTGCTTACTATTTCAAGGCAGTTCAATTGAATGGGGTCGTTCTACTGCACAAGGAAGACATTGAACAGGTAGTAGGGGTTAACATAACCATGGTTAACATAGATGAGTGTTTAGCGGAGAACGGTGAGTGTAACGGCTCCTGTACGCACCTAATGGAAGTACAGATGACTCCTTCTGTCGTTAATGCCAACAAAACGGCACTAGTCGGAGTTCAAATCAAATCAACAGCCAAATGCATATGCAACGCTCGAGAATACGAGCAACAGAAAAGCTGCAAATTGCATCCGTGTCTGAATGGTGGAAAATGTACAGAAACCAAATCTGGAGTACGTTGCTCATGTCCGCCCGGATACAGTGGTCCCCGGTGCCAGCAAACCATACGCAGTTTTCGAGGTAATGGATGGGCGTGGTATCCCGCGCTGGATATGTGCGACAAGTCTCACATAGGCGTCGAGTTCATTACGACGAAAGCGGAAGGTTTGATCTTCTACAATGGTCCGATAGTTCCTCCAAATGACAACGATGAAAAGCAGCAGTCAGATTTCATTGCATTGGAATTGGAACAAGGATACCCTCGATTCCTGATTGATTATGGATCAGGAACGCTGGAGCTGAGAATACAGACCAAGAATCCTTTGAACGATGGTGATTGGCACAGGATTGACTTATTTTGGGATACGGATCGCGTCAAGATGGTAGTTGACTACTGCAAAACTGCCGTAATAACGGAAGCCGATGATGGTAATATAGTGGAGTTCGTTGATCATACCTGCCAAGCCGTCGGACGCGTTCCACAGTTTAATGAATATCTGAATGTCAACACTCCTCTACAGATCGGAGGAGTGTTTCGGGAAAAATTCGACTACACCTATAATCGGTGGCAATACATGCCAGTTGCAATCGGGTTTGAAGGCTGCATACGTAACTTTAAACACAATGGAATCCTCTACGATCTATCTCATCCAGGTCTTTCCAAAAGTACAATGCCGGGATGCGTTTTCACGCAGGAGGTATGTGATCTAAATCAACAGGTTGTCAAATGCTTGGAGCATGGTAAATGTATAGGAAACTATGACGATGCCAAATGCGAGTGCAATCCGGGATGGTCGGGAACCCACTGCAGTTTACCGACGACGCCAACCACATTCAAAACTCATAGCTATGTAAAGTATGCGTTGAGTTTCGAGCCGGATAAGTTTACGACACGAATACAGATGCGTTTTCGAACGCGGGAGTCGTTCGGGGAGCTATTCCGTATCAGCGATCAGCACATGCGAGAGTACGGGATAATAGAACTGAAGGAAGCAAATTTGATCTTCCGGTACAGTTTAAATTCCGGTCAGGTTGAGGAACGCGATGTTTCACTAAATGCCGTTCACGTGAACGATGGCCAGTGGCATGTGGTGAAAATTCAGCGATATGGCTCTGCTGCCATACTGGAGTTGGATGGAGGCGAAGGGGCCAATTTCAACCAGAGTTTCTCCTTCGACGGACACCAGTGGCTATCGGTAGACAAACAGGAAGGCGTCTACGCCGGCGGGAAACCGGAGTACACCGGAGTGAAGACATTCGACGTGCAAGCAGACTACCAGAAAAGCTGCATAGATGATATCAGGTAAGTGAGAGTTGAGGTTATAGTTGGTGGTAGTCGATATTTGAAGGGAGTGATTGTTTTCAACAGGTTGGATGGTAAAAGTCTCCCACTGCCTCCGGCCACCAACGGCACTCAATGGGGCCAAGCAACGATGGCGAAAAACATTGAGCGGTACTGCTCGTCCAACAATCCGTGCCAGAATGCGTACTGTCCAGAGCCGTTTGAGTGCGTCGATCTCTGGAACAAATACGAATGCACGTAAGTAATACGGGGTGAACATTAATTTCAAATAAGAGGACACTGCCGGATCACGATGATTTTGTGAAAATCTCTAAATCAGTAGTATATAATGGAGTAGGCTGTGCATTCAATCAAATTTGACGTTCGTTTTTCTGATGCGATTTTTTCCCAACAATTAAAGATATTTTTCGGAAGATAACATTTGGGTATGGGAGAATCCAGTTGAACATTAGTGAGTTACACTTTGTTGTATGTTGTATTGGGAGAATACAACCAATACGCGGAGTAACGATCTATTACGAAATTTATCAGAAGCAGATAATTTCCCATTAACATGAGAAGCTCTAGGAGTGGACAGTAATTTATTGCTAAAACAAAGAGAATTGAAGAGAAAGTATTCATAGTTCAGTTATCGTGACGGCAAACTTTGAACATTGAAAGATACAACTTTAAAATGAGCGGAGGGCTTATGAAGGTAGTATACGATCGGGCGCATAATCTTTTACCAAGCTACCCGATGCAGGGTTGGCAAGTTGGAGGGAGGGGAGGTGAGTTGAAAAGTGCTCGGATTGTATCCAAATCGGAAGCAAGCTGCGTGGATCTTCTAGGAAACACACTACTATATTCGGTGGGTGTGAATGTAGAAAAGTAAATTCGTGTTTCACTGAGGTGAAGTGCAGATGCAGCTCCATACATCCTCCAGTTCAACAGTGATATGGGAAAATATGTGGGCTAAGGTTTGACATTGGTTGTATTCGAACTACAGTGAAGTAAGTGAATGCGTAGTGGTTAAAATCTATACCTCTCACGCGAAAGTCACGAGTTCAAATCTCACCCCCGGACAAGTTACGAAAAACCGAATAACAGGTGTTTGGGTGAATACGACGGGAGATGAACCAGCCCGAGGCTGAAAATTTCGATAATACAGACACAAACAAACGCAAACAAATATTTGAAATTTCTAAATCTAATCTAATCTAATCTCACACTAACGCAGCCAATTCTCGAAAGCATCCTGGAAAATGACGTCTTCTTGAATGCATCATTTTTCTTGTCACCGGCCAGGCCAACTGCGTAGCATGTGCCGCAGAGAGTATTCCAAGAAATAGAGCGATTCCAGAAAGAGTGTCTGAAATCGCTTTACTACTTCGAATCAAGGGAAGGAAGAAAGCGTGGACCTCCCGTACCAAACGCCTCCATATTGAGTTAAATAATGTGATAATTTGTATTTATCGTTGGGAGCATAGATGCTAGAAGGATTAGTTTATGCTCCTTTTACCTGTAGGTGGACTTTTGGCATTTAAGCCAAAAGTCTGGCAATAATTTGCCAAGGTTATAGCGCCTTATCTCGCTCACTGAAATTTAGATTGAAATTTAAAATTTACAGAATAATACACTGTGCTTCCACTATATACAAGCTCATCGATTTAGCACCACCCGGGGGAGACTTGGTCCTATACCCAATGATTTCATTATCTCCAATCCGCTCAACCAATCGCAATGTTTTGTGATACGGATTATTATAATTTGAGATAACGCAATGCAGACGTCTTCCAAACTTGGCAGATCGACAGGCAATCGGTGGAGACCCACCTGGTACCTCATAGCAATATGCTTAGAGGCGGACCGGAAGATTTGATGAGCTACCTCCCCCGCAAACAAATATTTGAAATTTCTAAACCTCTATAAACAATCCTTATTTTCCATTTGCCTTCTCCCCCCGGGGCCACGGTGAAGTGACTACTTCGGGGGCGGCTGCACTGTCATGCACTTCTCATATTTCTTCAGCTCTTGCTGGAGGGTATTTCATGTTCCCATCGAAACGTGTACCGATGTGGAGTAGCCGACCGTCATGACGTGCTCTCCTTTACGGTCACCATCGTGGGACTCTCGCTTCTTAATTTTTTTTATGCATCGGCATTGCTGAACTTTTGCTCTACTCTCAATTTGCTCCTTTCTTGAGCCGTTTAGCTCCCACCTACTTTGGTCGAGCCATTTAGCTCCCACTTCCTGAGCCATTTAGCTCCCACTTCCTGAGCCATTTAACTCCCACACCTCGACGCAATCGACTCGAGTAGCACCCGACGGGGGATGTACCCTACTCCTACGGAGAATTCCCCGGCAGCGAAAGTTCTCCCGAAACCGAACCACGGTGAGCCATTAAGCTCCCACTTCCTGAGCCATTTAGCTGCCACCTCTTGGCGCAGACGACTCGAGTAGTTCCCGACGGTGGGTCTACCCTACGCCGACGAAGAGTTCCCCGGCTGGCGCCCCGAAGACCCGAAACCGGTGCTACGACGCGTTCTACTCAACTAGTCCCCGGCGATGGATCTAGTCTACTCCGACAGGGAGGTCCCCAACGCAGGAATTCTTTCAGAATCGATCAGTCTTGCAGTGGCTCTAGCCAGTGACGCTGGATCGTTGGTCATTTCCCCATTTTCTCTGCAGCTCGGACAGTATCTTTGATATTGCCCTATCGACAACGTTCCATGTGTCTTCTTCGTGGCACATCTTTTCGACAACATTGTCGACTGTCACGGCGCGCAAATCCTTGCGCACTTCTTCGAACCTAGGGTATTCGAAGACGACGTGCTCTGGTGTCTCCTCCAGGTTCAAGCATTTTGGGCAAAAAGGTGACCAAACCGATGCAGATACTTCCGGAAGAAGCCGTGTCCAGAGAGGAACTGCGTCAGATAGAAGTTCACCTCTCCATGGTTCCTATTTACCCAAACTGACACATTTGAGATGAGCCGGTGGGTCCACCTACCTTTCACCGCATTGTCCCACTCTTGCTGCCACTTAGCCAACGAGTCCATTCTGACGATCCTCCTCGCATTTCTGATATCCCTCCGCTGATGACATTCGACGTCTTCGATCAGGGTGATACAAATAGACATCATGCCAACGATAACGCATACTGCCTCCGACGAAATTGTTCTGTAGGCGCCGCGACTCGCATGGCCATGAGTCGGAACACCCTGTTCAGCTTCCCACTATTACGCTCAGTTTTCAACGCCGCGACCCATTCTGGGGCACCATACCGCAAAATTTAAGTTGACACACTCGCCAGAAGTCGCCTCTAGCTGCTTCTCGGTCCACCGACGTTCGGCATGATCCTCGCTACCGCATTGACCGCTTTCGTCGCGTTTTCAAAGGCGTCGTCGACGTGCGCGTTAAAAATTCAAGCGGTCATCAACCATCACCCCGAGGTACTTTAATGCACGCTTTGACGGAATTTCTGCCCCAACTCTGTTTTGTATACCAGGACTCTGTTTGGGAAGTAACTCCCTAGTATTCCGCACAGATAGCCAGGTACACGCATTTTGTGCAGTGCTGCGGTGATAGCCTCCCAACTAGCTCTAACTAACTTTTCTGCTTTGATGCCTTCTCTGCTCTCTGCACGGCTATCTGGATTGCTTCCACTGTCGAGACCCCTTTTCGAAATCCGAATTGTTTCTTTGAAAGGCCATGATCGCTTTCCATGTACTGCGTCCGCCTGTTAAGGATGATCCTTTCTAGAAGCTTCCCGAGGATATCCAGCAAGCATATGGTTCTATAAGATGCTGGGTCCCCTGGTGGCTTCCATAGTTTCTGCAGCAACACCAGCTCTGGGAAGTAGCCTTCATCTAGACATTTTTGTAGTGCCGTCCTTAAAGTGTCCGGAAACGCCAATATCTTGGTTTTAAGTGCTACATTGGGGATCCCATGCGGACCGAGAGCTTTCTTCAACTTCAGACCTTTCGCAACTAATAGTAGCTCTTCGTTGGAAATTCGAGCAGTTGCATCTTCAGCATCTTCGTATGGCGTAGGCGGCCATAACGTTGGGTGATGATGCGGAAAAAGACCGTCCACGATCATCTTCAATTTGTCCGGGTACATTTCAGCAGGTGTCACTGGACGCTTAAACTTCACCACCACGGATTCTATAAGCGTTGCCCCAAGGGTTCTCATCGGCTTTTTGGCACAACTTTTTAAAGCAGTTTGACTTGCTCAGGTTGATCTCTCGTTTGAGGGCGGTGTGCGCTACGCAAAATACGATTTTCCGTTCTTCTTTCTCAGCTTCAGTCCGTGCTCTCTGGGCACTTGTCCATGCTCGGAAGCATGCAGCGCGGAGGGTACTGAGAGTCTCATTCCACCAGTAAGCTGGGCGCCGATCAGTTCCTGGGCTCATGTTTCCTCGGCATTGATGCATCACAGGCTATTGCTACCGCTTCTTTCAACTCCCCTGTGTCAAGCATTGCATTGCTATTTGTCCGAAACGCCTCGATCAATACCTTCTCATCGAAGTCCTTTGTCTTCCACTTTCGCTCGCAGGTCCTCGTTCTCCTCGTTGCAGTGGGGACTAGCCAGCAGATGCTGTACAGGATTGCTTGGTGGTCACTGTGGGAGTATTCCTCACTTACTCTCCAGTTCATGTCTTCCATATGCGACGGGCTGCAGAACGTAATATCGATTATGAACTCTCAACCGTCTTTGGGGAATGTACTGACATTCCCTTCGTTGCACAGTCTAACGTCCAGCTTCGCCAGAGCTGCAAGTATAGTGTGTCTCCTTGGATTAGTCCACTTACTACAACTCTCCGTGGTCCAGGCGTTGAAATCTCCTGCGATGACTACCAGCTCTCGTCCGAGTCCAGCATCCTATTGAACTCTTCGTCAGTTCATCTAGGAGGTGCATAGCAGCTGCATACGAGTACTCCGTTGACTTTGGCAATCACAAAGCCGTCGTATGAGCACTCGACTGAGTGGGTCCACTCTTGCTGCCGCTCAGTCAACGAGTCCACCTTGACCGTCCTCCTCACTTTAACGAAGTCTCTCCGCTGATAGCATTCGATCTCGGCCAAGGTGATGCAAATTGGCGTCATCCCGGCGATATCGCTTACTGCCTTAATCGAAATTGTTCTGTAGGCACTCGCGACACGCATGACCATGAGCCGGAACATGATGTTCAGCTTCCCTCTGTTCCGCAGCGTTTTCAATGCTGCAGCCCAGGCTGGGACTCCATACTTCAATATTGAATTGGCTGCACTCGCCAGAATCCGCCTCCTACTGCTCCTGGGTCCACCGATGTTTTGCAAATTCTTGATACCACGTTGACCGCCCTAGCCGCCTTGTCGCAAAATTAAGAAGGTCGTCGACCATCACTCCTTGATGCTTCAGTGCACGCTTTGACGAGATTGCATGCTCTTCTACGCTGATTTGACGTGTTGAACCGCATTTCGGTTGCTGACCAGAACTACCTCCGTTTTATGATAGGCCAGCTCCAGTTTTGGTTATCGGTTATCGTTAGGATGACATCATCCGCGAATCCCACAATCACAACACCTTTGGGCAGCTTTAGCGTTTTTACTCCATCATACATCACGTTCCAGAGCGTTGGTCCGAGAATGGAACCTTGTGGCACTCCTGCCGTATCCATGACCGACTTCCACCCTGACTCCGTTTCATACACCAGAATTCTGTTTTGGGAATAGTTCCCAAGCATCCGGCACAAATGTGCAACGTTTTGGCAATGGTCTCCCAGCAAGCACCGTTGAAAGCGTTTTTCACGTCAATTGCAACAACGACGCAGTACTGATTGCCACATCTCTTCTGTTTCTCTGCGCTGTGAACGACTGTTCGGATTGCATCCACCGGCAAGATTCCTTTTCGGAATCCGACTTGCCTCTTAGATAGAGCTCATTCGATCTCCTCTTTCCAGGAGCTTGCCGATGGTATCAAGCAGACATATGGGTCTATACGATGCTGGATCCTCAGGCGGTTTTCCCGGTTTCGTCAGCAGCACCAACTGCTGGACCTTCAATCTTTCCGGGAACCAACCTTCATCCAAATATTTCTGTAGTGCAGTACTGAACATGTCCGGAAACATCAAGATCGCGGTTTTCACTGCAACGTTGGGTATTCCATCCGGACCAGGAACTCTCCTCAACCTGAAACGCATTGCAATTGTCCGGAGCTCTGAATCTCTCTGGCACGAGCTTCTTCTGTGTCATCGTATGGGTCTGTTCATAAACCACGTAGACTCATTTTTGAAAATCTCAGACCATACATTTTTTTGAAATTTTGTATGGAGCGTAGACTTTGGTAAAAAACCCCTCCCCCTAGAAAAGTCTACGTTGTTTATGAATAGCCCCTATGGTGTAGGTTTGCCACGCTCAAAAAAATCAACACGTTGTTTTCACGTGAAATTTCACGTAACTTCCACCCGAACACGTAACCAAATCTTCTTTAGTAAAATCAGGTGAACATTACGTGTCCAGTGAATTGTACGTGAAAATCACGTTAAATTTATGTGACTTTCACGTAGAATGTGTATTTACGCGGAAATCACGTAGCTCATATGTGAATTCCGCGTGTTTATTACTGGTTTTGGCAGTGGACGAAAATTACGTGCGTTTCACGTGGAAGTAACGTGTCGATATTTTTGAGTGCACTCCGTCACGCTGTGATGCGAGAAAAGACCGTCAACCTTCAATTTATCCGGGCACATTTCATTCGGTGTTGCTGGACCTTTAATCTTCGCTACCACTATCCGATAAGTGTTGTCCCATGGATCGGCATCGGCTTCTCGGCACAGCTGTTTGAAGCAGATCGATTTACTGATCTTGATCTCCCGTTTGAAAGATTCTCTAGCTGCACGGAACACAATCTTCCGTTCTTCTCTTTCCGCTTCGGGTTTTGACCGGTCTCCTGGCTCGGAGGCACGCAACACAGAGGGTACTAAGTGTCTCGTTCCACCAATACACTGGACACCGCTGGTTCATGGACTACAATTTCCTCGGCATCGATGCTTCGCACGCCCTCACTAGCGTTTCTGTTAGCTCCCCAGCTTTCTTATACGGAGTTCCAATTTCTGCTTGAAGCGCATCAACAAAGACGTCCTTGTCGAATTCCTTCGTTTTCTACTTCATCACGACACCGTGGGAGTTTGCGAACCGATAAAATAGTGGACCGTCTGATGATTGCTATGGGTGTACTCTTCGCTGACACTCCCTTTCATGTTTTTCAACAGCGACGGACTATAAAACGTAACGTCGATGATGGATTCCTGACCATCTTTACGGAATGTACTGACAAGGCCCTCGTTGCACGGTCTAACGTCCAACTTTTCCAGAGCCTCCAGTAGATCGTAGCCCCTTGCGTTGGTCAGTCTTCTGCTGGCCCAATCCACAGCTCAGGAGTTGAAGTCTATCCCGACGATTACCAGCTGTCGTCCACTAGAGTGTCGGTTCACCTCGGAGGCGCGTAACAGGTACATACGAAGATACCGTTAATTTTAGCAATCACGAAACCTTCGTTGGCGCTCTCGACTACTTCTTGGATGGGGAAATCTGCCCATGACCTGTATAGCCACCATCCCTGCGCAGTCCGCCACCCAGTTACCGTTGCTGATACGGCTCCGTACAAATTGCGACGTCGCACAGCGTTTCCGTTGTCGTCTGCCACAAGAGTTGCTGTGCAGTGTCACATTGATTGAGGTTGACTTGCGTGAACTTTATCATTGTTTTCTTTTTGTACACCGGGCATTAAAAGCCACCCGCCGTGAGGTAGGTTATATCTTCCGGTTTGCAGATCATGTACCTCGGTTGGTTAGTAAAGTCCCTAGCAACGTGGCCGCTTCCCCCGCAGTTCCTGCACAGGTTCGACCTGGCAGGACCTTTGCAGTTCCTAGCCTGCTTGTGTGTATGTGAGTTTCTCTCTCTCTCTCTCTCTCTCTCTCTCTCTCTCTCTCTCTCTCTCTCTCTCTCTCTCTCTCTCTCTCGGCAGAAGTTGCGCTATTAGACCAACCGCACCAATACGGTAATATCCGTAAATTGTTTCCCTGTTTGACAACTCGACACCGCACCGGTGGTTGATAACCGGGTTGGAAATATGACAATTTGCTCGCTCAAGGTGACACGCAATCGATTCGTCGAAATTTGACGAACCCGACCCAACCGAACCAAGCGTTACTATTTGAAGAAAAACAAGCAAAACAAGTTGAAACGTCAAAACAACATCTTCATCTTGAAGACTTTCATTTCAATTTGAGTGTTTCTGATTTATTTTTATATTATCATTTCAGTTGAAAACCGAATTTATCGACTAGCCGACAATCGATTTTACGCTCGTTCTGTACGTTATACCTTATGTCGGACAGTAGTGCGCTCGTATAGCGCATCTGTTATGCGCCATACAGTGCAATGAGTCCTACTTCCGACATAAGGTTATAACGTACAGAACGAGAGTAACACATCAATTGTCGCTATGTCGATAAATGTCGGTTTGCCTCAACTGAAACCATATCATAGGATGACCGATTTATTTCAAAGCAGTTGAGACATTATTAATCAATTAATAGTTGCTCACTTCCGCGTAATTTTCGATTTCCTCAACTTTTTAGATAATATGACTTTACTGGTTAAGCTGAACAGATTATCTACACGATCTTCGAATGATCTTAACTTGCAGAAATTGATCCTATAAACCGAATAATACAGCCAAGATGTACAGAAAATAGTCACACGTTATAAACTAACAGGTCACATAGGTAAAATAACAATGATTTAACAAGAAAACCATAGACCCAATGTTAGGAACATATTTTTTTCCAGGTTCCCAACTATGGCCTGTTATGTGGAAAGCGTAGTAAAAATGTTGTTATTGGTAAAATTTACAATAAAAATGTCTGAGTTTTGGTTGAAAGTTTTCCATATGGCTCATCTTAACACAAACTAAAGGAACAAAATCTGTGTAGAGTGAAATATATTTGTTTGATTATCAAATGGTTGCTTAGTCATTTGTGAAAATCACTTAAGTGTTTCTTAGCAGTTTTAGTATAGTTTGATTTATGAAATTGCTTGTTGGGTAGAGCGAATACAGCTGGAAACGCATTGAATCAGAAAATCAGAAAAAAAAATCGTACGAAGACAACATTTAATAACAAATCTGTCGAATGGGACGAACTTGCATCCATCAATAGACCCAGTTTGGCGCCTATAGACCGACATTAAATCCATATCCCTCGAATGTTTCTGACTTTATAAAATGAGTTATGTAATTTTTCATGATACATATTACCAAATGGCATATCGATTATATTTAAGCAAGTGTATAACTAGTTAAATATCGCTTCCAGCTCAAATACTTTATGAGTTATAGTAAAAAATGTAATCGATTGTTGCATATTAGGCTGAGTCAAGGGACATACACCCTATATGTTTTTTTTTCTGAGTTCATTACATTGAAAGCAATGTGTATAGGGAACGTTTACAACATTTCTCTCATCACCCTATATTAAGTGCGCAACTAAATTCTCGCTGTTTGTCGTAGATGGCTCTAGCAGTGAGAGCTGGTCGATTTTGACATATCCAAGCGATTTCACGCGTGGGGAATGATTCAGAAGCAAGAAACTTGGGTTCCTTGTGATTTGAAGCTAAAAAACATTGAGCGTCGTTTTTTCGCACAGCCTACTGAACTGTCAACATTCCAAAGTGAACAAAAAATCAGCTATTTGCAACTTTCGAATTCGAATGCATTATGGAGTAAAAAACATGCTATTGGCATTTATATCAGGAAGCTTTTAATTTGGAAATTGATCGGAAAGTAGGGTCTTGCAAAAGCTCTCGGAAGTATAGACAGCATACCTTTTAATTTGTCATGCCATAGAGCAAAGAGGATGAGAACAAAAACTAGGTTTTCACAAAGGAATCCCATAAGAACTCTGCAGTGAGAGATCACAACCAATTGAGAACAGATGTTGAGAAACGAATGAGGGCCCATTTGACACTCTATTTGTATCAGTTGTTTTTTCTTCACTTCCTTTAAAAGAGGAAACACTCAAATTTGGGTAAATGCCTACAAATTGACAAGTCGACAATTCAAGAAAATTTATTTGAACCATATAGCTGTCGTTGAATTGAATTTCATCTAGATTTACTCAAATTCTATTGACTCCACTTTCGATAGTATTGAGTAAGAACGACTTGTCCATTTTTGTCAAATAGGGGAACATCCGTCCAGAATACCATCATGAGTTTAAAAAATCATCGTGTTCCGTATTTTATCTTAATTATCCTTATCTTATCATATAGTCCTATAGTTTGAGCCTATCCATGCAAATCTCTTCTGGCAAAATATTAAAAGCCACACACCTAACCATATATCTCCCGTGTGACAGTTGCGGTGACGGTTTGATCATCTCACCGGAGGGCAAAACCTGCATCGATCGGAACGAGTGTCTCGACTATCCATGTCTGAATGGAGGAACCTGCATCAACCAGGAGCCCCGATTCAAGTACAAATGCATCTGTCCGGACTCGTACTGGGGCGAGAGCTGCGAGTTCCTCAAGGAACGGCAAGCGTTGAAATTCAGCACAAGTGCCTTGGCTGCTGTAATCACATGTCTTTTGCTGATTATCAGTAAGTAGCTGTGGAAACTCTCGCTCTCGAAATGATCAAACTAGATGTGTTGTTTTTCGTTTCTCTCCTTACAGTTTTACTATTCCTGTATTTTTCCTGTTCCCGCCGCCGCTCGGCCAATTTCAACAAGAAACCTGCAACGAAGGACGACATCCGTGAAAACATCATCAACTACTGTGACGAAGGCGGCGGCGAAAATGACATGACTGCTTTCGACATGAAAACTCTCAAGATACCCATAGGACCGCTGCCGGAACTGGTGCAGCACAAAGCACCTCCCGTACGTAAGTATTCTGAAATACAACAACACCATAACAGGAGATTCACTGGAATCTTATTGTTATTTTTTTTATTCATTTTTCATTCTTCGATTTTGATCTTTCGACCGTCATTTTCTTGTTTCGATCATTCTTTATCCCGTAAAATCTCGCATGGCTTGGAAACCCCAAATTCCTTCCCGATCTCTATTCGTACCAACTTAAAAGCGGCTTCCTATGCCATCACCCAGGTCCCGATATTGCCGTCGTGTCCGACCAGGTCCTCACCAAGGTCGACGTGTTCCTGGACGATCGCAAACGAAGGGTGGACGTCGATCCCGCATCCGGGCCCTTCGACGACCTGCGAAATTACGCCTACGAAGGTTGTGGGAGTACGTCTGGCTCACTAAGTTCCTTACAGTCAGGTAAATCTAAAAAATCACCCAAACCCATCATCTTTATCCCAACTGAGTCGATCACAATACTAGAGTCCTAAAACCAGCAACGATGGTGGTTCGATTTGAATTGATCTCCTACAACCGTTCCTTCCCTTCTCCAGGTACTGATGATGAACCCCATGAATATAGCTTTTTGACCACATGGGGTCCACGTTTTGATAAGTTGGTCAATATTTATGAACCAAAAATACAAATTGAGGACGATGACGTTAGTTAAGGGTAACTCTATCGGTTCGAGCATTGTTATCCGGTTTTTATACTGTGGTGATCACTGTACCGAGGGAAGGCCGTCATCACTCGTCGGTCGTGTGTATAAGTAGTAAATTGATAAAGTAATTATTTGTTTTTTTTTTACAATAAATTTGGTAACATTGTAGATATCAAGAAGGATGTTAATATTACACGAATATTATTTGTGTAAGATTTGACTTAGATAATGAAAACATACAATACAAAGGTAAAAGAAGAAAACCACACCTAGACGGTGAGATCTTTAGTGCATAAGTAGCTAATAAGAGTAAGAAGATTTAAATACAACTGTAGAACACCTATTCCTAAATAGAACAAGTAATCCTTTGGTGCTCTTTTCCATTTACGAGATACAAACGAAACTAAACGGAATGTACGTTGGTTATTTTTGCTTTGATAACATTTCTTGTTTGATCGGCTAATTGATAGACGCACCTAATGCAATCAAATGATGAGTTATTGCATACATTTTGGTGATTTTGGTTCACGTGTTGGCTCTTGTGCTGGTTGGAAATGGAGAATGTTATTGTAGCCAGCCGGGCATGTTCCAAAACAAACGTAATCACTAGAATCTCGTTAGGTTGTTATAGATAATGCAGCACACAAACAATGACAGGAGAATTCAAACATGGTTTATCCGATGAAGCAACTGTAAATACAGCATTTGAACCCGAATAAATGACCAACAAGCACATCAGTTTTCCCGGTAAATTACTAGTTTTTGATTGCAACAATTATTGTTTGAGGCATGAAACTCACCTAGGCAATCAGAAAAAAATGATTCAAAACCTCAGTAAAACATGTTCCATAGGCCAAACTACACGAGTGAATTGATTTTCATTTGTCCGGAAGTAGAATTCTCTGAACCAATGTATTTTTACATTTATTTATTTTTTCATGCAACTATTCTGTAACGAACCAATCAAAAAGCAAACTAAATACACATGCAAACATTCCAAAATCTGCTGCCATCCAGCCGAATGGAAATCCCTTCTCGTTTTGCTTGTCCCCTCAAGAGCATATATCTAAACAAAGGCACGAAACTTGGCAAACAAGGAAGAAAAATCAACTTTGCCAAAAGAAAAACAAAAGAAAAATCAGGATATAGAAGTTATGAGCAGAAATCAATTGCTACGGCAAAACAGTACGAAAATAAATCAAAACCATTACTTCAAAAATAATCTGTAAATATTAAATGTAAGTTTCGATACTCAATTTTATCATCGTCGCCAGTTGCCGTCACCGTAAGTTTCTTTCCCGGATTCGGATAGCGAAACTTCAAACCAGACGGATTGCAATTTCTGAATGCAAAAATAATAAAATCACTCAGTGGGAGCAAGAGCAACGGAGCTGGCACAAGAAAAACAAATCATACTGTCGATGCACGGGAAATGAAGCGCGCTCGTAAAAGGACGGAAAAACAGTTTGAGTTCAAGCGAACGTAAAATAAAGTCTCCTGGTGGGTTCGAAGTGCAAAAATTGTGCTCTCTCAGCGGCATAGATAGCATTTTTGGGACGAAGCGAATGAGTCTTGATGTAGCAAGAGATGGTGGAATTTCATGTATTTTTTTTAATCAACGGTGATTTTGAAGTGAAGGATTTGCTGTTGTTCAATTGCTGCTGAATATTATGACAAGTTACAGCATTTCCTCAAATCAAACCTTTGAACAGTACTTGTTCGGGGATTGATCGAAAAAAATGCTTTTAAATTATAAGTTATGCACAGTGGTTTGGGAAGCTACCTAAGGAAAAAAAAATATAAGAAACAAATTTCAATAACCGAAGAACTAACTACACTAGTCGACAAAATAGAAGATTTATTTTCGCCTCTCGATCAAATGTGTTGGATTCAAAAGATTTTCGCCCGCATATTGTAACACATAGTTTCTTTTGAGAAAAAATTAGGTTTCAATCACAAAACTACGAATTTTAAGAAAATTTTTTTTTTTTTTCTAGAATCAGGATTTCAGCCTCTTCCTTAAAATATTTGGCTTGAGTTTTATGAAATATCCCTTTCGATATAAAATGTGTTCGGATTCAAAATGTCTATAATAAGATGAATATGCTGAACGCAAAATAAATACCATAGAATGGCATTGACGTTTGCACACCTCGTGGATGGAGCTACAATGAGGAATAATTTGTTTAAGACATTGCACAGTGGACAAAATCCCATTAATTTAGACGGCGCAGGGTAGGAGTCCTAAAAATCAGCTCATCTTATGGGAAAAAATGTGATGAATCAAATAGAGTTGGTCTCATTTAAGGTTGACCATATTAAATGTCCCATTTTGCCCGTTTCTCCCCTCATTTTGAATGCAAACTAGAATTATTACCGAAAAATTCAACTCGGTGCTACTATACTGAACCCTACACTGTAAATATGTAAAACTAACTGGAGAACGGAATTGAACACATTTTTCTTTAATCGGATGCCAGAAAGTGGTCCATTTTACCCGATTTCGTCTCATACATGCAAAAACTCAATATTGCTCTCACTTGCACTGTACTTAAGTAGAAATGTCCGGAGAATCGAATGATGATGGTCTCGTTAAGGGTTGACCTCAGAAAATGATCAATTTTACCCGATTTCTCCTCATAATTTGATTAACTCATGTACCATGCGGTTCTTAAGATCGGTGCCAGTGATATTACTCTCACTTGCACTGTACTTACCCATTTTACTAATTTTACCCGATTCTCCCGTCGAACTTAAAAAAATACTCATATACCATGTGGTTTAAAAGATTGTCATTTTAACACTAGATTTATTCGAAGACTTTTCATCTCATCCCTAAGATACAGTATGAATAAAAAGTTTATCCAAATAGACATCGACTACAAAAGTTTTCTCTTCGCTTCCATCAGAATCTGTATAGCTGTCTTCAGCATCATGTACGGTCGTTTTATTATATACGTAATAGTATCCTAGCTGCTTAGAAAAGTCATCCTCGGCAGACCGATTTCTGGATAATCACTTGAAGTTGCCACATGCCACAGATACCACATCTTTGGATCTGACCACGCCAAAGATAGCCGCATCATGGTCTACTTGAGGGGAAATAGGGTAAAGTGTACCATTTTCTGAAGTCAACCCAAAACGAGACCATTACCATTCAATTTTCCTGACAATTTTACAGAAGTAAAGTGTAAGTAAGAGTAATATTACTGGCGCAAATCATCAAAACAGCATGGTACATGAGTTTTTTTTCCAAGTACGAGGGGAGAATTAGGTAAAATGGACAATTTTCAGAGGTCAAAACTTCACGAAACCATTACTATTCGATTTTCCGAATATTTTTACATAAGTACAGAGCAAGTGAGAGTAATATTCCTGGCACCGATCTTCAATACCGCATGGTATATGAGTTTATCAAATTATGAGGAGAAATTGGGTGGAATGAACAATTTCCTGAAGTCAACCCTAAACAAAACCATCACCATTAGATTTTTTGGACATTTTTACATAAGTACAGTGCAAGTGAGAGTAATATCACTGGCGGTGATCTTCAGAACCGCATGGTACATGAGTAAATCAAATTATGAGGGGAAATCGGGTAAAATGGACCATTTTCTGAGGTCAAACCTAATCAAGACCATAACCATTCGATTATCCGAACATTTTTACATAAGTACAGTGCAAGTAAGAGTAATATTACTGGCGCCAATCTGCAGAATCACATGATATATGAGTTTATGCATGCATGAGGGGAAATCGGGTAAAATGGACCCCATCCTGGCATCCGGTCGAAGTGAAATTGGTTCCATTCAGTTCTCCAGCTAGTTTTGCAAATTTACGGTGCACTTGGGTTCAATATAGTAGCACCGAGTTGAATTTTTGGGTAATAATTCTAGTTTGCATCCAAAATGAGGGGAGAAACGGGCAAAATGGGACGTTTACTGTGGTCAATCCTAACTGAGACCAACACCATTAGATTCATCGCATTTTTTTCCCATAAGATAAGCTGATTTTTAGGACTCCTACCCTACGCAGTCCAAATTAATAGGATTTTGGGTCCATTTTGGCCCACTCTGCATTACATGTCACCATGAAACGAAACCAGCTCCAGATACATTTCTTCGTAATTATCTTCACGAAAACACTTCTCGATCACTCACCCGGCCACGTCCATGCAACCGTTGGAGATAGGGAGAATTTGGTATTTACTTTAAGAAGACACCGGGAACCCACTTAGCCTTCAGAGAAAATAGTTCAATAGGTGGCCCTGTTTGATGTACAGAACAAAAATTTATTTAAAAATGGTCGTTGGGAACATTTACTCTAAGAAAGTTATAAGAAGCTCCACTTCTCTTCAAACGGTTAGGACCTAAGCATTAACTTTAGTCGTAGCCGCAGATGGCTTATGGCTATAGCGCCATTACTCGCTCTCTGAAAAGTAAAGAATGTCTGAAAATGCCCATCATCATCTAGCGGCTGTGACTCTAGCATTAACTAAATAGTGTCTTAGCTTCGTACGGTTCATGATAACAGTGCCACACTCTCTGGAAATATAACACCTTAAAATGGAAATGCCTACCCCAATTCTTCCTGCTTACTACTCCCGGAAGGCATACACACACTTTTTCTCCACCGGTTAAAAATCTTCTGCTTAGTATTCTGCGATGCGCATTGATCGCCAACTCTAGCTCGCCTGACATCCGCCTATTTTCGCATCCGAATCATTTTTTCACTCTTTTCGTTTTCCCGTTAGTGGAAAAATTTGACCATTCAACACTACGAGAACTCGGCCACGTCAATTAAACCAACTAAAACCACGAAAAATCTGAAGTTAATTTGAAATTTTCACTGGAGAAAAAATATTTGCTGTCATCACCGAACAAGGCACACTTCGATCTGCTGAACCCAAAAACAAAAAACCAACACATTTCTTTTCCTTTACTTTTCTCAAGTACATTCCTAAACATCTCCACTCTCGAACATTTTAATTTCACCTTCACGTCCAAAGTTACGGAATTTTCATTTAAATCCCACAGAAAAAAATAAAGAATTTTAACAGGCGCGTAAAATTTCCCCTCGTCTAATTTCAAGCCAAAGGAGGCGTAAACAACGAAACTGTTTACAATATTTCATGCGCCATACAACAATGTTTGCATTCTTTCATACAACAGGCTAGATTCAGGCGTTATTAGGCTACAATTTACATGAAATCTCCCATTATATTCTGCCAAATCTAGCATTCCCTTTATGTGCATTAGATCACGCATAAAATTCAATGTTTCTTTTTATCTGTGCCTGTCATTAATGTTTAGACAAGCTTTTCTCTCCTGGTCTTCTAAGCCTTTGCTCATTTATTTTTGAAATCTTGAATTGATTTCGATTCTCTATCCATTTTCCGACACAATTGCCCAAAATCGCTCGATTGGTCGAAGTTCTGAACTATTTAGATCTTATTGTTCTGCACAGTAAAAAATAATTAATTTTAACAAGCGCGTAAAATTTTCCCTCGTTTAATTGCATGCCAAAGGAGGCGTAAACAACGAAATTGTTTGCAATCTTTCATGCGCCATACAACAATGTTTGCAATCTTTCATACAACAGTCTAGATTCAGGCGTTAGCTGGCTTAAACTTACATGAAATATCCCATTATTTTCTGCCAAATCTAGCATTCCCTTTATGTGCATTAGATAACGCAGAAAATTCAATGTTTCTTTTTATCTGTGTGTGTACCATAATCTTAGTCGCTGTTGCTTAGTGGCAAGGTGCCAAATCTGGCCAAAGCAGGATTGTTTGAGAATGTTGTCTCTGAAGAGGTAATAGACGTTCCATAAGACACTCTTGGATGTAAATTTCACTGTTTTTACACAGATAAAAAGAAACATTGAATTTTCTGCGTGATCTAATGCACATAAAGGAAATGCTAGATTTGGTAGAAAATAATGGGATATTTCATGTAAATTTAAGCCACATAACGCCTGAATCTAGCCTGTTGTATGAAAGATTTGCAGTTATTGTTGTATGGCGCATGAAAGATTGCAAACAATTTCGTTGTTTATGCCTCTTTTGGCTTGGAATTAAACGCGGGGAAATTCTACACGCCTGTTAAAATTCTTTTTTTTCTGTGTATTTCCAGTTGTGATAAATGGTTGACTGATTTTTCGCCATGTAAACATGGCTTGCCACACTAAATACTTTTTTACAATTTTTCCCATTTCTGCTCCTTAAACTTAAGCTTTAGGTGGTGTAGAATTTATTTCCAGGAAATTAAAAAAAAATACTTGGACACCAGCACAATACAATACAATACAATTTTTGATTAACACCGAATCATATACAGTGCGTTTCATGATGATAAGAGCACCTTCGATTTTTCGTGTAGTTTCAATAGAGCCGCCCTTTGCAAATGATGGCAATCGATTAATGATCACACTAATATAAGCAAAACTGGCAGATTGAAACAAAGAAAGTATATAACGGGGTGTAGCTAAAAAATGAGAATTTTCTTCAAGGGCAATACCAAAACTTAACGAACATTTGAATACGGTCCGTCATCAGCTGTTCGAGGAAGCTTTGTCCTGATGTTTGAATAGGAGCGTTGTACAGCTTTTTTATGGACTCGGTGAATGCATCTTTTGATTCTATTAATCAGTTGCTTACAGTTTTTGGCTCTGCAGTTCAGAGAAAAAAATTATGAATATTAACAGACGCGTAAAATTTCCCCTCGTTTAATTTCAAGCCAAAGCAAGCGTTAACAACGTTATTGTTTGCAATCTTTCATACAATATACAACGTGCAAACTTCCATACAACAGACCTGATTCCAGTGATATCTGGCTCAAATTTACACGAAAGATCCCATTTATTTATGCCAAATCCAGCATTCCCTTTATGTGCATTAGATCACGCAAAAATTAAGTGTTTCTTTCTATCTGTGTTGTTTTTGTACATCAGCGAACTCAAATATCCACAGAAATCTTAAATCGGGTGACACTGGGGCAAATTAGTTGGATTGCGGTTTTTTGGTACATACGGGATGTTTTGGCTTTCCAAGAAGGCTTGTGTTTTTCTCGCGTAATGCGACGACGCTTTATCTGGCCAAAACACGTAATTTCCATTAGCATGCTATGTTTGAAGAAATGGAATCAATATTTACTTCAAACATTGATTTTAGTACACTTCTTGATTAATGGTCAAACCACTGGGCTTGAACCATGGTTTGGATATTCCTCGCTCAGATATGGCAATATAAAGCATCGCCATTGGACGCCTCTGCACTTCCACGAGAAATCACTGGGATGTTGGATAACAGGATTGGGTGGTAGCAGTGTTCGTTTTGGTAAACGATAAGCCGGTTAGTGAAATATTGAAATATTATTACCGATTTCCGATTTGAACCGATTTATACCAACTGTTAGGATGCTCTTGGGGCGACTCACAAGGAGTGATGGTGGTTTTTCATTAGGAAAACTACGTAATCTATATTTAAGCGTGAGAGCCAATTTGGATCGATTTAAACCAACAGTACGTATGCTACTGGAGTTGTTTACTTGTTCCAAATATCAACTATGATCCCCACCATACCCGGCAAACCACCACATCTCACCGGGAACCGAGCATCCTTATTGTTCTCTTCCTGTGCTCACTAGATCACTCGCGCCACCGAACAAACGCGTTGCGCCCGATAACAAAATATTGCGCTAAAAAGCATCGAAACAACCGTTCACAGCCGATGCCCAACGCAGGCTCGTTGTTTTTTTTGTAAACATTCAATTTGTACAACTACATTCTACAAACTATTTCACAACTGGAACTGATATCTGTAATAAGCAAGTTGAACGTCCTAAAGAGCAATCTATACTTTAAATAACGATTGAAGGATTTTGTGACACATGCGGCCCTAGAGCAATTCGTGCCTTCTGGCAACTTTATGCTTCTATTGATCTCCAATGATTTGATTATCTCCAATCCGCTCAACCAATCGCAATGTTTTGTGATATAGTGGACGGATTATTATAATTTGAGATCATTCAATACAGACGTCTTCCAAATTTGGAAGATTGACAGGTAATCGGTGCGTAACCACCTAGTACTTCTTAGCAAGATGCTAAGAGGTGGACCGGAAGATTTGATGAAGTACCTCCCCTACCAGTTTTTTTTAAACTGTGTAGTTTGAACTCGTTTTTGTTGCTATTGGCTGTAAATGCAGTTTTATCTTTCAAATTTTACTAATTATGTTATCTTATATGGGCTAATGCATGCTCTAAAACTTGGTAATTTACAATTTTGCTCATTTATGATCAAAACTTCACCAAAAAGTATATCCAGCTGAGCTAAATATAGCTCCATTATTGCATTTAACATTTTGCAGCATCTTTTTGAACTGAAAAACCACAGACTTCTTTACTAACTGTTGATTTATTGGTTCAAATGAGCTTAACTTAGCTTAGCTTAGCTCTAGCTTAGCTAAGCTTGACTGACTGCACGTATCAATGTTTGATACACCGTGATTAATAAGAATCAGTGAAATTGCACAATAAATCAACTGAATGGGGGCTGGGAGTAACCAACCATTCGCACTATTCACGTTTCAGTGAGTCAATTTCATTCATAAAGGGTGTTCCGATCAAAATTTGGTCAAACAGTAACGTGTGTGAGTCGATCAAAGTTTTTATCAATAAGTCAAATTCTTTTTCTTTTTCAAGTTCAAAAAATACAGAATACAGGAGAAATATTCAGCTAAGCTTCCTTTTACCGAATGCGAATTGCCGGGTCTTTCGTTTAACACCTGCCATAAGATTTTGTACAGTCTCCTTGTCCACTTTATACGCCGCAGAACGCCAGTTTGCCTTGAACTGTTTCTCGCTCACAACAGCTTTTTGAGTCTTCTTAAGGTTCCGCTTGACGATGGCCCAATATTGTTCGATTGGGCGGAGCTCTGGCGTGTTGGGAGGGTTCTTATCTTTGGGCACCACTTGAACGTTGTTGTTAGCATACCACTCCATGGCCTTTTTTCCGTAATGGCAAGATGCCAAATCCGACCAAAATAGAACGGAAGAATTGTGTCGCTTCAGGAAAGGCAGTAGACGTTTTTGTAGGCACTCGCTCAGATAAATTTCCTGGTTGACGGTTCCGGACGCAATGTAAACGTTGCTCTTCAAGCCACAGGTACAGATGGCCTGCCACACTAGATATTTCTTCGCGAACTTTGACAGTTTAATGTGCTTGAAAATATCTGCCACCTTTTCCCGTCCGGTTGCCGTATAAAATTCCTGTCCAGGAAGCTGTTTAAAGTCTGCCTTGACGTAAGTTTCATCGTCCTGTACCACGCAATCAAACTTCGTCAGCATCGTCGTGTACAACTTTTGCGATCGTGCTTTGGCCGACGTGTTTTGTTTATCGTCGCGATTTGGAGTCACCACTTTCTTGTAAGTCAACAGTCCAGCTCGTTTTTTAGCTCTATCCATGGTTGAAGGTTCCACTCCCAGCATCTTTGCGACATCTCGGACGGAGAGGTTAGGGTTCCGCTCGAAACGGCAGGCAATTCTTCGTCGGCCTCCGGATTTCGATTTCCCCCGATCCAGCTTTCCTGGCTGTCGACAAACGTTCACCGAACACTTTTAATACGTTGATTTAGCTACATTCAACAATTTTGCCAACTTGGCGTGTGACTAGTTTGGATTTTCGCTATGCACGTGCAAAATTTTGATGCGTTGCTTCTCTTCCTTCGACGACATTTTGATAACTGAAGTGCTAATCTCAAAATCAAAATAGAGGCGTGATGCTACACGCACACATCTACAAAATGAGGGGTGTGCAAATTTTTTTAATGCACGATGAAAGGAAATGAGTCAAGTTTAAGTCGACAAATTTTGATCGAAACACCCTTTAATCAATAACGGCGCCGGCCACGTCCTTGCAATCAGGTGTTTAGGGAAGGAAAGTTTGCTGTTTAGGGACCGTGTTTGCCTCTGTATCCCCACAAAGGTCACAGGAAGGAGTTTTTTCTATGTTAGTAGGGTAGGGCTCGATGGATCAGGATTCACCTTGGTAAGTGATGTGATCATATAAATAATTCATAACAAGATTAGATTATATTTTATGTAGGTTCAAAATAAAGTAATATAGGGACAAATAGCTTACAATTACCTGTTTGCTCCACATTTTTGAGAACACATTCCAACGCCATGCTTGTCCCATATTGCATTGCTCGCGGTCAACAAAGTTTTCCACCACTGAACCATAACTGATTTTTACAACTTTTTCACGTCCACTAAAAGCACAAATTCTGCGCTTTATTCTCGTACTAGTCCGTCCCGCGTGGCTAGACTGTTCCAAAAATTGCACAACTTAAGGTCTGCATCCGCAAAAACCGGACACCTCAAAACATGAATATAACATAAATTTCGCATTATATTTCCGTCGTAGTTGTTTATTTCAGATTCATGGGATGTGTTTTAACAATTCCTGAAGACAAAACATAGTTATTCGGTATTTGTATAAAATCTTCGAGCTTTGCGCTTAGCTCCGCCCATTAGCGTTTGAACAGACTCTTCAGCAATCGTAGAAGCCGTCTTTGTCCAAATTTGCTGGAAGTGTTTCATGTCTTTGATTCCTTGCTTGTTTTCAAAAAGCTTCCACTCCATCAGAGCCGAATATCTCTCGATTGGTCGTAGCTCTGGGCAATTTGGCGGGTTTGAGGTTTTTGGTACAATGTTCACTTGATTTGCTTGGTACCACTCCATCACAGTTCTAGCAAAGTGGCATGATGCCAAATCGGGCCAGAACAAAGGTTTTTCTAGGTAGCAATTGCTTCTGTAGACACTCTTTCTGATAGATCTCCTTGTTGATTGTGCTTGTAGTGACGAAAGATTTACTCTTTTTGCCACACATGATATTTCTTGGGAAATTTGCTCAGCTGTAGCATTTCTGGCCGTAGCAGAATAAAAAGCCAGCCCTGGAAGCTTCTTGAAATCCTCTAGGACATAAGTTTCATCGTCCATAACAACGCATGAAAACTTCGTCAAATATTCGCAGTACAAACGTCGAGCCCGTGATTTTGCTGCCAAGTTCTGTTTGTCGTTGCGATTTGGAACTGTTTTTTTATACGACTTAAGTCCCAAACGTTGTTTTGATTTTTGGACAAAACCAGGCGACATCCCTATTTTACGAGCCACCGTTCGAATGGAGAGATTTGGGTTTTTCGTTAATATCCTTTTCACCTTTCGGTCCAGGATCAGCGCGTCCAATGTTTTTGTCACTTCTCGGTTTCCTCTCCACCGTCAAACGTTCCGAAAATGGTTTGAGCACATCGTGAACAGTGGATTTAGGCAAATCCAATGTTTTTGCAAGGTCCCGTATTGACAAGTCAGGATTTGCCGTACGCCCGTACAAAATTCGCTCGCGCACTTGATTTTCTTTCGTCGACATCTTGAATACTAAACATGAAATGTAAACATCAATCATATTCTTTTTCATCATAGGCTCTCAGCTATACCATAGTGAAATTTTTCATTCCTATAATATTTCAAAAGTTACAATGATTTGAAGGTGTCCGGATTAATGTGGATACAGACCTTATGCAAAAATGTCCGTCAAACGAGGCCAGAGCTATAACGCGAGTCCAGTTTGGCACAATTGAAACATTCCAAATCTAAAATACAAAGTACCGATTTCTTAAAACGTTCTCGCTATTTTCGAATACAACTTTTATCACAGCAGAAAATTTCCATTTTGGACTTGTGCTCACTTGATTTCACTCTTCAAAAGCCAAAAGTTGTAACCCTTTTTTTTAAAAAAAAATCACGAAAACGGCTTGATCACAAGATACAAAACACTCGTCTAACTTCAGCTGAACGGAACCAATTTCGCAGATGTTTTTCTCCAATTTGGGAATCACTCGCGAAAATTATTCAAAACTGTCGAAAAACTTTTTAGGCATCTACTAACGAGCACGTCAAAAACCCGCACTCCGATGAAAACGTCTTCTTCACTCAAAAGCACAGCCTAAATTTTTCTGTTGATTTAATGGTTGAATTTGACTATTAAGTGTTTTTCAAAGAATAATTATTTTCCCAATGAAGCAAATCACCATCACACTTTTTGAGTGGTCCTAACAGCATCCTCAGTGTTGGTTTAAATCAGTTACAATCTGGCTGTCAATCGTTATTTTCTTCTTCTCATTCCCCAAAGCAGAAAAACACCATCATACTTTGTGACCTTATTGTTCAGTTCGATTCAAATCGACACTCAAGAGTACTCAAAAAAAAATCCAAAGATAACATCCATACTGTTGGTTTAAATCAGTTCAAATCGGCTCTCAAGCGTTTCCCCAAAAAAGTTAACCACCATCGCAATTTGCGAGTGGTCCCAATCAGGGCGTCACAATATCTGCGTCAATGGACAAATTCGGAGTGGCGAAGAAACAATTGACTTTCAATTTCTATCTGCACCGAGTTGCCTCGCAACGGACTAGCAACACACCCAACATCACAACAGAGCTCCACGCTGCATGTTTTCGATGAGTTTCCCATCGCTCCGTTCGTATCTCTATCGAGTTTCATCGATGTGCACGAATGAAAGATCAGTTGCCATGATCATTTTTATTTTCATCTTGCTGATGATAGAGCTCTTTATTTGTACCATATTTTCATAAGAAAAATCCGTAGATATTACACGCTGTATGTTTAAATTTTAATTTAATCGCATAACTATTGTGAGAAAATATATCGAGGAAGGAATAAAATGCAAATAAATCAAATTGACAGGGATGGTAACAGTGTCAATGAATGCCACTGAAAGGTCTTACTGAGACTGCCTTTATACTGAAAGGCGGGAGAAAGACGTGTTGTTCGTTCTAACTGACTTTCATTTTCATATTCGTTTCATGCTGAACGGCCACTGCAGCGTTATCGAAATGATGCGCTGTAAAGTGTGCGTGAAAGAAAGAAATACTCGAGTTCGTTTTGGAGTTTCGAAAATGCAAGGCCCTGGTCCCAATAGCATCCTTACTGTTGTTTGAAATTGACTAAAATCGACCATTAGGCGCAGTTCATAGATTGTTTATTTTCCTAATGAAGATATATAAAACTAACACACTTTGTAAGTGGCCCCAACAGCATTCTAACGTTTGGTATAAATCGGTGCTTATATTTAAACATATTTTTGTGCATCTTCTTAGAATCAACTAAATGGGAATAAACTGGAAACAAAGATAAACAATAATTCAGCTTATCGTTTACCAAAATGCACCATGCTGCCAATCCAACCTTTTTATCCAACATCTCGGTGATTTCTCTTGGAAGTGCATGTGATTCTTCGGCTTCCGGTAGAGCGAAAATCACGTCAACACAATTCTACCCTCTTCTTATTTGAACTGCATTCGGACAGTTAGCTTAGTTTGGGATCACCAGTTTTTACACATTGAGGATGTTTGTTAGTCTCAACCATCATCTATTGGTTCTCTGTGTAATAACAGCTGATTTGACAATAATGGAATACCAACCTTGGGCGGTCAATCATGCTCATGCTCATGCTCAATGCTGAAACAATGTCCAATATTTTCATCCCTGGTGAAAAAAAAACCTTTGATCCTGATTTTAATAGAATTTAATTCCCGTAAATGAATATTATTTGTTTTTCCTTACCGGACCACTGTGCACAAAACGCGAGGATTTCGATCTGCAAAGTAGCCTGAAAAACATAACTCTAATTAATCAATGGTTTATTTGATTCTGGATACTTCTCAGAACCAGTTATTATTATTTATCATCAAACTGTTATGAAACATCCACTGTTTGAACTCGTTTTGAGGTCAAAACCACCACCGGTTAACCATTACCTTTTCCCCGAAAAAATGCCTATTAATGTGAAATTCCATCATGCCAAGTGTAAAGGAATAAAAAAAAAAGATGGAAATGCGATAAATCAAAGCACTGTTGTACTCGGTAATCAAATGTGATAGAGACGTAGGGATTAATGGTTTTGTTTTTCCGTTGAATTTTATACAACTTGTTTGCAGGAAGACAGGAACCAATAGCAAAGAAACGTTTCATCCCCGACGGAGAGATACGTGCCGAGCGAATCGTTGCATATATTATGAGATTTTATTTTGCAACCTCGAAAAAGAACTGAGTTCAGACCGGAAAAGCACTGTTCAACACAACCAAATGGTGCATCGGGTAGGTGATGGAAAATGTGCATCGAAAATGAGCTGAGAGTTCTGTTTTATGAGTTTCAATCCTTCCGAAGGTTGATTGCTCCATTGTTAGACATTTCTAGGTTGATTTTTGTGATAATACGAGCAAGTACCCTTGCTCACTCACTCGTTAGAAACGAAAAGAAATAAGAAAATATACGTGTGTACATATAGAATTAAATGGTGAAAACTGCAAACTAAAAGTCTCATGATAAAACAAAAACACTACAATTGTAAACTTGGACGTTCACAATAGAAAAGTTTTAACAAAAAAAGAAGAAAAAAAACATCGTGAACATAAGCTCATATTTTTATTTCCCAACAAGAGAAGCGTGTATGATGCGAAAAATAATACGGAGAAAATCATTTCAAAATACTCTAACGTACGGTGCAAATGTGTGCCATTCAAGATGGTCATGTAAGTTACGGTTTTGCATTGAGAGAAAAACCCGAAAAAATGTTCGCCGTTCGAATTGAACAAAACTATTCCATTGAGAGGAACTGCAGAGCGTAAATAAAACGCATCCGGATGGAAAGAATTAAACTCATAGAAAATTGTTTTTGTAAAATAAAGCAAAAAATCAAACAAAAAAAAAACAACAAGGTGAACAGAACTGTAACGTGAGAAAATGTTTAATAAAACTTTACTGAAAATAAACCTGGAGTTGTCAATTCGTTTTATTTTTTTTATTTTACTTCTGAAACAAACGACGCCCGTTCCACGAACCGTAAGTATGCGAAATATCTTCATGTAGTTTTATTCTCTTGGCAGACATTGTGTCACTTATAATGAATCCTTTTAATTACATGCATCGTCATCAAACAGAAGGTTTCTTAACGGTCTTTAATTTGGCAAAAAGAGGTTTTGTCTCGTAATATAATAAGCATTTTCCCACAGCGTAAGCTCATTTCACGGCAATCTCCCATACTGCGCATTATTTCGACTTTTCCCTCCGGTAACCGGTGCGAGTTGCACTTGTGCAATACTGTCACCGAAAGCTTCCAGTACCATAAATTATTCACTATAATTGCACTGTCGTCTTTTGGCAAGAGCCTCCCTGCATACCGAGAGCTATTTCCCAAGACTATAACACCACACGGGGGAGGAGTGCACATTCGGTTCATTCCAAAGAAGCAAAGCTGGTCACCAGCCACCGTTTCATTCCGCTCCATATGAATGCATTCAAACACACATACACACATACTCACGTGAGCATTTCACACAAGTGTACCATCGTCATGGCCTTAGAGGAAAACCACGCGGCAAAATGAATGGGATGCCATGTTGCGCTTAGCTGCTGCTACATTTGCACTTTTCTAATTACGTCTTGCACGTATGCACTTGATGACATGTGAGGAGCACTGAGAAAGAGAAGGTTGGCTTAGAATTTTTCACCGCTTTGACCCACCAGCAGCTGAATGTGAACGTTGAGGAATAGTGATCGTTTGCAAATGTCTCCGACAGGGTGTAGTCAACGGGGAAATATTTTATCTTCAAAAGGCTTTTCCTGAGCAACGAGTAAGAAATTTAAATATGTAACCCACTTTACGCATAAAAAATAAAAATATAATGACGTTAAAACAAATTGTTAGATTCCAGGCGGAATTTAAAATAAAATGCTTGTGCGTGAGAGTGTCCATGTAATACAACAGGCGAACCAGCCTTAAGCTAAACGGCGAAATAATAACTAAGAATAAGAAAAATGTGACACAACACTCACTGTCTGATTTGGCATACAGCAATCCCAGAGTTAACAATTGAAATCAACTTTAGTATTTGACTTGTAAACTGAAAGTACATTCCAAGTAACGAAGTTGGTTTTATCGGGTTTCTGTAGACCATGCACCACTGTGGGCAAAAACGAGCCAAAAAAACGGATCTTTTATGGCCGCTAGTTTCAGTCCCTTAGGATGAGCATTTCTAGTGTGAAAAATCACGTAAATTGATTGGAGATGGTTTCAGCCACCGCACGATACGGGAAGTTGTCCATTTTGCCCAATTCTCCCCATGATTATACCTCAAACTCATATGTCATTTAGTTTTATACATTGATGTCACCAATATAACCCTCATTTGCACTGTACTTATGTAAAATTATCCGGAGAATCAAATGAAGATGATACTGCTTTGATTTGACCTTCTAAAGTGGTCCATTTTACCCGAACTCCCCTCATACTTGCGGAAACTTATATAACATACGGTTTTGAGTATTGGACCCATCACTATTATCCCCATTTGCACTGTACTTGTGTAAAATTGTCTGCAGAATCGAATGAAGAGGATACCGCTTCAGTTTGACCTTTGGAAGTCGTCCATTTTACCCCAATTCCCCTCATACTTGAGAAAACTTATAAAACATACGGTTTTGAGTATTGGACCCATCACTATTAACCTCATTTGCACTGTACTTATGTAAAATTGACCACTCTCGTACTCTCATACCCTCATTCTCACCCAACTTAAAACAAAAACAAAAACTGAGTAGTAGTTCCCACGCTAGTTACTCACGACCAGAAATTTAAATTATCGCTCATGGCTCGTATAAGCCACGTATCGCTCAAACAGCGTTTCGCTGAGCAGACCATCGACAATATTATCGGCTCTCATTGATCGTTGATAATGTATTATCCTCTCCTATCCAAGCAGGAAAATATCGCTCCTTCAAGATCGGTGAGAACACTTTATCATCTTCCAACATTTAGAAGGTTCCACAGCTTGTAACACCTGTTCGTGTAACTCATAGCAGAAATTCAAACGGCAACGGATGTTTTGGTGTTAGTAAAAGGCGCGAAATCGGGTTCTCGAGAAGAGTGAAAATTCATTATCGCCTGAAAAGTAACGCCGAAAAGGAACCAAATTATCGGCTCTCTTTATAGAGTGAAAAGATATTATCATGCTTTAGACTGGTAGAATACTTTAAAACATGTATAAAGCTTGTGATGATGATGATGATGATGGTCCCGCCCTTACCCCTACAAAGGTTTGAGCTAGACGATTTTATCTCTAAGATAATTAATTTGGTAACAATTTAAACCAGTTATGCAAAAAAAAACGAACTGATTTCATCTACAGATATAAATTTCTTCAAAAGTATCCATTTGCTTCACAGCGACATAATCGTGAAAAGCTTTGATGTTAACCACAAAAATTCGCAAGTATTCCCAGCGATCAGGAAATTCTGTTGCAATTCAGATCACAGAATCCAGTAAAAGGACATTATCAAAAGACAAGCCAATATCCGATCCTGCCCGTTACAGAGCCAATGCAGTTCCAACACTAATGGAGCCGCCAGCTTAGTTTAGGGCTGGCCAAGAATATCTCACCAGGGATGTCAAGAATGTTTCCAAACCGAAAAAAATCCTGGACCGGCATTAGTCAAACTTTTACTTTCAACCACAAAAGAATTGACGAAAAATTCCCCGACATTCAGCCAGACAACTCGCTACTATTTCATAGTACCATCCAAAGCATCAAAGGCCAATTTTTTTAACGAATTCAAAAAGAAGTCCATCATATCTGTATTCCGCGCGCGAGGCTCAAACAATTGTAGACTTCTTTCTTTTTTTTTTTTTAAACTAACACAACATTATACAAATTTCCATCATCATCACTGTGACGAACAAAATAGGGAGTATTGTAGTATTGTAAACGTGAAAAAATAAAATTTAAAAAATAAAATAGCCAACTCATTTTAATCCGTTTGTAAAGAACTTCGTCAGATACATTCTTCATTTTTACAAAAAAAGCAACATAAAGGTACAAGAAATGGTCCACACAAAATAATCCGTTTTATAATAGTAAAACATCGTCAGGTACAATCTTCATAAATATTTGAAAAAAAATTACGCTTGCTGCTCAGAATGCAGTTTTAACGTGTGAAATACATAGTCTTTTAAATTCTGAAAGTGTTGGTGCACGTTTAATGTGTCTTGGCATCGAATTGAAAACATTTATTCCTTTAAAATATAATGAGTTTTGTGAAGCACATGTCAAAAAATTCGGTGTTCTTATTTCATCCGCGTTTCTAGTATTATATCTATGAAAATCACTTCCTCTTTCAATTCCATCACACAAATATCGAGGAAGCAAACCATTAACTACTTTAAAAATGAACACCATAGCTAAAAACACAATTCTTTGCTTCACTGATAGCCATTGTAAAGCGTCTAACATAAAAGTCGAGGAAGTGAATCTGTTACATCTTAAAATCAAGCGCATTATTTTATTCTGCAAACGCTGTAACCTCAATATTTGTGTTTGGTTGGCCAAGAATAAAAAGGAAGGGCAAAACTCTAAATGAGGGGAGATGATTGATTTGTATAGCTGTATTTTACTGCAAGTAGTTAAATCGTTTTTTAATCGGCATAGAATTCCATACTTCTTGGCAATTCTCTTGATGACATTGTCAATGTGAGCGTTGAACTTTAGCTTGTCATCAATAATCACGCCAAGATATTTAATCTCCCGAACGCGATCAATTGTCTCACCATCAATCGTAACTGAGACATTCTCATTTACTCGATTCTGTGAAATTACCATAAATTTAGTTATACTTATATTCAATTTCAATTGCTTACATTTCAACCATCTACTTAGAAAACGCAAATCTTCGTTCAAATGGGTAACGGCTTCATTTAAATCTTTAGCTGCAATGAATAACACAGTGTCATCTGCAAACAGATTAATGTCACAAAATCGTAAAACACGTCGCATGTCATTAATATACATAATAAACAAAAGCATAATTTAACGCAAGATCAAAGGTGTAGTATCACAAGATTTTTACCAGCAGGTAAGATAACTTTACTTACTTCTGTTGGTCCAATTTCCCATTAGGACTGCCCGTGAATTAAAATGTTTCTGCACAATACTCTGCTGAAAGCTGCTTGTTTCCTGCTCCTCGAATGCCTCACACTTCCATTATATTGCTCCACTTGGTCTGACCATCTTGCTAGCTGATTAGAGGCAACCACCATATCTCCAGGATTATTTTCCGGAATTTTTACAAAATGCCCCACCCATAGTACTCGTCCAGCTTTGACGACTTTAAGCATACTGTGTTCGCCATAGAGCTGTGGTTCATCATCGATTCTTTCCAGTGAATCTGCTGTAGCACTAAAATGTTAAACTTGCCAACCTTCAATAGATCAAAAAAAAAAAGCGATTACATACCAAGCAATTGAGAGGCTTACAGTTGCATGTTCCGAGTTTCCAATAGTTGGTCTGTAGTCTGGGACTTTGCCGGTTGCTCCAGTAGGCATTTACATTGCTTGCTTCCGTTACTTGTTGTTTTTACGAATGGCTTGTAGGGCCTTGTCTTCGTCAGAAGAAAATTTTGCACAGCGAGATTTCAGGTCTCACGCTGGTACTAGGATAATAAAGGGTGTCCACGAAGAAATTGCCAAACTATGAAATTGCTCTAACTTTTTAACCGTTGGGTAGAATTTAATTGAAATTTTTGTGGATTTAGTTCATAGTGCATTATTTACATCCTGCAAATTTTAAAGTCCTGTGATCAAAACTCGCGGAAATGGAGTCGAAAGAACAGCTCGTGCGTGATAAAATCTTGCGCATTCATCACGAGAACAAGGATCTCTCGCATCGTTCCATCGCTAAAACGTTGGGAATCGCGAATTCCACGGTGTCGCGAGTGATTAAGCGGTTCGAGGAACGGTTGACCACCGATCGGAAGCCCAGAAGTGAAGGAAAAAGTATTCCGTACAACACCAAAAATCACAACCGCGTAGTTGGGGCCTTCAACCGAAATCCGAACGCCTCCGTTCGGGATGTGGCTAAGAAGCTGCACCTAAGCCGAAGTTTTGTCCAGAAGGCCAAAACTAAGGCTGGGCTTCGAACGTTCAAGGTACAAAAGGCCCCTAATCGCGACGAGAAGCAGAACAAGTCCGCCAAAACCCGTGCCAGGAAGTTGTACCTCAACATGCTGACGAAAGTTGAATGCTGCATCATGGACGACGAAACATATGTGAAGGCCGACTTCAAACAGATCCCCGGCAACCCGTTTTTCACGGCCAAGGATAAGTTCAGCGTTCCGGAGCATGTCCGCACTCAGAAGATGTCCAAATTTGCGAAGAAATTCCTGGTTTGGCAAGCCATCTGCACGTGCGGGAAGCGGAGTGCACCTTTCGTGACCCAGGACACGATGAACGGACAGGTGTACATAAAAGAGTGCCTCCAGAAGCGGCTGCTTCCTCTCCTGAAGGCCAACAACGTCCCAACAATCTTCTGGCCGGATTTGGCCTCATGCCACTACTCCAAGGACGTGCTGAAGTGGTATGCGGACAATAAGGTCAATTTCGTGCCGAAAATGTTCAACCCTCCCAACACTCCGGAGCTCCGCCCCATCGAGAAGTACTGGGCGATTATGAAGCAGCACCTTCTTAAACGACCTAAGGTAGTGAAGACAGTCGAGGAACTGAAGAAAGTATGGGTTTACATGCAAAAAACGGTTGATTCACAGGTTGTGCAGAATCTTATGGCCGGGGTTAAGGCCAAGGTGCGGGCATTTGCGTATGGACTGTAAATAAAATACGAGTAAAAGGGTAAAATGAAGTTTAATAGTTATTTCTCAATCCCTGAAAATTTGATGGCAATCGGATGAAAACTCGAATTTTGCGAATCAATTTTGTGTGTGGCAATTTCATCGTGGACACCCTTTAATCAGCCGCTCCTAACATGGAAAACAGATGCTTTTTTAACGTTTGCATTAAAAAAATGGACTTTTTCCGGATGGTGATGAAAAAAAGCTAAGACAGAGAATTGTTTTTGATAAATTTCCCAATTTGGTAAGATTACTTGCAAAAAAATTCTACGGCCTTGCGAGCAGCCTTCCGACAGTTAACCGGAACATTCGCCATGGCGGACGAAAACATGCGTGTAGGCATGTTTTTGAGTTCTTTCTTCGTTTGATTTATCAATTCCTCCTCATTTTTCGCGACAAAATTGTTGGAGTAGATCTTACGCATCAAATTGGTCCAGAGATTCTCGATGGGAAGCACCTGGGGGACGTTGGGCGGGTTCGCCGACTGGGGTACCACATCGATATTCAGCCGCTCCACCTCCTCCAACAATCGCTTCGAGTAGAGGGCCGACGCCAGATCCGGCCAGAACACCGCGTCATCGCCCTTATGGTATTTCTTGATGAACGACGCAACATCCGGCAGGCATTACGTACTATAAATTTCCCCGTTCACGGCCAGTCCGGAGCAAAAAAAAGCGGCTTTAACATCCCCTTCTCTCTGATTGTCAGCCACAGCAGCACCTTCTTGGGGAACTTGGTGTGTGAAATGAACTTCACCTCGGAGCTCACTTCCTTCGTGGGGGAAGTAAAATACGAAGTGCCCTGCCAGTCGTTGCCATCCAGGGTGAAAAAGGTCACCACCGCCACGTCGCGATTCGCCGGGAAAATCGAGTTGACCACCTTATTCAGCCGCTGCCGCTGCGTCATTGCCTGCAGCTCCGAAACCAGTGGACGTGACTTCCGCTTCCTGACATGTATGTTCATGTTCACCAGGTACTTTTTCCTCCCTGCCAAGCGCACGCAGCAATGTAGCCACTTTTCCCTCGGTCTTCCTCTTCAGTATCCTTTGGAGCTTCTTGTCGCTCAGGGTCGTCGGCCATCCGGAACCGGGTTTTCTTTCGAGGCTCTGATTCTGTCTAATAGTGCCAAAATGTTGTAGATGCCGGAACGGGCGTATTCGGCGTCCACAAAGTGCCGCACGATGTCCGTTTTCGACGCGGCGGGGTGCCGTTCTTTGAACGCGCACACTTCTGAACGGAGTTGCTTCACTGTTTTTGCCATCACGGTTAGACTTCGACTGATAGAGCTGTCAAATGCTGTCTGCTGACTCATGGGTTACTATGATTGATGCTGCATGGGTAGTTTCGTCTGTGCGGGTGAAGGCAATTTTTGTCAATTTTTTTAAATGCAATCGTTAATCCACCCTTGATATGGGCAAAATACGCTCAGATAAGTTGCACTTTGTAGCTTATTATGGTTTTCACTTCACGATGTGAAAACAAAAAAAAACCTTATTACGAATGTCACCCAACTGAAAACAAATATGAAAGAGTTCATCCGAGGAGACGATTCAAATGAACTCGGTGTTATTATGGTTGCCACGGCACCATCACGCCATCGAAAAAAGGGACGCAACCCAAAGGGGGCGACACTCCCTCGATGAGCGTTAGATAAAGCTTCCCTGTCATTAAAAAATCCACGATGATGACGATTTCCTTTGTGCTGAATGCATTTTTTTTGCGATTGGCACGATCAATCGCGATGAGAGCGCGATGACGATGCGATCAGAATAAAAATTATCGCTGACAGCTTGGAACTGCTCGAAAAATTTGACAACGAGAACTGTCAAAAATAAAATTACATTTCTCGCTTCCAAATATTCGTTCAATAAAATTTTCTTCTTGCATCGCAAGAAAAACGAAATTTTCAACTATATGTGCTCCAGATTTTTTTTTCGTTGCCTCCTCTGCGTTAGCCCACCGGGAGAGCTTCCGTATTCCGTTTACGGTAGATACTCAGAAACACACAGGCTGCCCAGGAAATTCTCCCTAACACGGTCATGGATGATTCGGAGGTAACTAACGATTGAATTCCTTAGCAATTCCACTGCTCTCGATGATGATGTGCAGGCTTTCAAGACTGGAATAGCTGTTTTGATTGGAGAAGTATTTTTGTGATGGGTTTACGTCATTACTTTATGCTCCGATTTATAGTCATTCAATACGATAAAGACCGTCGAAAATCTAAAAGTTTCGTCTCTACCGGCACTAACAATAAAGATGTGTACGAGAAAGAAGGTCGGCAAAAGCGGTTGCTACCGTTTATCAGAAGCCACGACTCTCCAGCCCTGTTCTGGCCTAATTTGGCCTCTTGTCACTATGCGAAATCCGTCCTGGAATGGTAAAAGGTACAAGAGGTCAAATACGTGCCAAAAACAGCCAATTCACCAAACTGTCCAGAACTTCACCCAACAGAGAAGTACTGGGCTCTAGTTAACCGGAAACTCTTCAAAAATAAGAAGAAAGCAAATGATACGGTATGTACGGAACCTGATGGCGGGTGTACCACAGAAAGTTCGAGATTTTTTCAAAAAGAAGGATTAACATCTAAATCAACTGTTTCTAATGTAGATTCAACTCTTTTAATGTGAAATAAACAATCGGTTTTGTTGAATTATGTGTAATTTTTTTTAAATGTCAAAGTTCAGCAGAAAACTGTCTTATTTTGCTTGGCATTATCCGCAGCTTGTTTTCTTGGGCGAAGTATTATTTGACAATTGTGATATGTTGAGAGGGTTTGAAAAGGTTGGTGAGAAAGTCGTTTAAAAAGAAGAATTTCGTCGCCGGCCGTCACTTTGTGTTTCCTGCGTTCGAAAGCGCTTAATAGTCATATCAAGCGAAATTCGCACATTTAGACTTGGCCAAAAAGAGCTTGATGTTTCGTCCAGAGCGTCAAGATACGATCCGGATTGAAAACGTACAAAGTGCAGAACTTATAAAATTGGGACGAACGAAAGCAGAGTGTTTTCAAAACGCGTACTCGGGAACTCTACACTTAGCTGCTAACGCAATGCGGGCTAAAGTACAAGAAGCTGCTAATGAAGTGCTGAGACCAGTGCTGTAAAAAGTCATTTCAAGTGATTGGATGGATTTAACAATAACTAGGTTCAACAGCTGAATTGAAAAACATGGTGTATGATAAAATTGTAGCTCTTGAAAAATTCTACAACTTTGTCTAACAATGCCTTGCCCTAACTGGTATATAGAAAGTGTTATATTCACTGCTATTTTAAAATGATATTCATATTCATTTATGAATATCATAAGAAGATTCAAATATTACTCTCTCTCGTCTTAGGCTTTAAAGTTAGAACAATACATTGTGAACCAAATATATGAAAATAACCAAACACAACAATTTCGTCATACGTGCTATCGGGAAAATCAGCCTCTGGATCAAGTTGTTGACAAATTTAGCACCCTTATGTGATCGACAAGGTACCCGGGTACCTTTTCATGTTTTACATTACGAAATTTTATAGTTTATTTTAAAACAGGAAGCTGAAATTCAGTGACATCTTAATAATAGTCGGAAGGCAACTTTTGGCATAAAAACATTTCGTATAGTAGCAAGGGGGGCCGAAGGGGGGACTTCGATTTTTTTACCCCTTAAGTGATCGACAGGGTACCCGGGTACCCACCAAATTCAAATGATTATAACTCTGGCAATTATTGACCGATTTTAATTCTTTTGGCACCGTTATATTCAAAAACTCATTCACTTTAGGGACATTATGAGCAATGACCATTTGAGTCCATCTGGTCCCTGTAAATTTGGGTCTCCGGGGCTGTGTTCCGGTACGGACACACAATTTCGGAAAATCTATTGAATTTCGAAGAACGGATGTCAAAATCTTTGGAATAATTCCTAGAAACTATTTCTATTCGATTGTGGGCCATATGCCAACTTATTCCTGGAACGGCTATTCTGTAACAGGTTCCCGTGGAGCCTCGAGTGGCCATGCACATTTTCAGTAGAAAACCCTGGCAATATGGGTATCAAAATTCATGAAATTTCTCCAGTAGGATATTTTTCAAAGTTTGGTGGCCATCTGATGAATTGTCCTTGAACCGGTCATTCCGGAACAGGTTTCCGTGGGGCCTAGAGTGGCCATGAACATATTTCGAAGCAAACCCTGGCAATATGGGTATCAAAATTTATGAAATTTCTCCCGTTGGAGCAGGTTCCTGTGAGGCCTAGAGTGGCCATGAACATTTTCAGTAGAAATTCATGAAATTTTGCCAGTAGGATATTTCTCATCGTTTTGTGGCGATCTAATAATTTTTCCTTGGAACGGTCATCTCGGAACAGGTTCCTGCGAGACCTCGAGTGGCCATGAACAAAACTAGCCACTAAACGTTGAGAAATAACCTACTAAAGATATTTCATGAATTTTGATACCCATATTGCCAGGGTTTCCTACTAAATATATTCATGGCTACTCTAGGCCGCACGGGAACCTGTTCCGGAAAGACCGGTCCAAACACGAATCATCCGATTGCCACTAAACGTTGAAAAACTTCTTATTGGAGAAATTTCATGAATTTTGATACCCATATTGCCAGGGTTTCCTTCTAAATATGTTCATGGCCACTCTAGGCCCCACTAGAACCTGTTCCGGAATGACCGGTCCAAGGACAATTCATCAGATGGACACTAAACATTGAGACATATTCTACTGGTGAAATTTCATGAAATTTGATACCCATATTGCCAGGGTTGCTTCTGAAAATGTTCATGGCCACTCGAGGCTCCACGGGAAACTGTTACAGAATGGCTGTTTGACAAGTCAACATATGGCCCACAATGGAATGGAAATAGTTTCTAGAATAATTCCAAAGATTTTGACATCCATTCCTGGAAATTCATTAGATGTTCCGAAATTGTTTCTCCGTACAGGACCACAGCCTCGGAAACCCGGATTTCCGGGTACCAGATGAACTTAAACGGACATTGCCGGTAATGGCCATAGAGCGAACGAGTTTTTAAATCTAACGGTGCCAAAAGAATTAAAATCGGTCAATAATAGCCGGAGTTATAATCATTTAAATTTGGTGGGTACCCGGGTACCCTGTCGATCACTTAAAGATGTTTTTTTTTTGTCGAACACATAAGGGTTAATAAAACCGAGAAAAATTTTGCTTCCATAAACCGTAACATTCAACCTTCTGTAACGTCGTCAATTATCAATATTTTGGCTGAATTTTTGACAGAACTATAATTAATGTATTAACCTTATGTGACCAAAATAATGTTGATAAGATTTACAAATTTGAAGTTTTGAAATACTCATGTTGGTGCGTCAACTTTGACGCCAGCTGTGGTCCAAACCACTTGATGGAAACAGTTCAAATTTTGTCCACATTATTTCTTATACTTTTTTAGGCTGTGGTGAAATTTTTATTATGCTACTTAAATTTTTCACAAAATTACGTATTTTTGAAATTGTTATGTCCAGAAACGACTTTTTTGACATATGTTATCAGAACTTCAAAGTTACAGAAGGTTTATGGAACCAAATTTTGCTCGACTTTTTTTTTTGCTACTGAGCGTACTTATGTGGAACAAAAACATATACTGAACTACTGTAAACATTTGAATTCAGTTCGATAACTATAGCAGATTTACTAATCAATCTTAAGTGTTGGAATAATTATCAGCAGTATGAATTCATTCAATGGAACTAAGTGCAGTTCGATATTTTAACATAGATATACCTTCATTCTGCAAAATAGCAATGCCAGCGAGGAGCGTTAATTTGCAAGCGTGTTCAGGCAAACATTATATTCGGTTGCCAATTAACGCTCATCGCCGGGCAGGGTGTAATCAGAGTGGTACATCAGCTTCACTTAATTAGAATTCATAACAAATCGCACAGGCTTCCTTGAACTAGTTTATGTTTTGGTTCTAGCTCAGATTACCTCCTCGTGGGGGTTAATCGGTAGAATCTACTCAGCCCGATGAAACCATAATTATGCTGACGGTGATGGTCATCTAATGGCATGCAAACATACTCCATTACAAATTAACATTAACATACTAGAAACGCATGAACAAATAATCAGGAGAACAATGGTTTGGATGTGTCAATGGGTGGGCGTCGCTGTGTGTTAATGTTTGTGATGTTTGATGATCCAAAAGGCAAAGTGATGGTGCAATGATGGATCAGCTTAAGGAAATCTATGTTTTTGAATGGGATATTTTTTTGATTAACCCTGATGTTGAATGATGTTGTGAGAATTACTACCATGGTTAAAAAAGTTCCCGGAAGCACCACCGCTCCCAGTCACCTGATTTGAGTTTTCTTTTTTTTAAGTTTTTACTTCTGTGATTGACATTCTATGAAAATTGAAGCTTGATAGCTTGACATTTGTAAAAATTACGCCGTATTCAGTACATCTGCATTGTTTGTGTACCTGATTTTGTACAATTTTCAAAATAGAATTGAATTTGCAACGAGTTTTTTTTTATAGAATGTTGCGTTTAAAACGGTTTCAATGGTGCGACAAGTGGTAGCCCGAGCAAAGGATTATACCAAATTGATAACAATTTCTAATACCAGGTTATCATTGTTTGATCACTGAATATGTTATCATTGAGGCTGCATAAACAGCCAAAATAACAAAATGAATAACACATAAATACTCGTTAAATATCATAATAATAACTTATTTTGTTATCACTGCGAACAACTTGATAACAAATTCTGTATTTTAAGCAAATTAATTGAAATAGTTTCAAATTATGTTATCAATTTGAAATCAAATTCTCATGCTAGTAATTGAAAAAATATTTTGATTAAAGGCAAAATTTCTTGTTCAAATATGCTGGAAATATTTATAGTTTTACAAATCAACTTATAACGTTCATAAAAAAAATGTGTTCAAAATTATAACATACGATAACAAAATTTTCCAATGGTGATAACTAAATTTGTAATGCGATAACAGCGGAAATCTAAACGATAACTGGGATAGCAGAACTTGTTTCTTATATGGTATCAGCTTGTTATTTACCTCTGAACGTTCGGCAATAATGGCATGTTTAAAATGATAACAAATGATAACAAAACTAGCCAATGGTGATAACTAAATTTGTTATGTGATAACAGCGGGAATCAATACGATATCTGGGATAAAAGAACTTGTTACTTATATGATACCATCTTGTTATTTTCCTTTGCTAGGGAGGCCATCGACATCGAAAACGACGGAAACATAAACTAAATCAAAGCATAGATGACTGTAGACCGCAAATTGACCATTAGAGAGATGGCAGAGGAGTTGGAAATTGCTTTTGGGTCCGTTTAAGACATTTTGGTTAATTATTTGGGCCTCAGACGTGTCGCAGCAAATGCCGAAAGAACTAAAATTCACTGGTACCTTCACAATGGCAAAAAAGGCTCGCGATGTACAACGTCCGAAACCATAATCATCTGTGAACATTTGACTATAAACGGAACGAATACCATTCAGCAACCACAGAGTTCACCTGATATGGCTACCCGGACTTTTTTTATATTCGGCCGACTCAAAAAACAGATCCGCTGAACGCGTTTCAGCTCCCGAGATGAGATCATGGAAAAATTTAAGATGGCCCTGATGGGCATACTGCAAACCGAATATAAAAAATGTTTTGAGGATTGGATCAAGCGCTGACATAAGTGCGTTGCAGTTGATGGGGAGTTCTTTGAAGGGGGCAATATTGATGTTGATGTATAATCTTATATTTTTAATTTCCTGAATAAATTCCGGGAACTTTTTGTTCAAGGTAGTACTATAAAAAAGCTAAATATTTTGTTGACACCGCTCTAAGAAATCCCCATACCTAACAGCTACTCAACTTGCAACATTGGTATTTCTTGCAGGTGACACATTGCATACAGTTAGTCTCATTTTTTTTCTTTTCATTGGTGTAACAACATTACAATATCAAAAACCTCGTCTACAGCATATCACCACGTGGTTCATGTCTGCTTATTTCCAACCTCGTTGATGACCCACACTCGTCAGATCTTGCTGCACATTGCTTGCTTCACAACACGTCTTCTTGCACCGGTCGGATTGCAGACGAATACCATCTTTGAAGGGTTTTTGCCCAACATTTTTGCAACATGCCCTGGCCAACGTATTCTTCCAACCTTCGCCACTTGTTTTACTGTCTAAATCAGCCATTGACAGGATCTGCGTCAAGTGGAAGTTTACTAGACTGTATCGCCGACGAACTCATTTAGTCCATGGATCCACCTACCCTTGGAGGAGCTGTTCTATTTCTTCTGACATACAAGAGGTGTCCGGAAGACCATTAGAGCCTCATTGACAGTCCGATGTGGCTCAAATGGTCTTCTGGACACCTCTTGTGCCACAAGCACTCTACGTCCTCTTTTATGATGATGCGTATGGGCATCGTCTTCGCTAAGACACAGACCATGTCGAGCTTACCTCAGTAGCTCTTAGTTCTTAAAGCGGTATCCCTGAGTAAGGACAGGGAGGTTTCGCCTGGCCAGGAGCTTTCACTTACTTCTTTGCACCGCTGAGCTATTTGAAATCAAGCGGGATAAGGCCGATATAGCCATGGAAACCTTCTTGCCGACGTAATCGACGTAGCTGATAACTGACAAGTACCTCAGGGACCACTATGAGGTGATGGTTTAATTATCTGCACTTATCGTCGCCTGTTGCCTCGATTTTCTATTGTTGACCACATAACTGTGATAGTACTATGTCAATGGAGTGTATGGTCGTAAAGTCCACTCTTCTATGGATTCACCATAGACCTCTAGGGCGATGTCGTCCGCGAAACCGACAATTTTTTCTCGATTCTGGAAGTAATTTCCCTTCCCCACCGAATCCTGTACAGGTAGTCAGAAACCCGGAGGTGTTGGAGCGAGCGCGAGCTGACGATAACTTCCCAACTGGCACTATTGAACGCGTTTCTCACGTCAAGAGTGACCACTGCACAGAAGCGGACTCCCAGCCTCTTGCACTGGATTGCCACCTCTGCCGTCTTGGTGATGGACAGTAGGCATTCTGGAACTCTGATCATGGGACAAATGTACGGCGGTGGGAGTCCAGGGACTCGGGTCGTGGCTTGGAAAGAGTCTTCCAATGATCACCAGCAGTAACTCTGGTGATTGCTAGGTAGGCCGCTCCCTTGGTTTTGGCCATTTGACCCTATAGCCGTCATGGGTCCGTATTGACTTTCAAACACAAGCCCTCGAAGCTAGCTCGTTTGCTGACCTATATCTTTCTCTTTAGGGTGGCCTTCTTGGCGACTTGGTACATTCTGCATCCTACCGCGCTCTCTGCATCCTCCACCTTGCGTGAAAGCATGTTCTACGGAGATCAACGATCGACTCTGTCCACCAATACACCGGTGGCCTTCCATTTCTAGGCTTGACCTTCGTAGGCATGGTTGCATCGCACAAACGTGTTAGTAGGGCCACGAGTTCACCACTCGGGTCCTGGTTTATCGAAGTATGATGTCCTGCATCTGTGGCAAATGGAGTGGATGCTATTCCCTCCGCACGCTGCCTGGTATTGTGGACGATAATATAACGAACCGCCAAGTGGTCACTATGGGAGTAGCCATCCTTCATCCTCCAGTAGCTCAACAGCCTAGGGCTACCTAACGTCGTCTACATTGAGCCTAGCCAAGGCCTCAGGCAGGATCTGGTTCCTAGGGTTGGCAAGGCAACTCTCCCACTCGAGCGCCCAGGCGATGAAACCGTTTGCTATTACATACGGATTTCGGCCAGTGAGCTCTGCTGTCATGCGATCGACCATTCGGGAAAAAATTTTGAACGATTTTGGACTATCGAAGAATCCAAAGAATCAACCTGCTATTCGGTAGAAGAAGCGAACTATGAAGCTTACTTTCGCCAGACTGTCACCCGGACAGTGGAAGAATGGTACGACGTTCGTTCCTTGAAAGAAGACGTACTCGATAATCTTGGAGACAATTTACACACGGAAATTTGCCGATTTGGACAACTTGAATTCCTTTTGAAAAAAAAAATCCTAACCTGCCTCAACAATACAGCGATTTTCTCAAGAAATACCTCATCTTGGGTCACATGAAGCTTGTGACAAACATCAAATATTTCTCTATCCCAACCATCCATCTTCTTCATCATGCCATGGTCCGTGAGGAAAGTACAACGACTAAGCTAAGAGTTGCTTCTGACGCATATTTTAGAACTAAAAGTGGACTTTCTTTGAACGATGCTCTAATGGTTTAGGCCTATGGTACATGATGACCTCCAATCTATCATCCTTCGCTCTAGAAAGGTAGTGGCAGACGTTTAACAAATGTACCGCCAGGCATTGCTCGATAACCGTGACTAACCTCTGCATCGCATCGTTTATGAAGAATCTCCCAACAAAGGAGACGAGGAGCACGATTTTCCGGAAGCAGCGGCTATACTACTCAAGGACTTTTACGTCGACGATTTGACCACAGGTGGAAACAACAGCGCCGAAACGATTAACTTACGGAACAAACTAGATTCATTGTTGACAAGAGATGTTCCTACAGAACAACATGCCATGAGATCAGCTTATTAAAACTCTAGGCCTACACTGGGAACCAACAGCCGATGTGTTGAGAAATCGTATTAAATTTTCCCTTCCAGACTTGTGTAAAAATTCTTCCATTCTGCAACTACATATCTTCTCAGATGATTCAGAAAACGCATATTGTACATGCGCCTATCTACGATAGGCCAAGGCCTAGTACCGGACGAACCAAAATTGCCCATTGACTTCGAACTCTAAGGCGGCACCTCTCAAACAACAGAGTATACCACGCCTCGAGTTTTGTGGCGTACTTCTTGCACCACAACTCTACAAGTAGGTAACCTTTTCCATACTCTTCCAAACAGAAACATTCTGCTGGGTCCACTCCGCAACTGCCTTATGCTGGCTGAGATCCATTTCGAACACCTTTGTAACGAATAGGGTTTCCAAAATACAACTTGCCACAACTGCACCTGGAGACACGTAGCCGGAGAGCAAAACCCAGCAGACTGTTTGTACCGTGGGGTATCGGCTGGGTCATCAACTGTGAGCTTTAGTGGTACGGGCAACAATGTTTACAACGTGGCCAAACAGAATGGCCACTATCTCATCCAAACAGATCGACGTTGTATAGTGACAGCGAGATCCGCAAGGTGCAACAATTTTAGCAACATCAGCTGAAATTTCTTGCGTCGACTGGTATGTTGACCGCTTATTCAACTATCAGCGTATGCTCAGAGATTACAGTAGTAAACGTTTTCTTCCGAACGGCCAACTCGAAAATCATCTTCGGTCTACGTCAACAGTCATCACCACTGAGGAGAAAATAAAAGTAGAATTAACGTTTATTAAACTAGTGCAGCAACAAGCTTTTCCTGACAAATGGTCAGCATTACAGCGGCAGCAAAGCGTCCCCGCAAAATCTCGCCTCAAATGGTTCAACCCCATCGTCAATACGGGAAATGTTATTCGTATTGGAGGCTGGCTGAATTGATCGCAACAGACCTATGACAGTAAGCACAAAATCATCCTTCATTCTGCTGCCACAGTTTAACCATCTGCAGAAGAACTCGTCCAAAACGTCTAGAGCAGTTCCTCCACATTCCAGCATCCAGACCTTTTGCCACGACTGGAGTAGACGACTGTGGATTTTTTTTTCAACATTCTTACGACGAGCCGCAGCTTCTGCACATAGGCCTTCAATTTTGACCTTGTTGCCAACCTCCCAACGGCAAAATTTATTCAAGATTTACGCCGCTTTGTCTCCCGTCGAGGATTATACTCGTACATCCACAGTGACAACGGGCGTAGCTTCATCGGAGCCACAAACGAATTAGGACAACTACTTCGAAACCAACATCATAGAAACAAACTCATAAAGGAATGGTCCCAAAACGGTATTCGCTGGCATTTTAATCCTCCAAAAGCGTCGTGCTTTCGTGGTCTCTGGGAGGCAGTAATTTAGTCAGTTCAGAAACATTTCATCCAAGCACTGGAAACGCAGACACATGCCTACGACGAAATGGAAACGTTGTTGGCACAGATTTAAGGATGCCTGAACTCCAGACCGCTCATACTGATCAGTGATATGACACTTCGGACCTTGAACATCTAACACCGGGCAAACACAGAAGCTATTCCAACACATTTGGACCTGATGGCACCGACAGTACCTTGCCACACTGCAATCAAGAACTAAATGGCTTAATGAAGCTGCAAAACTCTAGAAAATAAGAAGAATGATTAGTAATTTCCATTTAATTCCAACTACCTTTAAAGGCAGTTCTAGTTACAGGTATTCCACTAAACAGCTCACACTCTCCATAATTCTGCAAAACTCGTCAAGAATCAGCTCGTCATTCTGATGGATGAAAACATTCTACCTATGCTATGGCCGACAGCCAGAATCACCAACCTTCATCCTTTGCGACAGAGTAGTCAGAGCCGGGACCACCCGAACGCCACTAAATAAGACTTGCTTGCTGCCAATCACTCCACCTGATGAACCTCCCGAAATAAAGACCACCGAAGATTCAGCATCCGATTATCAAACGTCAAACCATTTAAAGCAACGTTTCCTGGATTCCTGATGCAGTTTCAATGAAAACTAAAGGCTCTTATTTTCAAAGGAGCAGATTATAGTCACTAAATTCATAGTCTGGCGAATACAACGACGGGAGCCAATTTGAACTGTCGCGTGGCGGAGCCAATCGAGCATTACTGTTTATGTTACAATTAATTTGTGGAGATTATTATGTGAACGAGCCCCCGGGAAGGCACTGTCACTTGTTTTTAATGAAACGGTTGGATCCGCGCTGGCAATGTATCTTAAAATATTCAATTCCAGTACGTCCAACCCCAAGTAACAAATTCAATTTTAAGGTACACTTGAAGAAGTTCTCAAGACTCATTTGATAAAACCACGCATAAAACTAGATATTCTACATAACATCGATAAAACAGCCATAAAACCCTCATAAGTTCAAAAAGGCCCATACTACAGGAGGTTCTCAAGACTATATCCCAAGATTCGCTTAAAACTTGATAGTTTTATCGGTACATACTTGTAATGACATGCAGGACATGCTTAAAACTATGATAAAACTACCACAAGTTTTGGTAGTTTTATGATTTTCCTCTTTAAGAACACTTCCAGTCCGTCACAAATATGTTTCGAAGATTCCATTTTGGATTCGTTCTGCTGAATGGGGACTTTTTTAAGAGAAAAAAAACATCGATATACATATGATGTTTCTTTTCCAAAGTGGATACGTATGTAAATTAATTGTAAAATTGACCATAAATGCATACGTTTTTTGCCTGCAATTGATAAATTTTTCATGCGACGTTCAGTTTATTGGTGTTTTATAACATAAGAGTTCGAAAATTTTAATGCGCCACGGAATCATTGCTAGAACATTGATTTATTTGAAAAATAAAAAATACTTGACAATTCAACAATTAGGTGACAAGGCTGATAAATAGTTAGATCTTGAATAAATTGTGTCTACAATCGATTTTAAGTTTCAAAATGTATTTTAAACAGCAGAAATTGTTCATAGCATTGGAAAAACGAGAGTTTTGTTGCATATTTATGAAAATGGCTACCATTCGGAGGGAATCCAGAATAACCACGCTCGCCATTTTTTCAATGGTTTTATCTAAAACTACCATAAAACGCATATAAAACTAGTATTTCTTGCACAAGACCAACAAGATTTTTTTAGGAGCGCGATAAGTTCATCTTTACTTGATCTATTCTTGAAAAAGAGGAGTAACGCTTGAATAAAACTTGTTTGAATTGCTCAAGGTAAACAAGCTTTTCATAAGATAGCCATAAAATCAGTGTGGAGAAGGCACATCATAAACAAAGAAAATGTGAACGTTCAAATCAAAAGTGCCTATGCATAGTTGTTGTTCATAATTACAGCTTATAAGTTGTTTTTTTTAATCACCAGCGTAAGTCGATTAAAACATTAAAAAAATCTCTAACTTGAATAAGCTAACAATGGATTTGGGAAGAAGAACATATAATAAAATTGCGTCGCTGCGATGCTGAAACATCAGTTGAGCGAAAGATTGTTTTTCTCTTGATCTGTACGCTGAACCTGGCGTTGGAAGAAGTGCACTGTGTAGTGGATCACTGAGTGATTCCAGCGCACTACTTCAGACTTTGGATTAAACGTGCGGATCATGGGAAAAATCGATTTTCGCTCAGATGATATACTAATTTTTACTTGCAACGAGTATAAATATTGTGTATTGGGAACTGAAATGCACGACTTGGGAGAATTCAACATTAACATAACATTTTACAATCGTAGTGCACATTAAACCTTACGTCAAAAGTACTGCGGTGCGCCATATAACGCACTACCTGAGACGTTAGGTTTTACTTGCACAACTGGATAAATTCAAATATCATGAGTTATGCATTTCGGTTTTCAACTAGCGACACATTGCACCATTTTATTTTATTCGTTTTACGCATAACGCATAGACCCTTTTGATAAGTTAGTTTCAGTAGGTGCGAATATAATGGAATGGTAAAAAAAAATGTCGTTGGTGGCTGAGATGAAGGAGTGTTCAATATATTGGATAAGTTTTTATTGAATTTTCGCTTGAACGATCCGCTAGTTTTTAATTTCTTCCACCTGTGGGCGTCCATTGTGACAGTTTGTTTATTTTTCACATAATGTTCTCTCTCAAGAGTATGTGCTCTTATATAAAATCAAATGGTTCTAAGAGAGTTTTATGGCAGCATTTCCAAGATACATTCATCTTAAAGAAGAATGTCATAAAACTTTTACAAAACTTTTATCAGGTTTTATGCAAGTTGCGAAACGATGTCTTGAGAGGGGGATTAAGTATCTTATAAAACTACTGATAAGGTGAATTACACTTATAAATGATGTAGTTTTATGGAGGTTTCCTCAAGTGTTCTTTAATCACTCTTGAGAACTGTTAATGAATTAAAACCACCTTAACTTGGAAAATGCCCTGATAAAACCGGATGAACTCCATAATGCTCTGATAAAACTACCATAAAACATGAATAAAACCAATTTGCATTTGAATTGCTACTTGGGACAAGCTTTTGAAAGAAATTATTTGAATTGTTTTGACTGACTTTGCGAATTAGGGAGGGTCATGAAAACCGTCAATTAATCCTTCAAACAATATTTTTGAGTCATAACTTGTTCGCTTTGTACCATTCATTACAAGGCCCCATATTTTTTCTCTTGGGAATGCAAATAATCTTTCATTTAGATGGTCTTTCATTACATGTGGTAAAGGTACAAAATTTATCAGCTCTTTGTATGCAGATTTACTGTTCACTATTATGAATGATGCTTCAATTTCATCTTCCTGAATTTTAATTGTGAGTTTTACAGTTTTACATTTTCGGGATCTATTTGACATTTCCTGATAGCTTCCTGAAAATCCTCATATGGGTAGTCCTTCCAGAGTTCATATTTTACATCTTCACTAAAATCAATGTTCTCAAGCCCATCCATGTGTGGATTTCAAATTGGTACTTGAGGCTTACAAAAATGTTCAAACCTGCCTGACGCATCAAACACAGCTTCCTTACATTCTGAGTATGGAATTATCGAATCTGCTTGTGAAAACTCTGATTCTGAGTCAATATTGCTTTCAAACTCGTAATTTTAATATTTTTTTGAATTACTGTATTTATATTCAACCCACTCTTAGAATTGTTATAGTACTCTTCTAAATCTCGGCGAACAAGCCCGTGTTTGTTGAATATCGCGTCTTTTTGTATACTCAATTTGAACGTTGTTTTATCGAAGTTCTTTTCCAACGATTGTACATGCTCTTTAATAAATTTGTACCCAATTTTGGCAGGTACCCCCAATTTCTCAAAAACGTAAAACCTGGTTGGAATATTTAACCCTTCTATGGCTAAGTGTAGCCATGTTGTCCCTATAGATCGTACCCGTTCACCATGTACGGTTGTCCATATGTGTTTTTCTGAGTCAATTTTTGTTGCACCGACTTTTACAGCAGTGGCTATGTGAATAAAATTAGAACAGAGTCCTGTATCCAAATAATATTTTTCTGTAACATCTGGGTTGTCCCATGTTGATAATTTCCAGTAAAAACCAGATTAAACTTCATTGATCGTTTGTGTGCAAAAACAGTGGGATTCGTCTATCTTTTTCCTATCCGAACCCCTTTGAATTAATTTTTTTCCGCTCCTGGTTGTTATCGAAGTTTCTCTCATTCCAATTATCTCTGCGTTCAGGTTCGTATCGGTCATAATTTTGATCATTGTTGCGATTTCTATATTCTTGACGAGCAGGTTCATTTCTGTTGAAATTCCTGCTGTTATTTTGGTTATTATCATAGTTTTGGAAATTTCTGTTATTTCCATATTGGTGCCTGTCATAATTGTAACCATTGCTTTGATTTCTGTATTCTTGACGATCAGATTCAAATCTGTCGTAATATCTGCTGTTATTCTGGTTATTGTCGTAATATTGGTATTTTCTTTTATTTTCAAATTGGTGGCTGTCATTTCTTTGCCAGTTTCTTTCAAAGAGGTCCCTGTAATTTCCGTTATATTCGTCATTCCCAGAAAACCGATCCCGCTCGTTTCGTCGGTAGTTATTATTTTGATTTCTACTGGAGAACCTGTAATCGTTCTGTCCTCCAAAGTTGTTGTTACGCGGGAAATTGTTTTAATATCCCCCTTGATACCCTTGATTCCTATCGCTAGGTCCAAAGTTGAACGCTCTGTTTCTCTGGTAATCGTTGTTACCTCTATAATTGTAGTTATTTTGTTCCCTATAGTCGCGCGCGCGCATGATTCCCTAAGCAAAAACGCACAAACGCTGAGGGCTGCATTTATGTGGAAATATAGGCGCTGCATATGTTTATAAATATATAAATAATATATAAATAAATCTAGTGACTTTACTTTCCACCAATTCATTGTAATAAAAACAGTAAAGCTCGATTGACTCCACCAAGTGACAGTTCAAATTGGCTCCCGTCGTTGTATTCGCCAGACTATGAATTCAGTGACTATAGAGCAAATGCGAGAAAAGGCAGTCGGTAGCCAACGCAACCGACAATAAAAAATGAATGAAAACGTAAACAATCATCGATTTACCTTCAGCAGGAATAATCGTCGGTTGCTTTGTCACAATAACCGAGTATACAAAAACGGCGTGACAGCTATCATTGAACCTCTCTAACCGAAAAGCAGCAAGGACCGAAACCAGTGTAGGTGAATTAGACATTTCCACCATAAATTATATTAGCAAGAACACGTTGAAATGGTGATAGTTGCAAGAGTTTAAATATAATTAAGCCAAGTTCCTTTAATAAAGTGCATTTAATGAACGGGTAACTGTAAATGTGGTTGAAAAATTCTTGACAACTTATGTCGTTTTCGATTATTGCCAGTGTGGAACTGGGTTCACCCTAGGTCCGCCATAACAGCTGTCTAAACGTTTTTTTATTTAATCGGGTCAGACCTGGATCCGCTCTGGATCCGACCCAACATCGATGAGGTTCGCTTTCAAGTTTTTTCGAGATCCAACCTGGGTTCACCAACACACAAAAACATGAACTGTAAAAATATGTTTATGTTTATGTTTTGCACTAATACCATCATGCTGACTCGACTCTGGATCCGTTTTCATTCGGTAATTGCGAGTTCCGCCAGGTTTAAAACCGAAAACGACATTAGTCAAACAGACGTATCTGATTTTGTAAACAAAAAGATTCATAGGTAAATTTCTCAAAACTCGCAGCACCCCCAAGGAAACTAGCATCACCATCATGTTAGCGAAGTGTTATTCCTTATGTTGGTGGTCCTACCCAAGTAGCACACTTAGGTCAAATTAAATGTAGTAACTTGATTATAACTTAGCAAGTCATATTTATGTTATCTAAACGAAAGAAAAGAAAGGTTAAAATTAATTGAAGAAATCCTGAAAGAACAATATATTAGTGGAAAGGGTGGAAAGGGAAAGGAATTTGGATAATGAAATAAGAAGGAGAAAGGAGAAGGGAATGATGGAAAGAGGAGGGAAAATGAAGTGGAGGAAGTAATAAAATAGAGATGGAATACAAAAAGTTCCGTGAAATTTCAAGTTCAGATTTTTTTTTTATAATCGTTTATTTGTACAGGCTCAAGCGAATCAACTTTACAGAGCCAAATTTTCATATTTATATACATCATTTATCTTAAAACTAAAGTTAGGAGGATAGAGCCGATTACTCGCGGCCGTCTCGAGGTTAATAGGAATTACAAATTACGGATAGGAAAGAGGGTGGGAATTTAAGGTATAGTTTACATAACACATTAAATTTAAATTCTAAATTATCTAAAAACTTATAATTATACAATTTATGGTTTACTTTTGACTTGAACATTTTTTGAAAAAGAAAAAAAACACACATACACAGATAAAAAAAAACTTATAGTAAACATACAGGTTAAACTAACTACAATCTAAGGCTAATGTTAGTCAAAAACACATAAATGAGTTTCATGTACTCCAAATCACGTACAGCCAAAATATCTCGAATTGACACATTGGGTTGTCTACCTCGAGCCCGAAGGGAATCATAAAGCTCCGATCTGACTCCACGATGTTCAGCACAAGACCAAATAACGTGATCTGCGTCCTGATAGCCTTGTCCACACTCGCAGAGATTGCTGTCGCTCAGCCCAACCCGGTATAAATGAGCGTTCAAAGAATAATGATTGGACATGAGGCGAGACATGACACGAATGAAGTCTCGACCCACATCCATCCCCTTAAACCAGGATTTCTTCGACACCTTTGGGATGATAGAATGTTGCCATCGCCCCAAATCTCCTTTACCCCATTTATACTGCCAGCTGACGAGTGACTGTTGACGAAAAATAGGAAAAAAATCGTTGAAGGCGATTTGTCGATCACAAATATCGCCTTCCATAGCGCCCACCTTTCTCATTGCCCGAAATTGAACAATGAGATGGGACCCATGCAAAGGTGATGATAAAATAACGCGAAGATAAAGCACTTAGAAGCTCCTGTATTTTCATGAGAAAATACGAGGAGTGCTTTACCGGCCTCAAGGAGCGAATAGCCTCTATAGAACTGAGACTATCCGTGAAAATGAAGTACTGATCAGTTGTCATGAGGCAACCATTTCTAGCGTAAAGTGTATTGCCGCTAATTCGGCGACATATACGGAACAAGGAGCTTGAAGTTTACGATTGGCGCTATAAATTTCATAAAATATACCAAAGCCTGCTGACTCCTCTATCAAAGATCCGTCAGTGAAGAACGATTTAGTGGAATTAACTTGGCCAAACTTTGCAGCAAATATTACCGGAGCAATCATAGGACGATTCTATGGGATTCTATGAAGCTCTTGCATCATGGATAAATCAAAATGAACCGAATTGTCGAAATCGGAGAAGCAAACACGATTGTAAATGTTCGGCGAAGGGCTGACATCCTGTGTTATGTTCAAATGGTACAAGGTCATGAAGCGGGTTTGAGTATTCAACTCAAGGAGTTTCTCAAAATTTTCGATCACCTGGGGGTTCATAACTTCACACCTGGTGAGGAGCCGGAGAGATAATTCTGAAAACCGATCCGAGAGTGGTAACATGCCAGCCAGCACTTCAAGACTCATGGTGTAAGTAGAGTGCATGCAACCTAACGCGATACGAAGACACCAATACTGAATACGTTCCAGTTTAATGAAGTGCAACCGAGCCGCTGACTGAAAACAAAAACTACCGTATTCCATAACCGACAAAATCGTTGTCCGTTACAACGTTAGAAGATCTTGTGGATGAGCTCCGCACCAGGTCCCGGTAATTGCGCAGAGAAAATTGACCTTCTGCTGGCACTTTCGCTTCAGATACTCAATACGGGATCTCCAGGTGCACTTTGAATCGAACCAGACCCCAAGATATTTAAATGACATAGAATGAGTTATCGGCTTACTCCAAATTTGAAGCTTCGGATGTGCTGGGTTATGCTTCCTAGAAAAAACTACCAACTCAGTTTTCTCCGTAGAGAATTCGATACCTAGCTCTAAAGCCCAAGTAGACAAATTGTCTAAGGTATCCTGTAAGGGTCCTTGCAGATCGACCCCATTGGGTCCCGTGACAGACACTACGCCGTCATCTGCAAGTTATCTCAACGTACAGTTGTCACCTAGACAACCGTCAATGTCTTTGACATAAAAATTATACAAAAGGGGGCTTAAACATGATCCCTGGGGGAGACCCATGTAGCTAAATCGTGAAGCTGTAGAGGTTCCATGAGAGAAGCTCATATGTTTCTCTGACAGCAAATTGTACAAAAAATTATTCATTAATGGTGAAAAGCCACAAGCGTGGAGTTTATCTGAAAGAACTTCAACAGATACTGAATCAAAAGCCCCCTTGATATCCAAGAAAACAGAAGCCATTTGCTCTTTTTTAGCAAAAGCTAACTGAATATCTGTGGAAAGCAACGCGAGACAGTCGTTCGTTCCTTTACCCCTGAACCGGCGCACCCCCCACTTGTCCAGACGGAAGAGGATCATTTTCTCCAACAACTTTCGAATGCAGGATAACATCGCGATGGGTCGATAGGAGTTGTGGTCGGACGCGGGTTTGCCAGGTTTTTGAATGGCGATAACTCTCACCCGCCTCCAATCATCCGGTACAATGTTGAGCTCCAAAAACTGATTAAACAAGTTCAACATGCGCCTCTTCGCGACGTCTGGAAGGTTCTTAAGCAAGTTGAACTTGATTCTATCAGCTCCTGGAACCGTATTGCCACACGAAAGGAGCGCGAGAGAGAGTTCTACCATTGAAAAAGATTGGCTGATCTCATCTATCGGATTCTCGGTTTCGCGAGGAATGATCCGTGCCGGCACAGAATCTGGACAAACTTTTCGCGCGAACTTGAGGATCCATTGATCCGAGTACTCTTCGCTCTCGTTGTTCGTAGTTCGGTTACGCAATCTTCGCGCCGTGTTCCAAAGAGTACTCATCGACGTCTCGCGCGATAGCCCGTCCACGAATCTTCGCCAGTATCCGCGTTTCTTGGCCTTGATGAGGCTCTTAAGTTCGCGTTCGAGAGCCGTGTATACTTCGAAGTGCTCAGGTGTTCCACGTCTACGGAAAACTTTAAACGCGTCGGACTTTTTACGGTAAACCTCGGTGCATTGCTGATCCCACCATGGAGATGGAGGTTTCCTGCGAAATGACGTCCCTGGAACTGGTCGAGTTTGAGCTTGAAGCGCGCTGTCTAAGATCAGGTTGGAGAGGAAGTTGTATTCGTCTAGCGGTGAAAGCCATTCTACCGTCGTTACGGCTTCATCTACTGCTGTCCTGAACTTTGTCCAATCGATGTGACGGGTAAGATCATACGTGACGTTGACAGATTTCGACGGATTGAACCCGGTGGCAACCGAAATTTTTATGGGCAAGTGATCACTACCGTGGGGATCTTGAATCACATTCCATGTGCAATCCAACGATAATGAATTCGAACAAAGTGTGAGGTCTAATCTACTGCCAACTGAGGATGTTCCAGCCAAACGTGTTACTTCTCCATTGTTAAGAACTGTCATATTGAAGTTGTCACAGAGGTCATATAATAAGGAAGACCGGTTGTCGTCGTACAGTTCTCCCCAGCCTGTACCGTGAGAGTTAAAATCTCCCATGATCAACCGCGGAGCAGGAAGAACCGAACAAATATCTGAAAGTTGTTTTCGGTTTATTGAGGCTCTAGGAGGAATATAAACGGAAGCAATGCAAAGGCTTTTATTTTTAATAACAGCCTGACATGCGACAACTTCAATACCTGGAATAGGAGGAAAATTCACTCTATAGAAGGAGTAGCACTTTTTGATCCCCAGAAGTACTCCTCCTCCACGTGAATCCTCACGATCAAGACGAATAATATTGAAATCATGAAACGGAAGATCGATTTCGGAAGAGAGCCACAAGCCACAGCTTTCACAAAGAGCGAAAGCATCACAACCGGTATTGTGAGTTAAAAATTTGAATGATTCCAATTTAGGAATCAAACTTCGACAATTCCACTGTAGAACAGTGATCAAATCCCCGACCTCATTTGGAAAATTATCCATCGAAGGAGATGATAGCTGCAAGGAGGGGCCAAGGTTCAGATTTAGTACTAAATGGATTTTTCTGGAACTTTCCAGACCAGATCGAGTACTAAACGTACTCTCGGTGATCTTTCAAGTTTAGATCGGGTACTAAATGAACCTTCCATTATCTTTCTAGGTCCTATAGAGTACTTAATATTGTATCATATTGAATCAATGTACAAACCAATGACTTCAACATATAATGACGTGGCTGGGTAGCTCAGTGGTTACCCGTACTGCTTAGTTCAATCCCAGGCCCGTCCCCTTCCTAGTTATTTGTCACTCGTCTCTTTCTATCACCACTAGATTTAAAATTAAAAAAAAAATGTAGTCTACTGCGCTTTTACCACCGTGAATCTATGATCTAAAAATAACCTACCTTACTAACACAAAAACTATCCTTCCCTTGACAATCATGAAGACGTAGAGGTAAACACGGTCTCTAACCAATGATTGTCAAACTAACCATCCTTCCCCCCTACCCGAAGACCGTGAGGATCTATAAATAGAATGGACTAGTGAACTTGTACATTGAAGATGTAAATCTACTCCCAAGCTCCATCTATGTAATACTCTGTGAAATTACACTAGTTCTGATCGGTCACGGAGTAGGAACTACGAAACGCAGTCTTTTTTTTAAACCAATGACTTCAAAATTTAACGGAAGATATCAGCTAACACTTGTTTATAAAGTCAGCTTTTCAGCAAATATATCGATTGGATATATTTGTACTTATCCATTCCAATAGAGAACATTGTTGATTTCGAGCAACATGCTACTGAAAAATTTATAAATGTTAAGCGTTGTCATAAAAACCAAAATAGGTCCATTTCAGGGCAACCACAATTTTAAAAGAGTTAATTTATATAATGCTTCAGGTGCTATAATAGGGTAGAAAACGGCTTAGTCAGGGGTGGCTGTTCTAATCAGTTGTTAGTAAATAGGACTAAAACTCCTACATTTTCCACATTATTTCACTTTAAATGATACGAACATAAGCTCCATCTATCGGGCTAATGATTCGATGTATATGTAAATCATGATTAGTTACCAATTTATTACTGTCATTTTGAAGATTTAAAATACATCATCTAGAAACCATCAGTTTCCTACCAGCTGAAGAAGTTCTCTCAAATTTGCCTTTGTGTATTTTGCATTTGTTCGCGTGTACCGTAGGGAATTTCTTCATCAACTCCTTCTCACATCTAGGCTTGTTGCCAGAATTGGATGATGAACATGGAGTAGAATTTATTTCATGTTTAGATGATCTTAAATCACTAATTATATCATTTTTTTCCTGTCATTTGAAGTTGATCTATGCTTATGATTATATTGTCCATCATCTGGCACTATCAAATGCAATAAAAAATGTGTTTCGGAGCTGACCAATAGTACTCAACGATAAATAATGTTTCGCTGCTGAGCGGCACCTATGGCATCACTGTTGCTTTTGAGAGAGCCCATGTTTCCTCTCTTCTTTGTTAACCATGGATATAGCGCACCGGTATTCTAACGTGAAGCCTGCTGTCTCTTACATTTGTTTGTTTTTAAACGAAGTAACTCGTTTGTCGTCACAGTCGCCTTGTGTAACATTTCCGTGAGAGTAAATATAATAATACACAATGTCAATCTAAAAATAAATGACAAACTAAAAGTGTGGCAGTGTACGTCTGTCTCATAACCTGCTAGTAGACGAGTTTGTGATCATAGCAATCAACATGTTTTGGTTGATTGTTTTCGAGAGCGGATTGGTAAAACGAAAGAGTGGGTTGAGGAAATTGACGTTTGCAGCAAATCGTGAACTGGCCTTCGCACACATGCACGGAATCGCACTCATACAATATTGTTAGTTTATGTACAAATTGCGGTGCTGAAGAAAACATGTGCATGATCGGAAATTAATCCACATGCTTTTAATAAGTCCCTGCTATTGTGAACTTAACTGCATGGCAATGAAATTTCTTTAGACTAATGCTCGTTTTTGTAGGTGTAAACTGCTTAAAACCCGACCCGGACCCGTACCTAATTATGATTATGTATTATGCTTTAGGGCTGGCTTTGGTTAGCCAGCCTAACACGGGGCTGTGATCGAAATAACTGCCGCACTGTTCTTAACAAGAACAAAATAAGAACTGCTTTATTCCTCTACAAAAGGCCTTATATAAGTTTCTAATCCTAGAACTAAGGATAGTATGGAAAATAAACTGGCAACGCTTATGATTCGCTCACACATAAACGCGTAAGACTATCGGTCTGAGCTTACCTGCATTTCACGCGTTCATCTATCCACAACATAATCAGCTCCTGAATTTTCGGTAAACAGTGATCGTTTTCAAATAGTGGACACGTGGCTTCGTGAGAAGAATGTCGCGATGAACAAAAAAGCGAAACTTTCCGGAACTCATCACGACAGCGTAAAATCTATCATCAACATGTTTGGAGAACACTACTCGTTTGATGAGCTGCCAAGAATAGAAAGTAAATCAGGTCTAGCTGTCCCAAATTAGGATCGAAAGGTAGAGAGCTTCATCTATTGGAGCAGATTTTTGTGATTTGGTTAAAAAAAAAGCTGGTTCCTTCGTCGGAATGGTGCCAAAAATCAAGAAGCGCAATAGCCTGAAGAATTATAAGAAGCAAAAACTAGCAAAACAAAGTGCTGAGAAAAATTCAGGGTGAAAACCAGAGCCAAAAAGTTATACAGCCAACTTTTGCAACGACCGTCTGCCTGCGTTTTGATCGATGATATATGAAAGATCGATGACAAGAAAGTAAACATAAAAGAAACTACCATAATCATGTTATCTCTATTATAGTTTGTGTGTTAGCTTTTAGATAAGCAAATCACAATTATTTAAGAAATTACCATCGGTGTGTCCTTATTTATTTATTCTTAGTCTGAACCTATCGGAGGAAAAAATTCAATCCCAAATAAACTGAACTAAACTAAGGGGTTAGATGTAATAATGATTGCATACCCACACTGGTCTTAAGACAACGGTTATTTCACGTGAACCTAACAAGTATTTCATTTAAAATGGACGGAAAACAGAGTTATAATCAGTCACACCGAAAGAAATATACCGAAAATATGATAAATGTGGTATTGTTATAAAAATATAAGTAGTATTTATTCGAACAAACCAAATGGGGGTGTACCTTATAGTTTTTTGTTTCGTTGAGTGAATTTGAAATTAGTTTTATATATTTGGAACTCTATTCAGCTGCTCAAACCATTTTAATTTGAAATTTACTAGTTTACTTCGAAAATTGGTAAAAAGTAAGCAGCATAGCATTGCGTTTGCGATCCCTCGTTCAGAAGACTAAAAATACAACAGTGCTGCTCACTTAGCAGCTATTTGATCATGCAGAAAGATTATATACTTCCTAATTAATTTCATACTGTTTAATTTTACACCTGTTTGATACACGATGCAAGGCAAAATTTTAGGTGATGAACATATTGAACAATATCAGAACATATCTAGATTTCTACGAAAAGTTCGGTTCCACCAAACAAACAATGGTTTGTGCGGTAACAATCGAATGCAAACCAAATTAGTTCAAAATTTAGAAGGACTATCAGGATGCATTTTTAAACTTTTAAGCACTGAAGAGCGACAAATCCGGAATTTGCATCAGTCTAGCCGACTTTCATATTATGCGTGAGCGCATCATCACTACTAATTCTATTTATTATCCTGAATTATGTTTGCGGTGGAGGCTAATTCACGAGAAATGTTTATTTTGTTCTCCCGTTTTAGCAGGAGTGAATATCCTTGCTACGAAATGTTTATCCTGGCTTCCCGGCAGTAATAAGTTGGTATTAGCGATAGTGTAGTTTGTAAAACATCCTGAAACAAAGCTGCATTTAGAAATGCTATTGCAATCAATCCAACCGCTTCATAATTCCTGAATATGGTCTATTTTGCCAGCGTATGCACTGATAAGCAACTTGGCACTAGTATTTCCAACAGATGCCATACAGCTCTCATCGGTTCCATTCATAGAAGCTGAGTCGTGGGCTTGGTCAGCTCGGAATCACAGCCAACACATTTTCATTTCGGGGAAAACCCACCCCAGCGACACCATGAAAACTCCCTCATTGTTGCACACCATCTTCGAAGCGGAAGAATGCAACAATTCAGCAAGCAAGTTTCTAATCTATCTAATTTCATTAAGCATATTTTTGATGAATGGAATATCCTGCTTGTGTAGTGCAACTTCACACTAGCTGAAAGGAACTATTTCTCGCATACCAATTTATTTTTCTTCGAGTGTTTCACATAGCCGGGACGTTCTGTGGAATGGATGCTGTAATGGTAGCATGGGAATCACACATTAGCATGCATGAGATGCAGTATGGCTCACAGTATCGTGATAACCTATTTTCTCAGTCTTGCTGGATGGCAAGGAAACATTCCACAATATAATACCCCAACGTGCACAATGGCTATCATTAGAATATCATTTCATATTAGGCTGTTCTGAACTTTTTTGTCAAGACAGTAGCCTGAGCAGGTTTGTGGGCCCAGTGCTACATGTATGTGCTTCTGAAATAAATCTCTTTTGGGAACCATTCGACCAGAAGAAGGGTATTCAAAAAATTGTATGAATGGCCCTTTAGTTGTTATTGTTCTTTTCACTGATAAATGCAAAATGTGCTTGAAAAGACATTTGATAAACGTTTCAAATAAGTTTGCAGTGATTCGTTTCCACGTCACTACAGGTAGAATATCGATCGAAGATAAAACGAAAAATTAACTAGCGTTAGAGTATTTGAAATAAATAAATAATTAATCAGCTAAAGTTAGGCTTTAAAGCACCCGTATTGATATGCAAATTAAATGCAACTTTGGCTAATGATTTTACCTCGCTTATATTGTATTTGTCAAGTGTATTGCTGAATGATCGATCCATTTGTATTATTATCAGATTAGAATTTCAGCATTGTCAAGATTGGTAAGACGATTTAATCTCTTGTTCATTTATGTCAGATGTCAAACGAAGTTCAACACCGGCAGTGAAGAGCAAAGTTGCATCATGAACTTGCCTGTATGTAAAACGAGGAGCATGATGAACGAATTGACAGCATCGGAAAATGCTGTTTCCGTCATCCGAGTGACCAACTCTTCTATTCTCGGTGTTTCGAACTTATTGCCCCAGCTATCTTTGAGCTGACTCTCAACTTATTGTACTAAATGAATAGTTTTATAGTTGTTAAAAGAGTGCTTTCGATGTATGGTTGTGTGGTAAACTTAAACTGTTGCCCGGGAAGTAAAGAAACTTTCGATTAACAAGAAATTTCCTAAGCTGTAACCAGAAATCGAACCTAGCCCCCTCCAGCATGGTCTTGCTTTGTCGATGCGCTTTTACAGACTGAGCTAATGGAGCTGAGCATTACTCTGATCTCTTGCAATCAACGGTCAAACGTTTCCACAAGCCATACTATTTATAATAGTACAACAGTTATACATGAATAGGAAACCAAGTAGCGATTGGATTGATAGTATGATTATCAGTAGTATATCAGAGTATCGGAGTATATTCGCAATATGTCACAGCCAGATGCACAATGAAACGATTGTTTTCATGTCATATAAGACGAGTTTATTATTCAGTCGCTTGGTGTGTTAGTTTAGTTGTGAGGCACCATTCCTAACAATAAGATGATAAATGATTCGATATTTGTATCAGCATTGGAACTTTAATTGATTGACAAGAATTGGGTCTTCTGGACGACAGAATATCAAACAAATAAGAGTTGACCAGAGATTTGGATTTCAATTTACTTTTCATTTTACAATTACCGTATAGCGAGCCAATCTAGTATCTCATTTCCGGCAGGTGCATCTCCAAATTTGACAATAGAATCAACTACTTCCATTCAATTTTTCTTGTAGGAATGAAAAATTTCACTGTGGTATAGCTGAGAGTCTATGATGAAAAAGACTATGATTGATGTTTACATTTCATGTTTAGTATTCAAGATGGCGACGAAAGAAAAACAAGTGCGCGAGCGAATTTTGTACGGGCGTACGGCAAATCCTGACTTGTCAATACGAGACCTTGCAACAACATTGGATTTGCCTAAATTCACTGTTCACGATGTGCTCAAATCATTTTCGGAACGTTTGACGGTGGAGAGGAAACCGAGAAGTGACAAAAACATTGGACGCGCTGATCCTGTCATGGACCGAAAGGTGAAAAGGATATTCACGAAAAACCCAAATCTCTCCATTCGAACGGTGGCTCGTAAAATAGGGATGTCGCCTGGTTTTGTCCAAAAATCAAAACAACGTTTGGGACATAAGTCGTTAGAACGAAGAACGAATACCTTATGTGGCAAGTAATTTGCACGTGTGGCAAAAAGAGTAATTCTTTCGTCACTACAGGCACAATCAACAAGGAGATCTATCAGAAAGAGTGTCTGCAGAAGCGATTGCTACCCTTCATCAAAATTCACAAGGAAAAACCTTTGTTCTGGCCCGATTTGGCAACATGCCACTGTGCTAAAACTGTGATGGAGTGGTACCGAGCAAATCAAGTGAACATTGTACCAAAAACCTCAAACCCGCCAAATTGCCCAGAGCTACGACCAATCGAGAGATATTGGGCTCTGATGAAGCGGAAGCTTTCTGGAAAGAAGCAAGGAATCAAAGACATCAAACACTTCCAGCAAATTTGGACAAAGACGGCTTCTACGATTTCTGAAGAGTCTGTACAAACCCTAATGGACGGAGTTAAGCGCAAAGTTCGAAAATTTTATGCAAATACCGCATAACTATGTTTTGTCTTCGTGAATTGTTAAAACACATCCCATGAATCTGAAATAAAAAAACTACGACGGAAATATAATGCGAAATTTATGTTTTATTCATGTTTTGAGGTGTCCGGATTATTGCGGATAAAGACCTTAATTTATGTATCTTTGCAATGTGCTGAAAATTGACGTTTGTGTCGAAGTTGTGCTCTGCCCTAATCTATCGCAAAATTAATTAATTTTTATTCTGTGGTGTAAATTTTGCCCCGATATAACTCATCACAACAATACTAGAACATGTTGAAGTTCACAATTTTGTATCAAAGTCGGCTTACGATCTTTTCTAGCATTTCAAGCTAATTGCTTTTGAAACAGCGTATTGCCTTCACCCAACAAGTGCGTTAATAATTTTTAAGTAAAGCACACGGTTTGATTATGTGATAAGTAAAATCAGACCTTATATCCAGGGAGTCGACAAATTTTCATTTATGATATATAATTATGCTTCAGTCAGATTCTTACGCTGCATTAAATAAAGTTCATAGCAATTCATAATTATGTAAGATTTCACATTAGTCTTGTTACGGTGTTACAAGTCAAAGAAAATGAAACTAGATTAAAATTTGTGAAAATAACAACTATAGCCAACCCTATTGTTTCACACTCTCCTCACTTGAGCAACTAACGTTCCCAGTCTCTGGATCCAAACCGGTTAGAATGTCAGAGGAGGGACACCAAATGATAGGTGGTTGGGAGAGTAAAGCCACCGGATACACTTGTCCGAATGGTGATGGTCCCGAACTTCGACAAGACAGGCTTCGGATCGCTATCGAGTCAAAAAGCGAAGACTCACCAATTAGCTCCTTATGAAATCCACGGCGCTGAAGTTGAAAAGGTCGAAACAGCTCGAAATGGCAAGTTAGGAAACGTTAATTTAGAAGTAGGACGAATAGAATGAAAACAAAAAACAGTTTATTAATGAAAAGGTGTGGCAAAAGTGCGCTAGGAGGGCCACTTCGAACGGTGCCTTTCCTTCGGGCACGGTACCAGAAACTGCCAGATGAAATCGCGTTTTGACAAATGTACTGAAGTGCATGTGACAGCTGAGTGCAGCCAAATGGACTAAAGTGTTGAACCGAAGTGCGTCAACTGTGGTGCAAACCACGAGCGAAACAACCGATCGTGTCCAAAGCGAACGGAATACTTAACCATCGTAAACCATCAACAGCGAAACCGCCAACCGACCTCCACAGTTCAACACTGACTTGTAGCAGCCACGACAGCCCCACCAGTTCAACATGTCCCTCCACCAGTCTGGGGAAATCCGGCATCAAGTAGTACAGCTACCCATCAGTCTGATGATGACCTCTACACGCCGGAACAAATCATGAAGTTCATCCAGAACCTGCATCAACAACCGCGTCGTTGCCGTTCCAAGAAGCAACCAATCAACGCTGCCAGCATGGTGCTGATGAACGTCATCATTCTTAACTGGAATTCTTGCTCCGTTCGGACTGAAAACATTGAGCTAACCAATTTTCCTGACGTGAAGGAAATCGAAATCTCTATTATCACCGAAACGCACCTCAAGCCAGACGTTAATGTTTATATTCCTGACTTTCGGCTCATCAGACTCGGTCGGACCAATTCAAGAAGAGGAGGTGTTGCCATTGCTTTGCGATACAACATCAACTGCCGCCTGCTGCCGAGTTTCCAACTCAAAGCAATCAAAACCATCGGTGTGGAGGTAGACACCACCGTCGGACCAACCGTCATCATCGCGGCCTACTGCCCCAAACAAGCGGCTACGGTCCTACGGCAAGACATCGTCAAGCTAACTCGGCGGCGGGGGCAATTCACTCATCGGAACACCAACGGATCCATCATACAAAATGACCTGGAGGAGCGTTACTTCACGATTCTGAGTCCGGATTCTCCAATCCGGTTGACTCGAGCTGGGGTGCACTCAACCCTCGATATTTTCCTCACCAACATGACCAACAACATCGCTCCGCCGGTAGTACCAGGAGCTCAGCTCGGACCACTATCCGGTGGTGGCCGAAGTTGATTCCTCGGTCAACCGGCATCGTATCCCCAGACGCAACTATCACCGAGTCAACTGGGAATTGTTCCAGCGATGCGCCGACGACTCTACCGATTACGATGCACTCCCAGAGATGCCTGAAGACATCGACCGACAACTGCATAGCATCGGCGCAGCAATCTCTCGGGCCCGAGAGCAACATGTTCGTTCAGTAAACCAGGTGACTGATTATCTGAACCTTGACAGTACTACCAAGTACATTATAGAAATCCGTAACTCGATCAGGAGACAATTTCAACGCACCGGTCTACTTCACCTTAAAATTATTCAAGTCAGGATGGTGGACCTCAGAAATAGGCATTTTGAAGCTAAAATCCGCCCTCTCCCAGATTGTGCAAAACCCTTTTGGAAGTTGACCAAAATCCTGAAAAATAAGCCAAGACCAATTCCGCCGCTTAGTCAGTTCGACCAGAATTTGGTTCCAGCTCTACTTTTCACCCCTGTTGAAAAGGCCAACGAACCAGGTCAACACTTTGTGAACTCAAACAGCCTTGGCCAATATATTCTGAGCCCACATGAGCCTACTGTTACGAAGGCAATGTCTAGAGTCGCCGAAACATCCATAACTGTCCCTGATAATAGTAGTATATCGGCTGATGAGGTGATAGCAACCTCGAGTTGAAAACCCGAGTGTTTATTTCTTCCGACACCTTGCAGCTCCTCTCACCGCTAAAAGCCCCATCAGCCTTTTGTCTTCCATCTCAAAGCTTATCGAAAAGCTTAGCCGTTTACTGGATTTCGCAAATTAGAATAACATCTTCCTTCTGGAACAATTTGGGTTCAGGAAAGGTCACTCTACCATCCACCAACTGACGCGAGTTACTAACATCCCCGAACGGAACAGGTCCATCGGAAAGACATCTACCATGGCATTGTTGGACGACGAAATGGCGTTCGACAATGTCTGGCACGATGATCTGGTGTTTAATCTGCATCGAGACAACTTCCTGATCTATCTTGTTAAGATCATCAAAAATTATATGTTCCCATTCTGATACGTATCACGTTGATGCTGGTGTTTCCCAGGGTAGCTTCTTAGGCCCTATCCTATTCAACATCTTCGCGTCAGATGTTCCTCCCCTACCGGGTGGTGGTATTTTGTCGATGTTTGCGGACGACACTTCCATCATCCACAAGCGTCGAGTGATTCGTGCTCTGACTAGAAAACTTCAGGAGGGCCTCAATGTTCTGTCCGAATATTTCAATAGCTGGAGGCTCTGTATCAATGCAGCTAAAACCCAGGTGATTCTGTTTTCGCACTCCAAATCACTTCGACTCAATCCGCCAGGAGATGTCAAAGTCCACCTCTGTAACACTCCGATTGATTGGTCCGGGGTACCTTGGGGGTTTGACCGCTTTGGGGGTCCACTTAACGAAGTCCGAATGAGCTCAAATTTTGCATGGGGACTTCTTTTGAAGAGACAAAATTTTTGAGCACTACTGTATTTTTTTTTTTTAATTCGATGGCCGAGTTTTTCCCATACATTGGATTGGCACCCTAATATGTATATATATATTTATAATAAACATAAATGTTTTAGTGAAGTGCAATTTCGTAGCGAAAACATCGTTCTAATATCTAGAACCAATGACTGAATTTATGGAAATATTGTTTCATTCCTTTTTTAATATTTACTTGTTATTCTCTAAAATGGTAACCTTGTCCACATTCACAAAGATTGTCGTCACTCAGCCCAAATGAATGTTTTGCGTTTTGAAATGTAAGAAGATGCTTTTTGGGCGGTAAAAATATGATTTTATTTTATTTAGTCAAGTAAGTATTGTAAACCCATGTATTGAATTGTGAATAGTTGAACATGATCAATAGGCAAAAATGGTTCTCATTTGGCCACCAAACTCATTTTTATCACAACAGACAGTTACTACCGGCAACCTTTTACCCTGGACAATATTTAGCTACATAGATGCTTTACATAAGATCTTCATGTGACATTAATCGAAGACAGTGTATCAAATCACCTTTGCAATTTATGTGAATTAGTTTTTCCTTTTTTTTTTTCATTTGTTTTTCAACTAAGCGGACTTATCAACAGATGAATCAACACTTAACAATCCGTACTGTGTTACATTACGCAATAACTTTGAATGGCAAAATTGGTTGAGGTTGAAAAAAAAGAGGTTTGTAGCTCATTTGCAAAACTAGATTTGTTCAGCACTCATCGAAATGTTCGCAGTTGGAAACCTCGTTGACAACATTTACAACCCAAGCTGAAAAAAAATGGTTTTGCATAAACTAATATGTATAAATGTTGATGGAAAATATTTGCCATGACACGTTGAAATCGTGTTTCAGAGGTAATTTTAGACTTACTTTTTTTTTAATTCGTGGCGATTTTACAAACTCATTTTGACATAATGCACTATCAAACCATCCCCCAAATTCTGAATTCTGGGGAAGTCTATTATAAGTGCCCTAAATAACATTCAATTAGCCGGCATCCTGAAGACGATTACTATACCAAAGCAATTTAAGTTCTTCCTCATATCTTCTATATAATGTAGCTGTAACAGGAATTGGTTTTTAACACTTTCATAACAAAAAGCACCGTCACGCCCAAATCACACCAGTTGAATATCGTTTACTCTTCTGCAGCGTTGCTTATAGTCTAGTTCCAACCTGAAGCCATACCCGGGTAGGACGATTTATTGCCGCATAGAACCTAAACGTTGTAGTTTCACTTCCATACGAACGACCGATACTTATATGTGCTGCAAATGGGTGGGAAGTTGGTTTGTTTGATTTATAAAAACCTTGCTCTATTAAGTTGGAAAATTAACTATTACCCACAGGAGGCAGCAATAGCCGGAAACAAGCCTTTTACTTCGTTTATGAGTTCAACACAGCACTTTGCGGGATGGCTGCAAAACCAGAGACCACTGAAATCCACATCCACATCGTTAAATGAGCATTTTATATTCTCAACTTTTATCCCACACTTGGACTTCTTTTTCGTAATGCTATCGCTGCTGTACGAGGGTGTGAGAACTTCAACCTTGCCTAGGATCACTTTGGACTATGTTGGGGAACTGGGGGTTAGACGAACGCACGGGCTGAGGTAAAGTTTCAATTTCTAGAAAAATTGTTCATGGTTTGTTAAACGTTAGTGCTCAGCTTCCGAGTAGAAAATACGCGTTTTTTATGCTATGAAGTCGAATACAAATTAATACCAGAGCCAGCTGTGTGATTTTTTCAGACGTTCCGTGTTGCTGCGCATCCAAGCGAGCTCGCGATGGGCCGTGGGGAAAATACTTCTCACATTGATTTTGCGAAAGTGCCGAAGAAGCCGGACAATGCAAAAGTGCAATAGTTCTGTGCGACCATGTTGGGTCTGAAACAAGGTGAAGTGCTGCGGATCCAGAACAGCAGAGCCTTCTGCGTTTCCTTCGTGAAAGTCGTTGACCTAGCGTTGGCGCAACGGATTTGCGAAGAGCAGGACAACCAACACGAGATTTCAGTGGACGGGAAAAAATGCATACTTAGGTTCACTCTGGAAGATGGAGCAGTGGAGGTGTGGCTGCACGATTTGTCCGAGGAGTTTTCGGACCAAAAAATTGCTGACTTCCTGGGAAAGTAAGGCGTTGTCAACGCCTATCCTATTCCTCTTGATTTTAACGGATGTTTGTATTGCTAAAATGATGGTCAAACAAAACATTGAGTCATGGATCACCATCGACGGTGAAGTGACGAATGCATCGACCATACTCCCGACCAAACCAACAGAAACTCAAATCAAATCGCTCCCTGGGCGCACCAAACGAAACCAAACCAGAGTCAAGCCATCTGAACCATACCACCACCGAAACAAGTGTTCACCGCCAACAACAGAAGCTGATGCCACCAATAGCAACAAAATTACAAAACAAAACAAAATAACAAAATTTTCCAACAAATACAATAACAAAATTTTCCTCCGTTAGGCACTATCTAGGCTGCGACTCAACCATTGGACCGCGGGTTGTTGACCCCCTTTACAGGTCATCAGCCCCCTGCTAGCCGTGGAGTGGATCGCAAAACTGCTAGTGGTAATTTCGATGATAACGAAACAGATTCGTCTGTCGGTTCAACCAGCTCCAGAAGGCATCTCCGCACCCGACCACCAGACAAGAAGGCTAGCAAGGAGAACGATGCTAACGACAAGCGAGACGGAAGTAACGAAATGTCCTAATGGCTGAGTTGTTCAGTTACAACATCGCTTCTATAAACATCAAGAATATCACGAACGTAAGGAAAATTGACGCTCTCGCGACCTTCGTTCGATCGTTGTAGCTAGATGTTGTTTTCCTCCTGGAGGTGGAGAATGAACATCGCTCCCTCCCGGATTACAAAGTTTTCTGCAATGTGGATCAGGCAAGAAGGTAGCGGCGATCGTGCTAAAGGACCACATACAGTTCTCGCATGCGGTGAAGAGCTTGGATGGCCGCCTTATAGCCTTAAGTGTGCAAAACACTACTCTGTGTAACGGAAAGAAAACATTTTTTCAACGGCGCGATCGCATATTACCTTCACGTTAACACGCAACACGTCATCCTCGCTGGTGGATTTAACTGCGCTTCGTCCGTGCATTGACCAACGGGTGCAAACAATAGTCCCGCTCTCCAGGCGACCATATGGCAGCTTCAGCTTCACGAGGTGTGGCTAAAACTGTATCCCCGCTTCCACGTACGTCACGCACAATGCGGCATCCAGACTTGATCGCATATACATAAACGCTGGGCTTCGCGCAACTGAGGAGTGCTGCAATCCATGTGTATCACTTACAGCGCGAATCTGTCGTCCTCACCTTGGCCGTGAACAAGGGCGCGATTTCTGGTCCCTCCGCCCTCACCTTTTAACTGAGAAGAGTTTCGTATTCGGTGGCAGTTTTGGACCCGCCAGCAGAGAAATTTCCCCAACTGGTTGGCATGGTGGCACACATGTGCGAAACGAAAATAAACGTGAAACGTTCATCGCCTACACCGCAGAATACCATCGCCTGTACACGCAGCTACGGCTAGCGTAGGATGGGTATTACCAGAATCCCACCATGTTAGTTACCATCAATCGCGTAAAAGCGCAAATTCGTACGCTATTTACTTCGCGCGGCTCAATGAGATTTTCTTTACGGGGGAAAACATGTCAACATTCCGTTTGGGGGTAGGGGGGGGGATAAAAAAACAAAAAAAAAAAGCCCCACCCTTAAAAAAAATAATGTAAATTTAAGTTTAATTGGATGCACATAAATGGAGCGGCCCGTTGGACAGAAATTTGACCCCGTTCAGAAATTTACAAGACCCTAAAAAATCAAAATGATAACTTAAAATTATGTCCAGTTAGAATCCGAAATCAATTATTGTGTTGCAGCGGCACGGAAAGCAACCGCTGCAAGAATTCTTTAACAGCGGTTTGTTAACCTAAGCGCCCACTTTCTGTGGTATAAATTTCATGGTGTTTCGTGCAGTGAGTCAACAGTTATTCCAGATTGAAACCGAGAGGAGAGAAAAAATTCTGCAACCCACGTTGATAATCCAACGAGGTCAACAATAAAAATCGCAAAAACGTTGAAAATCGCCAAATCAACCGTGTATGATGTGCTCAAACGTTTCAGGGAGCGAAAAAGCGTGGATCGAGTGCCTCAAGGTAAGCGTAGTAGTGGAAAATATGACCGCAAGCTGAACCAGAAGGTGTTGAGAACCGTCAGAGCAAACCCTGGACTATCCTATAATGAAATCGCACAAAATCACGCCGCTGCTCGCAGTACCGTTCGAAGAATTCATTTGCGAGCAGGATATCGTTCTTATCGAGCCAGCAAGCAATCAAACAGAACGTTGAAGCAAAGTTTCGTCACCAAAACTCGAGCTCAGAAATTGTACTAGCAGGTTTTGACGAAGTACCAAGGATGCCTGCTCATCGACGATGAAACTTACGTCAAAATGGATTTCGGGCAGCTTCCTGACCAAAAATTCGACACTGCGACGGCACGAGGAGATGTTCCTGCAAAGTATAAATTTGCTTTTCACGACAGATTTACCAAAAAAAAACTGATGATTTGGCAAGGGATATGCAGCTGCGGAGCAAACACCAAAGTGTTCGTGGCGAATAAGACGATGGACTCAAAGCTGTACAAGGAAGAACGCCTCAAAAACCGCGTACTACCTTTCATTAAAGTCTATAAAGATCCCGTAATGTTTTGGCCCGATTTGGTGAGTTACACACCACTACAGCCGAGAAGTTATCCAGTGGTACCGCGATAATAACGTAGATTTCATCGATAAAAACATAAATCCACCAAACTGCCCGCAGTTCCGGACCATCGAGATATTTTGGGCAATAATGAAGCGGAAGCTTAAGAAAAGTGGAGAAACGGCTCGGGACGCGACTCAGATGACCAAAAATGTGGAACAAATGTGCCAAGGAAGTTGACTCCGGAAGTGTGCAGCGTTTGATGGGAGGAATAAAGAAGAAAGTGCGAATTTTCATTAGAAACGAAGAGAAATGATTTGTATTGATATTTTTTCCTTAAATTATAGTAAATTGCATTTGTTTTGATGTATTAGTGAATTTTTTAATTTGAGGAGTACTTAAATATGTTACGAGATACAGATAATATAATATAAGTATAAATGAAAGCTTTTATAAAGGGGAATACCATAATAAAAATTTAAGATTCGGTAATCAAATTTAATAAACAAAAGGTCTTTCAAGTCCATGCATTGTCGTGGTGAAAAAAAGGACAATCTAATCTTTTAGGAAATGTTGTTCCTCCATCTCCAGATCGCAGCAACTCGTGCTTTTGAATTGACGTGTTTTGTTTTTGTTACGTCGTTATCGCGAAAAAATATCAAAAAATTATTCGTAAATCAACCTGAACAAACAGTGAAATCATGAAATCTCCGCGTGCTTTGCGTAAGGCATAGTAAATGATATTGATTCCCTCTAAAAATATGTGATGGTCGGTAATATTTCCCGTTTTATTGTTTTCTGTGCGTTATATTAGCTTAGTTTTGTTTATTGATTAAATAAGAGTATTTTTCCACTTTGTGAAGTGAGAGTGAATTGATGATTATAAGCAGTTTTGAAGTCGATATAGAGTCGCCTCATTGCGGGGGATTTTGATTATTGGCAGAGTGCGGAGAAAAGAATAAAAGAACAGTGAAATGTAAGAAACAGCCATTTGCTGGTCAGAAGCAACGAACGTAGGTAAAGCGCGTGCGCTTGTGACTGGCTGGTATGTAATTTCAGATACACGCACCACGTGGTATACAGAGGGAGAGTTGCGATTTTTTTTTTCCTTTTCTTGCAAAGTGATTGTGATTTTTCAAGTTAAATTTCTTTTCGAAAGTGTTTTTACCTGTGATTTTCATTGGATTGCAGTTGTGTTTGAAGAACAAATTGTATTCGTGCTGTGCCATTCAAAATGGATGATGTGAAAATATTTGCTGAATAGCGGAGTGCTACTTCTGTAGAGACATAAATGCACCCTTTAGCATCACAGGGTAGCCGTCCAAAGGAAGATTGAACATCAGCAACAATTTTCGTTGAGATCTTTTTGATTATAACTACATAAATTTGAACGATACTGCTAAATACGTGCCATCCTCAAGACAATATGAGTTGATGATGAAAGTGTACTCACAATACTAATATCAATTTGATGTTTGTACTGTGTTTATGTGGGGCTTGTTGTAAGTGAAAGTTACTTTGGAATGGATGTGAGTAACCAGGCATTCTGAAATGGGTCACTGGAACTCAACAGAGCTATCACTTTCCAACTCCCGGGCTAAAAATGTTTGTCGTGTCCACAACAGTTCGTTTAACTGCAAACATTTTTCTTCCATAAAAACACTGCCGGACGGTGGGTGTTAGACTGTAAACACACGCAATTTTGGTTCTCCATCTCCAGATGCTTGAAAAATTGAATTAAAATTAGTTGAAAACCCGGTCGTTGGCCATCGCCAAAAATTATTTTAACCCTGATGTGATCGACACCCGGGTACCTTTTCATGTTTTACATTACGAAATTTTATAGTTTATTTTAAAACAGGAAGCTGAAATTCAGTGACATCTTAATAAAAGTTGGAAGGCAACTTTCGGCATAAAAACATTTCGTATAGCAGCAAGGTGGGGGGGAGGGGGGAACTTCGATTTTTTACCCCTTACGTGATCGACAGGGTACCCGGGTACCCACCAAATTCAAATGATTATAACTCTGGCAATTATTGACCGATCTTAATTATTTTGGCACCGTTAGATTCAAAAACCCCTTCACTTAAGAGAACTTATGAGCAATGATCATTTGAGTTCATCTGGTTCCTGTAAATCCGGGTTTCCGGGGCTGTGTTCCGGTACGGAGACACAATGTCGGAAAATCTATCGAATTTCGAGGAATGGATATCATAATCTTTGAATAATTCCTATAAACTATTTCTATTCTATTGTGGGCCATATGCCAAGTTGTTCCTAGAACGGCCATTCTGTAACAGGTTCCCGTGAGGCCTGAGTGGCCATGAACATTTTCAGTAGAAAACCCAGGCAATATGGGTATCAAAAATCATGAAATTTATCCAGTAGACTATTTCTCAACGTGTTGTGGCCATCTGATGATTTATCCATGGACCTGTCTTTCCGGCACAGGTTTTTGTGGGGCCTCAAGTGGCCTTGAACATATTTACAGGGAAACCCTGGCAATATGGGTATTAAAATTCATGAAATTTCAAAGTGTTGTGGCCATCTGATGATTTGTCCTTGGACCGGTCATTCTGTAACAGGTTTCCGTGGGGCCTCGAGTGGCCATGAACCCATGCAATATGGTTATTGTAGTAGAAAACCCAGGCAATATGGTTATCAAAATTCATGAAATTTCGTCAGTAGGATATTTCTCAATGTTTAGTTTTCATTTGATGATTTGTCCTTGGACCTGTCTTTTTGGAACAGGTTCCCGTGGGGCCCTGAGTGGCCATGAACATTTTCAGTAGAAAACCCAGGCAATGTGGCTATCAAAATTCATGAAATTTTGGCTGTAGGATATTTGTCAAAGTTAAGTGTCCATTTGATGATTCGTCCTTGGACCTGTCTTTACGGAACAGGTTCCCGTGGGGCCTCAAATGGCCATGAACATTTCCAGTAGAAAACCCTGGCAATATGGGTATCAAAATTTATGGAATTCCTTCAGAAGGCTATTTCTCAACGTTTTGTGGCCATCTGATGATTTTTTCTGGAATGGCTTTTTGACAAGTCAACATATGGCCCACAATGGAATGGAAATAGTTTCTGTAATATTTCCAAAGATTTTGACATCCATTCCTGGAATTTCATTAGATGTTCTGGTATTGTTTCTCTGTTCAGGACTACTGCCCCGGAAACCCGGATTTCCAAGTACCAGATGAATTTAAACGGATATTTTCCATAATGACCATGAAGTGCACAAGTTTTTGAATCTAACGGTACCAAAAGAATAAAAATCGGTCGATAATAGGCAGAGTTATAATCATTTGAATTTGGAGAGTACCTGGGTACCCTGTCGATCACTTAAAGGTGTTTTTTTTTGTCGAACACATAAGGGTTAAGGATCCTGTTGTCACCATGTTCAGATTGAAGGATATTAAAAGCAAGTGAACTCCGTATGTTACGCTGCGGTTACATTTTGAAAGTTTCAACATTAATTTGCTAGCATTACATTAACGCGCAATGAAGTTCAATCTACTGAACATGTGGTACTCGTTAAAAAATCTATCACGGAAGAGAACAATTTTTTACATGTCGTGACGCATGAAACTGACTGCGTTTAAAATAGGTCTGAAATTGTTATAAAAATCAAAGACAACGATCGTGTAAATTTCAGGCTTTAACATCTCAGTATTAAGTCTAATGGATATTTTATAATACATTACGGACTGAGATTTGAGGGTATCAAACATATTCTAGAACCTGTAGTAAATTTAGCATCCGGAACGTGATTTTGAGTGTGGCAGTATTGATTATTTTGGGATTCAAATTAGAATTTAACAATACATGGAATAGAAAATACATTTGAGCCATATTTATCTTTGACTCTTAAAGAATGTACGTGCAAGAAGGATTACATCACTCGTAATATTCATTATTTTTAAGAGTGCAGTACGAGCAAGGTTATTGCCCAGCGCAAAAGCAAACGGTGAAGTTCGTGTCTTCCGTGCTTCGTAGTCTTGGCTTTTTCACCGTGTTTGTTGCATTACAATTCAGTTTTTTTTCCTCGCCGTTATTTTCGCCGCAGTGGTGATCGAGTTTTGGTTTCTGAAGAAGAAAACGCGCAGTTTAAACAGCGCAATTACGAAAAATAATTGATTGCAATTGGCAAGTGATAAGCCATTTTGCATCGCATCTCTGCGTGATGACACACACTAGCATCTAGTCCATCAAGCGTAAGCGTTCATCCGTTCATCTGCCAACTACCATCGACCATCATCATCATCATCATCGTTGAGCTCCTCTTCTAGCCGGTACACGCGGCCACACATCGTCGCCCGGCTTCCTGCTGATCAGTGATACATATAAGTTAAGTTTTTGTTTCTCTCTCTCCTGAATACATTATAATTACGTTTTATGTGTGTTTGTGGGTGGGGGGGTTTTTTTTTTTTGGGTGATTATTTTTTTTTGCTTTAGTGGTTGAGCGTCATAAGCTCTCACAAACGAGCCGCGAAATGATGAGGTAGTCCATAAAGTTTCCCGATCACGTGCTCATCCACATAGTTCAGCTGTTTACTTTAAGGGTTGTTTACTTTAAGTCAAAAATGAAAACTCTGAACGTCAATCAGATCAGTAATGGTCTGACGAAACGATTCTCGGCCGTGACCGAGGTAATTCAAGTCAGACCAAATAAACTCCGGGTCGTTGTGCTCAACCTCAAGAAAGCTTATGAGATTGCTGTCTCTCTTTACACTAACTAAACGCAGGACTTTCCATCTCTTCCGGGGACATCCAAAACCCATGGTGTCCCGATTTTGAGGACAGAAGCCCTTTCTTTGACTGGGCTGTTCTCATTTGATGACATTGTCTAAGGTATCTTCAAGTACCTCGACATTTCTGACCCTATTAAAAGCATTAATCTGGCAATGGTTCCCACTTTTTTTTTAAGCAATCGACAATAAAGTTGGCCATCCTTGCAGGAATCATTTCTTTCGATGGATAGTTTATTCCTTAATTGGAATCTTTCAAATTGTTAGCTCACAATACCGGTTGTGATGCATTTACTCTTTGTCAAACAATATAATTCGTCTTGATCGTGAGGATTCGCGTGGAGGAGGAGTACTTTTGATGATAAAAAAAATGCTACTTATCCTGTGGAATGAATTTTACTCGAATTTCAAGTATTGAAGTTGTCGCATATCAGGCTGTTACTAACCTCGAGAAGACCGCGAGTAATCGCTTCTAAAGCCTGTACTCGAAAAAAAATGCACCAGACAAAAGTGTTCGCCAAAAATTTATTTATGTTTTTTGAAACTTTCAGAGAATGAACTAATACATATGGATTATGTTTTGGCATAATTACTTTATTCAATTTCCTTTCCATCGCTGAAAGCCCGCACCTTTCCCTTAAGACCCCTCATAACATTTTGTTCAATGGTGGAGCCGACCGTTTTGGTCACTTTCATCCATTCTTTCTTCAACTCCAGCTCGTTCTTAAACACTTTGGACAATTTTCGAACTTTGGCCTTCATTATGGCCCAAAATCTTTCCACCGGACGAATCTCTGGTAAATTTGGGGGGTTGGCGGATTTTGGTACAAAAACAACGTTATTGTCTCTGTACCAATCCAACGTCGATCGCGCGTTATGGCATAATGGCAGGTCCAGCCAAAATAATGTCTCGCCTCCGTGGGACCGCAGAAAGGGCAACAGATGCTTCTGGAGGCACTCGGTGCGGTAAATTTCGCTGTTGATGGTACCCGTTGTGATGTACGGTTTACTCAGTTTACCGCATTGGCATATGGCCTGCCAGAGCAAGTATTTTTTGACGAATTTGTCCACTTTCTTCTTCCATATGTCTTCCGGAACATCAAACCGTGATTTGGCAACGTAGAACTCCAGCCCCGGTATCTGCTTTGCGTCTGCCTTGATGTAGGTTTCGTCATCCATAACCACACACATCGGTTTCGTTAACCACTCTCGATACAGCTTCCTTGCGGGGGATTTAGCCGCCGTGTTTGGTGGATCACGCCGGTTGGGTGGCTGGGGCCTTGAATAAATTATCGTGTGTAGTTTCTAGGTTGGTGAACGAACCAGGGGGAAAATGCCGCGGCGAAGGGGGGTTGGATTGAAATAAAAAAACCTCCCCCCCCGTTAAGGGCTTACGCTGAAGCATTCTCGACGGCAGCCATAACCTATAAATTTAGAATTGATATAACTCAGAATCTGTACTAGATATTGGATATTTAATCACATCAGTTTGTATGCTTACTTGCTGTGAGCAATCTGATGTAGTTCGATTTGATTTTCATTCACTAACAATCGAGATTTATCATTTTGAAATAGCGAGGAAAATTTGCGAGAGAGAGAGATGAAAGATAGGAAAAAATACACGGAGCAGCAATTCACCTTAAACGATTTTACAACCCGAGACACAGTTGTATGGGTGATTCCCAGTTGTCTTCCGATCCATCTCATGGTCGCAGTCGGATTTTCCATGACGGCGCGCAAAATTCTTCGACGATTTTCTTCTTTTTTTGAAGACATCTAAACCGATTGTTATGAAATTTATTTTATCCACGGACAAAAAAGTTACACACGGATAAACATTTTGCATTTTTTTTTTTTCGAGAACTGGCCTTACCTCCCTAATTTTAGTTCTAAGATCACTGAAATTGTATATAAAAATGAAAAATTGGCTCTGTAAAGTTGATTCGATTGAGCACGTTCAAATAAATAAAATAATTTATAAAAAAAGAACCAGCGAGGAGATCAAATTCGGGACTCTCTAGAGACGTGTTCCGATACCTCAGGGATCTGTATTCAGCGGAAGCGGTTTGACAGGTGGAGAAAGAACGTTTCAAAATGGAGAGAGTCGTGCCCGAGAACGATGAAGCAAACACTGCCTTTATGGCCAGGGTCTCCACATGCCCAGATTGATTTAGATTGACACAGATTTTTTTAATTGTTTTTTTATTTAGATATCTGTATTTAAGGATTAAAGATTTTTGCGATAAACCGAGATTTTTAAGATTTGTGGCAATTGCTTGTCCACTCAAAAACCTAAAATTTAACAAAAGAGAACATTTCAGGATCCAACTTTTTACATTTTACTGCTGTTTCAGACCCATGAAGCAAATTAAAGCAATTGGCAGATTAGATTTCCAGAATTACGTCAATTATTTTTTCAAGTATTCCGCTGGATGAGTGTTTGTTTCAAAGTTCCTCAAGAGCTTGCTCCACAAATTTCGGCAGAATTTCCTGCAGGGATTTCTACAAAAATGCTGTTCTTCCAATTTAGTTGTTTAATCATTGATTTGATCATTCTGGAATTTTGGAAAGTTAGAATATTGCTCTCGATAGTTATTTTTGCTATTCCAAGCATATTTATTTCGAAAGTGATTTTTTGTTATCTTTAATATAATCTTGCAATGCGAAAATCTATTAATTTATTTTGCACAATTGTTAAACAGTTCATGATAGACGGCACCGATTAAAAAAACGGCTTGCAGGCTTTGGATCAAATAGAGCTTCGGTAATGAAGGATTCTGACCGATCTGTTATGAAGCTGCTAAAACGTGACCCTCATTTGATAATTATCAAATTTACTTGCACTTTTCGGCTCTTTGTGCAAGCAACCGATGCGAAAAGCTGCAATTGTACCTGAAACAGTTGAGGCGAGATATCAGCAGTTACTTGTCCAACAGCCCTAAACGATCCAAGGAATTCCAGATCATTCAAAATATCTTGGAGTTGAAGCCTTTGAAAGCAATGCATCCATCTGCCACCAAATGGCTATCGTTGGTGTCAGTTGTCAAAAGAAATTTGGAACGAATTTCGTAGCTCGTGTTGTTTTTCTTGTTCCAATCCAACTGCGACAACAATCAAACCGCGAACTGCATTCTCTGTCATCTGAATGACACGATGACGCAGCCACTTCTCTATTTCTTGAACTACGTATTGCCCCTTATCAACAAAGCGAACCGTATCTTCCAATCAGAGGTTCCGGTGTTTCCAAACATGTGCTGAAGTCTCACTAATGGTTCTCTTTTAGTGGTCATCGGGGTCCATTGGGGTAGCAGCAGGAGAAATGCTTAGATCCGGACCTCTCGATGATACCAGAAAGGCGGCTTTCTACTCCACAGATCATTAAGCACTTTGATCTGAATGATCCAGTTCTGACTACTGTATCGAGCGATGTCCCCAAGAAGCTGCACACTTTGAAGGAGTTCAACTGGATTATTAAACAATATCCGAACTTCTGTGAGAGCGGTGAGGAATGGGCAACCGAAAATTAGTTTCGTGAACTGATGACGGCAATCATCTGCAAGGACATTGAGGTGGAAGGATCGGGTGACTTGGAAACTTATTTCAAACGAGCAGATGAGAAGCTGGCTTTTCCCGTTCTAAGAAAGCTCGTTGTGAATTTTCTACTATTTGCGCGATCTTCGGAAAGGGTGGAGCGAGTTTTCTGGCAGTACAATCTGAATAAGACCAAAAACCGGAACCGCCTGCGTACCTAAGATCCAAGTGTTACATGAAAGGACAAGGTGGAGTTGATCAGCTAACATCATATCAAGGATTGATTGTTACTTGCGTTACGATTTTGTTCACCTAACCTTGTACTTTTAGTTATCAAAACAAACACCGCATGATTCATTATCATGTCAATACTGGCCAGTCAAACGGGCTTAAGTGCAATGATCGATTTCTCACGAGAAAATGAATTCCTCGTATAGTGATTCGTTTTCTTGCATTAAGTAGATCCTCTCAAGCTACACGGAAACGGGATTCCCAGGAAATTTCCAGCTTGCAGGGAATGAAACCCCTAGTGAACACGGTAGTTGTGCGATTCCTTTTTTATGTTTTACCAAAAACCACAGTATCGTGGTGAAAAATCCATGAGTTGTCTGCCCTCAATTCTGGCCGTTTACGAAAAATTGCTTCACGTAGACGGTTCATTATGGCTAAGCAGTTCACCTTATTGGCCGTTTAACTCTCTGGGACAAATTCATGGCCTACCACACCACTGTAATTTAATTTAATCTAATCTAATACAAACGCAGCCAGTACGAGAAAGCATCCTGGAAATAATTGGGTTAGATGACGCCCAATTTATTTATTTTTTTGTCAATATTGATGATTGCAGCATATCAAAGACATGATACAAGCGTCAAAGTGGCCAGGCCTACTGCGTTGCATTAACCGCAAAAGATGATTCTGTACAATGAGTTGGATTCAAAATGAATAAATTTGAATCACAACGCATTTTGTGAAACTACAGGGGAGGAAGGTTGCGTGGACATACCGTACCATACGCTCCGAGGTAAGAATAATAAAATAATATTTAAATAATTGATGAAAACTCGAGTAATGAAAAAACAGGTAATGATAACGATGAAAATGTAAAATCAGTATGTAATTTCATATAGAATAGTATGTAAAATATTTCTATTACACATGTATGTATATTGTTGTTCTGTTGTAATTGTCGAAAAACTTGCCTTACCATTATTAAACTTAAAGCTCATACAATGTAGCATACACTCGAACAAATTATTTTACAAAACCTGGGAATCTCAAAGACAATCTGAAATTATATGTCATATAAAGAATATTATATTTAAAATTTCGAGAAGCTCTTCCGTTTCCTCACCATTTTAGTTATTTGAAGTGGATCTACACTGATTATAATTTTATTATTAATGAATTACCTAAATAATTATTCAATAATAATAATTTGAGAACGACAGCTAAATAGTTGAATTAAGCTAAAATTGAAATAGGTGACTTACATAGCTAACTTAGCTGATATACCTCTCATCGAAAGACTTCAGCCGTTGCAGTAAGATTAGTATTTGTATTCACAATAATAGACAGAGAGCACAACATATGTCTATACAAAATATATCCGACATCCACTGTTTGATCACTGAAGTCATAAATTAGGAACGTATCAAAATTTCAATAGTCCCTGAAAAAACTGAAAACAGAGCAGATTACTCCAATCATCAAAGCTAAAATTATACTGCTTATAAGCACATGTCCGTCTTTTATGACCATAGTAGTTGAAGTTCAGAAGTGCAATTTTAAAGTAAATGCTATACTGGAATGATGAAAAACAAATTGAGCCTCTGATGTTTGTCATGTTGCTCCAGGGTCTTGAGATGCCTCAGAACCTTCTAGAATGCAAAGATGATTCCAAAGCGTGCTGAAATTATAAATTAAATTAGAATGAAAAATAGAAGGATATGATTTACAGGTATGGGTAAACAATATGATTTACTGGTACACGATCTTCAATCGCCCCAACCCCCCCCCCCCCCCCTCACGTCGCTATTGTCAAATTGACAACATTGCCCAGGCTACGCCAACCAGCGTCTCCATGTTTCAGCTAGCAGTCTTTTGTGATCATATGACTCGTGGAGGCGTGAGGTAGGAACTTGTGAGGACTGGAGGTCGGTCGCACCCTCCTTCGAAGTTGTCAACTCACGATTTGAAGCCCACATGGCCTATCAGACCACTGCAATAGAAGAAAGCGATCGGCATCACATTAATTTTCCACCCTAGCAGCACACTTGTTGCAATACAGTAGATTTTGCTCCAAAGCTACTCAATTAAGTCACAATCAAGTCGCTGTAACCAATTATGACGGTTTTGTGTTGCTTGGGCACTGACTTTGACATGATTTTTCCGGTACCGGCTCATTTTTGGTGCGCCATTTGCTAGATTGTTGGGCTGTCTCAACGTCATATTCATAAACCCACGGCTCGTCACCAGTAATAATGCATTTGATGAATGTAGGGTCATCTGCTGCGATGGCAACCGTCTCTGTTGCGACCTGTATTCGACGTTTTTTTTTTTTTTGAAAAAAATCAGATCTTTTGGTACGAGTCTGGCAGCGACGCATTTCATACCCAAAACATCAACCAAAATGTGTTTTGTCGATACTCTAGAGATGTTAAGTTTCTGTGCTATCTTTCTAATGCCAACATGACGTATACATATGCTTTCTCGCCAAGGAAAGCCTTCCGCACAATCCCATCCAATTTCCAACTTCAGATGTCTATGAAGGTAGCATGAGTACTCGGCAAGTAGACATCTACTTGTAATCAACACTTCAATCCCATCCCTAGCTAATCATAAGGACCTGGCCAGGTGTTGAGCAAAGAGAACCATGGATGAAGAGCCTGTCACAGCTAAAGCAGTTCTTTTGGCGCTTCCATCATCTCTACAACAGCCAATCCAGGAGAGTGTATGGTCGGAAAATGCTATGCTATGTTATGCTGTCACTCTAATGCCAACACGAATATTTTCGAGCCAAGTTTCCATCGGGTAGTGGGTAGACGACTTGCATGAGGCCAATTTTCCACGATTTCACGACCCTCTTAATTGACAATCCTTCAATATTTCAATGTGGCCCAAATAGCATAGAATATCATAATCATACAGTGCTTATCAGAGCAAATAGAAAACTTAATAGATAAATGTTAAAATCACCAGATATTCAGCATGTCCATCTTACCCAAAGTTCCCCTAGGTTCTATTTGAATTTAATGCAATTTTCATGGAGAACTTCTTGCGCTCATTTTCGACCTGGGAAACGAACGAACGTGGCGAACATAATTTCCAACAATGAACTATTCTCCTTCGGTGGTTCGGTGGCTGGTTTCGAAAGAACGAGCGAAAGTTTTGGCTGTGAATTGAATTCCAGTTTAGTTTGGTTTCTGGCGGCATTGTTCCCATAATTTGGTATTCATATGCGTGAAGCAAACTCGCATGACTCCCCAACAGTTGAACTGAATTTGGTGCACGACTGTTTGACAGAGAATATTGATTTTGTGGACTTATATGATGAATAACTGATTCGAACACATTTTCATACATTAAGTTGGGTTCTTCTCGAGAATTCAGTGTTCAAAGGTAAAATCCCTAATACCCCTTTTCAGCCCAATGGCTTAGGGAACCATATTTATGATTTCAAAATGACAAATTTACTAGTCGGTCTTTTGTCGGAATATTTTGTATCACACTTGTGCTTGTGCATAAGTTTGCTCAATAATGTCACTCGAGAGCATGGAATAGGGAACGTCCACTCTGAATTCAATTTCGCAACCTCAGAGCTAGTGGCTTTCAGATGGATTGCATTTTGCATACTTGTTTGTGATGCCACACCTGATGGGTGATAGGATGGAAGGTTTCCAGGTTTGTTCAACGCTGTGCAGAAGCTACAAGTGCTTTTGTGGTGGTGGCATTTCACTTTGAACATGCATTTGATTACCTACTGGTGCGGTGGGCAGGACATCGGATCGTAGTGAAACTGCGTGCCATTTTCGCTGCAGTACACACTAGACTCGACGAATATCAAATACCTAGAACTGCGATGGCAGGGGTCAAAAGTTGTATCCGCGCGGGCAATTGCCGTGGCACATCCGAACAACGTATCGTTCGAAGATAATTCGTATCTAACATGCACATAATAGATTAATGTTTGGCTCGTTCAATTAACAGGAAGCATGACTTGCGCTTTCAACAACATCGAAACTTTTCGGATGCGGTTGCGAAGTGGTGTGCGGTTGGCAGAGGTTCACGGAAACTGTATGTGTGTTTGCCTGCTGATTTGGTATACACCTTGTTTGTCCCCGTCCTTTGGCTTCGACAGGTGGCAGGCAGAGGCACAATGTCGAGCCTACAATATGGTATTCGATACGAACTCTTTCGAACAGATTAAATCTGCAGCTGTTCGTGGGAGGTACATAGGTAAACTAGGGTATGGCTTTTGGGTGGTACTATCTACGTATATGCGAGAAGGTCAACACCAACTACACGATGGAGTTACGTTGCTGGGTGGCACTGCTCGAGGAATACCTATAAAATGATAATTTCTATATTCATGATAAGCCTCATCCGGTGTGCTCTGGCGCTGATCAGGCACGTGCTATTAATAACTGAGTAGGGGTGGTTCATCTAACTGTGAGTTGGGAAGTAGGGAACCAGTGATTAAATTGAAACACTTTGCGTGGTTTTTGCACGCTCCTATCAAACCCTTTTAGTCGACCCCATAATAAGTTTCAAGCAAAATGTTCACAATGTTGATTTCAATATTTAGAGGTTTGGTGTCTTCGGTGGTATGAATTACATCTTTCAAAGTTCTAAAAGTATAGAAGTTAATGAGCAAATTTGTTTCTTTTTTGCGAAATTAGTGGCACTCAGAGAGTAAGAAATTAAAACATCACATTCCAGGCAGGTATGTACGTTTGAAGGCTGTATTTCAAGAAGAACTGTTAAATACCAGGGTGGTTTAAAATTAATCAAGAATACTACTTACCTAAAATGTAGTCTAACAGTAACAGCCCCAAAGAAAAAAACCAAAGCATAATTAAGTCAAAATAAACTAAATGTAAGCAATATCAAGGACCTATCAACTATCGAACAAACGTTTGTTAACAAGCTTTCCTTGTTAGGTTATTGAATCGTAGAGTTTGTTTGCATGGACCTAGAGTTTTAATTAAGAAAAATATTATAATAGTTTGAAATTTACTGCAAGAGGGGAATATATGTTAATAAAGCACCACATAATATTTTGTAGTCAGTTTGATCTCTATGCTTAAATAAACTTGAGCATATTTTTAGAATGGTTGTAATTGGATAACTAGGAAAATATAACCTAACACTTCACTTGATCAGTTAAAACAAAAACAAAAAAAAAATCTGAAACACTGTTTCAAACTTTCATTAGTAAACGAGAAAAAATTCCTTGAAACAGCCTATCCTATGAAAGAGAGGCCTATTTGGTCTGTGACTTACAGACTTTTTCAGTGTCGGTGTTCAATTTACATCGATAATATGGTGAGGGTGGTTTACATGGCTCACTTCACTGGGAAAACAAATATGTTTTAAATTCCACCTAATGGCCACAATGAATCAATTTAAAACAACAGTAAAGATGCTGATAGGGCAACTCACAGAGAATGACGGTGATTTTCATTAAGATGACAAAATCTTTTTTGATAACGCGTATATGCCGATTTATACAAAAAATGAGGATGTTGTTGGGGCCACTTGCAAAGTATGATGGTGGTTATTGATTGAAAAGACCTTTTTTTTTTTTTTTTTAAATAATTGCATGAGAGTCGTTTGGATTAACTTTAATCAACAATGAGCTGTTGAGGCATGAGCATGATTGACCCCCCGAGCTTGCTACTCCGTGATTGCCAGATCAGCTGTTAATACACAAAGAACTAACAGATGATGCTTGGGATTAGCATACATCCGCATCCTGTAAAAACTGGTCAACTTAATTAAGACAATACCAGCACCAACCACACCCAAATGCAGGTCAAGGAGGGCATGGGTAGGAATATGTTGACGTGATACTCGCTTTGAAGGAAGCCGAGAAATCCTTCTACACTTCCACGAGAAATCACTGGGATGTTGGATAAAAATACAGTCATACCTCGATATAACGTAACTCAATTTTTATTTTCGTTACGTTATATCGAAGTTACGTTATATCGAAGCAAAATTTTTTTTTCCAGAATTTTTTTTTATCTCTTTTTTTCTATAAAAGAATTAACGTAAAATCAATGTTATTCACCCAGCAGGGTGTTCCAGCCCTTCTTACCTACGTTTTTCCATTTTTTTTTTTTTTTATATTCTTTTTTTTATTTGTTTATTGATCCTTTCATTTTTTTAAAAATATTTTTTTCTTATATTTTTTTTTTTATCTTAGAACATTACTTTTAGCAGTATTCTTTTAATGATGTATAAATAAAAATGCACCAAAATTTGATTACAGCTTATTCCATACTACCCAGGGGGTAATTCACTCCGCCACCATGTGTTAACACCCTCAAAAACACAATCCGACACACTTCAAACTCACTCCTCACCACATGGAAGATACATTTATTTCTGGCACCACTTACGCGAATTGATTATTTGTTTTTGCACTGTTTGTTTCCCTCTCGCTTGCACTGATGTGATTCAGATGATGTTTGAATGTGGGTGAATTAAAAGTCAAAATGGTCCATGGTTGCCAGTAAGGATAAATTTTCGATTGTAGTTATGACACCTTCCGACACCCTGAAACACAAACACAACGTGGCAGAGTGACTAATCTCCTGATATTACCATTCTTTATACATAAAACTAGAACTCAAATTCACAACAATTCACAAACCAGTACAAAATAGCAAAACAATATTCCTACACTGAAGCCTTCTTACTGCTGTTTGTGAATTACGATGTCCATGACATTAGTACGTATCTGGCGCAGCGAGAACTGTGTAGTCAGTGGCCAATTGTTCTCTTCCGCGTATCTGATTACCAGATCGAACCCATTTAAGTCTGCTTCATCCAACACGTTTACATATTCGTCATCATCTCCAAAACTCGCAGATTGTGATGCTTCTTCCTGCGTTGACATTGACTGCATTGTGTCGTCACCGGCATAGGAATGTCTTCGTCAGCATCTTTGTGAAGAACACTTGCGATGATCTCATCATCGTCCAGCTTTTCGAATCCGGCATCCTCCTCGTCGATTTCTTCGGTCTGTGCTATCTTCTCACCAATGCTTCTCGGCGTGTCTCTTATGACGGACAGCGGTACATCATCCTCATCCTCGATTTCACGGGCATTGTAAAGCATGTTCCAAGATTTGCGAATCGAGTCAGCTGGAACTACCTCCCTCGCTTGAGCAACCCAAAAAGATGACGTCCTTTATGTTGTTCTTCTTCACGCACTCGTCAAACTCTCCTCCACGAATTTGAATTTCCTGCATCATCAGATTCCTGAAGCGCGTCTTAATCATCTGAATGATATTCTGATCCATCGGTTGAAGAATGGCGGTGGTGTTTGCAGGGAGAAAGATGGTAAAAATTGATCCATCGACAGTTTTTAGCTCATCTGCATTGTAATGAGCTGTGCAATTGTCCAACACAAGGGCGGCTCTTAGAGGAAGTCCTTTTGACTTGAGGTAGGCGGTCACTTTCAGGACGGATTCCCAAAAAAAAAAACACTCTTTAAAGAGCTCCTTTTCCATCGTCCAAGCGCTCTTGGATGCCCTGTAGTATACAGGCAACTCCTTAAGATTTTTGAGTGCTCGAGGTCTGTGAGACTTTCCAATCAACATTAACGGTAATTTGAGCGACCCATACATGGTGCATCAAGGCATGAACGTGATCCGATCTTTTTTGATTTGGTGTCTCTCTCAACATATGTTCATGTTGGAGATTTCTTGAAAAAGAGCCCACTTTCGTCAGCATTGAAGCTTTTTTGCAAAAACCAGATGTAGAGAGCTTTGTCAACCTGTGGGTATCGAGGATTCTTGAAACGCTTTCGTTTTGCTATAAATTAAAAACAAAACATGTTAAATTGTTTTCACGGAATATCATTTAAGTTTCTTACACATGTCCTTTGCATATTTCATGGCATAGATGGTAGATGCAGACCGAACTTTGTACTTCTTCATTATTTCATTCATCGAAACACCATTTCCAAGATTTTGAATAATTTTTATTTTATCCGCTAGTAGTAAACCAACACGGTTATGTTTTTTGTCTTGTTTACGCCACACACGATCCATTTTTTAAAAAACCTCCGACTTAGTCGACCTTCTTGAATTATGAGTTCCTTTTCCTACTTCAATCGTACTTCCCGTCCTAGTACAATCGTACTTCAAATGCACTTCAGATGTTACAACCGATATACATTATCTAAGCTTTCAGGTTCATGGTGGATGTGTGGGTCCGTATACAATTGCAGCAGGACCACAATCTGCAGACATGTAAATACAAATGAAATTATTATCATTTTTTATTATAACATCCATTCACTACATTTTGTATGCCTTTTTATAAGTCATTTCCAGCTTCGCATTTATGCATTCTTGTCAGTTATAGCTCATCTAACCTACGTTGTGTATTTCAAAAGATAGGAAGGTTTTTAATGTTTTTTAGAAAGGATCATATTCGAAAAATTCTACTTAAAAAAAGCACTTTCCTTATACATCAAAAATATATATTAATTCAAAAACTAACAGTGATTGTAATCTCATTTTCTATTTCACAGACATGAGGAATCATTTACAGGTCCAGATGAACCATCGAAAAATTCAATTTTTTAATTTAGTTTTATTAAGATTCAGTTTTTAGATTCATACTCATATGAAATTTATTTCGCCTTATTATAAGCTGTTTTCAGTTTTTCCAATATTATTATGATATTAATACACATCTAATATTTATTTTCAGTAACATACCAGTAGATGTCAGATATATCTTGTACCTACGTTTTTTTTTATGTTCTCTGACTATTATTCTGAAAACAAATTCCAATCTTAGAAGACCTTTATCCAATAGAAACTGAAACAGTGGAAGTCTTTCAATGAGTGAATGGTCAGCTTAGTTACGGATAAATGGATTCTTCTATAGTTAACTGGCCTGCTGGTATAATTATTTTATATTATAACGTCAGTTTATTATTTTATGTTATGATATTAAATGATGTGACATAATTGCATTTAAATTCATTTCATTAAAATCACTATCTCCAATGAGCCTCACTACATAAATTATTGCTAGGAAACGGAATAGCACATTGAAATTTTAGGTTTACTATTCTATTGCTATATAATTTCAGATCATCCATGTATATCCCAAGTCCATTTAAATCATTTTTTGTTCTCGCAGCTACATTGTCTAAACTTTCAGGTCCACAAATGGAATTGTTATTATCATTCTTATATTCATTCACTATATTATTTGTCATTATAATATTCATTCACTATATTATTTGTCATTATAATATTCATTCACTATATTTTTTATAATTATAATATCAATTCACTATATTTTAAATATAACTTTATGAGATTGAATATATATTAGGAATGGAGGGAGCATTAGGGTATCACTCAAGCTGGAATTGTACAAGGGAGTTGTATGACAACCGGCGTCTAAGAGGGAACAAACAGTGTGAATTCTACTCCAAAAGTTTCAGTGAGAGTGACACGCCCTCCTTAACAAGCCATCTCGTAGAAAGCTTAATAAGTATTTCAAATTGGGTTATTCGATTTGTTGGATCGTATCGTTGGAAGGAGAATCTTATGTTCCCGCGGTTTTCGCGTAAGTGTATCGGCTTACGGGTCCGCCCCACCGTTTTTGGCCCTTCATACAGCGTTACTGTGAATGCAATCCGGTAACTCAATTTGATCTTGCTATTAAGTGGAGCTGCATACATGACAAGGTCTTAGAAGGGATGGTGGCTACCTTACATACATACAAATGCGCTAAGCTGCGCACCTTTACAATGCCACCAAGCAATGCCCTCAAATTTACCTGAAAGGGTGATGTACACACATTTACCACATAATGACTTGATCGATGATTGGCATGATCTAGAGAGAGAAAGAGAGAATTCTCCAGGCAAGTCACGTAGGATTATGAGTCGAGTTTTAATCTTACAAAACCCTATTCTTTCGCACAATTAAGTGACAGTTGAGATCGACCATGCAAGCCTTCTCCATACCGTCAGTACGTAAGGTCTGTATCCACATTAATCCGAACACCTTCAAATCATTGTAACTTTTAAAATATTGCACGTAGGAATGAAAAAATTCACTGTGGTCTGAGAGTCTATGATGAAAAAGACTATGATTGATGTTTACATTTCATGTTTAGTATTCAAGATGGTGACGAAAGAAAAACAAGTGCGCGAGCGAATTTTGTACGGGCGTACGGCAAATCCTGACTTGTCAATACGGGACCTTGCAAAAACATTGGATTTGCCTGAATCCACTGTTCACGATGTGCTCAAATCATTTTCGGAACGTTTGACGGTGGAGAGGAAACCGAGAAGTGACAAAAACATTGGACGCGCTGATCCTGTCATGGACCGAAAGGTGAAAAGGATATTAACGAAAAACCCAAATCTCTCCATTCGAACGGTGTAAAATAGGGATGTCGCCTGGTTTTGTCCAAAAATCAAAACAACGTTTGGGACTTAAGTCGTATAAAGTAAAAACAGTTCCAAATCACAACGACAAACAGAACTTGGCAGCACAATCACGGGCTCGACGTTTGTACTGCGAATATTCGACGATGTTTTCATGCGTTGTTATGGACGATGAAACTTATGTCCTGGAGGATTTCAAGCAGCTTCCAGGGCTGGCTTTTTATTCTGCTATGGCCAGAAATGCTACAGCTGAGCATTTCAGAACGAAGAAGGCATCGAAATTTCCCAAAAAATACCTTGTGTGGCAAGCAATTTGCACGTGTGGCAAAAAGAGTAAATCTCTCGTCACTGCAGGCACAATCAACAAGGAGATCTATCAGAAAGAGTGTCTGCAGAAGCGATTGCTACCCTTCATAAAAAGTCACAAAGAAAAACCTTTGTTCTGGCCTGATTTGGCATCATGCCACTATGCTAAAACTGTGATGGAGTGGTACCAAGCAAATAAAGTGAATATTGTACCAAAAACCTCAAACCCGCCAAATTGCCCAGAGCTACGACCAATCGAGAGATATTGGGCTCTGATGAAGCGGAAGCTTTCTGGAAAGAAGCAAGGAATCAAATTGATGCTTCTTTCCAGAAAGCTTCCACTTCCAGCAAATTTGGACAAAGACGGCTTCTACGATTTCTGAAGAGTCTGTACAAAGGGGGTGACCCCGGCGTAGTGGCGCAGCATCCATACCTCTCACGCCAAAGTCACGAGTTCGAATCTCACCCCCGGAAAAGTTACGAAAATGCCCAAAAGCGGTGTTTGAGTGACTACGACGGGAGATGAAACAGCCCGAGGCTGATGAGTCTGTACAAACTCTAATGGACGGAGTTAAGCGCGAAGTTCGAAAATTTTATGCAAATACCGAATAACTATGTTTTGTCTTCACGAATTGTTAAAACACACCCCATGCATCTGAAATAAACAACTACGACGGAAATATAGTGCAAAATTTATGTTTTATTCATGTTTTATTGCGGATACAGACCTTATCACAGTCATATTTTACAAGTTTCTTTAGTTTTGTGAAAGGCTTGTTCTATCGTGTGGTATAAATAAGCTGTGAAAGAAATAAGCTCAAAAACTACTTTTACCGAAGCCCACAACCCGTCTTCTGGGAAGAGGAAATCCCCAACATTTTCACAACTGGGGGTCACAACTTCTCGATGTGTATGCTTTTGTGTCCTTTTGAAAAGTTATGCATGAGTGGACTGATGGGTGGAATATAAGATTTTTATTCGAGGCAATCCAGGTCCACCACTGTCATAGGTTTTTCGGATAAATTCAGAACTTTTCATTTGCGTCATTTACATTTGCGTGATGCCAAACACGAAACTTATTGTACATGACTAATAAAAGCACTTGCATAATGGATTTGAGTGTACTATCATTTGAGCCGAGAGTGTTGCTAACTTCATTAAAACATCGGAACGCTAATTTACATGACGCTCAATCGATAGCAGCACGGATCAATCGTGAGCATCCCTCTTGAATCCGCATACAAAGAGCACGCCCTACTTTCGTACATACAGTGACTCACATCCAATTTCGAATTTTCGTGGAAAATTGTTTTTTTAGCTTGATTTTTAAGTTCTGGATAAGTGGGTCCCAGAAGTCATAGAATTTGAATTTGGAATATTATGGTGTGAAATGGTTTTTTTTTTTTTTTATGAAGTTCAATATTATTCAAACTAGATATTTTTATCATCGTATAATTTGAATTTACTTATTTTTGTATTTTTTTTTTGTAAACATTTCGTTGAAATTATGTGAATTCAGAACTAGTCAATATCTCTTAAATCTATACAGAGGCCCCCAATCTCTGATATTTTTAGCAGCAACCCAGTTTTTTGTGTAAGCAATTGTGACTAATCAAGAATCTCCCAGTTCAATGCATCCCTCGAGAGCTGAGGTCGAGTGTACCAAGCGTGGCCGTTTTCCATTTAGTGCGGTTCACTGTTCCTTCCTTTCACACTTTGTGCCGTTCCTAATCCCATAGGGAGCGAAGCGAGTGGTTGTCGTTGTTGGTTATGCCAGATGATTTTCCCGGTACTCACTGGGGCACCATCGCCGTCAATTCCCCACAAGGACCCGGAAGGTAGTTCAAATATTTATCATTAAAAATCGATAAATTTTCATTATCGTGTGCCGCCATCGTTGTCGTTGTAGCATGTCGACATACCAACTGTTTCACCCCGTCATTGCAGCATCCGGAGCATGATACCTGTGGCGCTTCACGTGGGAAGCTACGGCAATGGAGTGCTCGGTGATTTCACGTAATGCATCATATGTGCTTAATTTTCCGGTCTGACTCTGTTTGCCACCAGTTTCGTGATATCGTGTGTGATGAAGATCATTTTTCTGCTTCGGGTGATTGTTTTTACAAAGAGATGTTCTGGGCTTGATGATAATTAGATATTTTTCGACTCATTTTGATATTTTTTCTTAAGTGAAAGCGTTCCAGGCAACATCAAAATATGAAAATACCAAATACTGTAAATCTGAATTCGGCAAGTAAAACGTTTGGATGGAAAAATTAATGCAGCAACCATGATTCTACGAAACAACGTCTAAAAAATATAAACCAGAGCTACGACCTAAGATTTGTTTTTATGCCATCTGAAATTTGCATTTCAAGAAGTTGAATCAATAAATTATGTGTTTTCAGTCGTTGGTCCACGGTTGGTCCATATTTAGATACTCCTTTGAATCGAAAACATTGTTCTGCAATGCTATCGGATACAATTGATAGAAGAACCTACCGTTTCAGAGGAAAAACAAAACATTCGAACATCTGTGTTGTTCCAACTCTCTGGTCGATCTTCATGTTGAAACGAAAGAATAAACACTCAACATGTATGTTCTCAACCTGCACTAGTTTCACATTTACTTGGAAGCAGCCGTGAAGATTTTCCGAGAAGGACCTTATTGTTATCAATTAAACTATATTATACATTTGATACGAATGCAGGTGGGAGTTATAGAACAGGTAAATAATTGGCATTCTAACTGCAATAAACATATATATATAATTTATATGTTGATTGTTCAACTTTTGATAAAAAAAAAACAATTTATTGCTCTTAATAACTAATTACATTGGATCACACTTAAAGACTAACTCAAGAATTGGATTGAAAACACTTTTATATCATTGTTCTGCTGACTCGTCGTTCCTCCGGGTGGTTCGATTCTGGTGCAACCTTTGATCGTATGGTTCGATCGGTCCTGCGTTCGTCATCGGTTTTGGAAATGCGGCTGCATGGCTGGCTCGGTGTGTTTCTGCTGAGGTGGCTAATGGATGATGGCCTAGGGTGGTTGGTCAGGGTGTAACTCCTCCCCTCTTAAATTGTCGTCCGTCCTCGGGCGATGTATTAGAATAAGGACGAGACTTGATGTTGGCATGAATGAACTGTTTTGTGGATGTCCTCGGATGATTTCTTGTGGTTTCCCAGTGTCTGAAGCTCTGGGATGATACTGATTTTCGAAGGTACAGGCGTTTCCTCTGATGTTGTCATATCTCGGGTGGGAACCTTAATTTTTGCGTCTTCCGGCTTAGTATTTGATGCTTTACCTTGCCAGTGGTTCTTATATCTGTGGAGATAGACTACAATCAAAAGAAAAATGGTTATGGAGGCAATTGTGAGTCCTCCGATCGTTTGAGATTTGAAAAGCTGCAGTCGAATCCTTGTGATTTCTTCCAGGGGTTTTCCATGTTAACTTGGTGTATTTCTTCGATGTCAGGAAGCTGGTTGATTGGTTCGATTTGCTTTCCAAAAATAGGTGTAGAAAACTCGGGACTGGTTAGAGTTTGAAGATTTTGTGTAAATGTTCGGTTAAGGATTGTCACCGTGCAGTTCTCCGTTTCAATAATCATAGGGGCTGCTATAATTCTGTCGTCGCCACAAGAGTCCGATACGTGTACCCTTGATGTGCTGTCTAAGAGAACGGTACCTGGAGTGATCTCTTTAACAACTATCCGGTTGGAATCTTTGAACATGTCACACTTGGCTGGTTGATTTGTTAGTATGCTGAAGATACACCCGTCGTTGAGTTTGTGAGTATTGTCGCATAATACGCACTGGCCAGTCTGCTTGTAGATGGGCCTTTTGAATTTAGCTACGTATTGTGTTTCCATGTTGATTCTGCTACCGTTGATGTTCGTCGTCTCCAGCTGAATCAGGTCATAGTCTTGGTTCTCTACTATGGGAATTTTGATAATAAAGAAAACATGATCATCTTTGATAACTGCTACGCATTTGACAAATTCAAAAATTTCGTCTTCAAAATGGAGTTTAATACCCTGATTTTTAAGAAATTCTACAATGTAATTTTTATATTTTTGTTTAATATATTTGATTTAGAAAAAATAAATTGATCTTCTATGTCTTCTAATGTTTTTATTATAATATCTACGTTCAAGATCAGATTAATTTCTTCTACTTCTTTTCTGAAAATTTCATTATTTGTTTTAAATTGTTTTACTAGTTTACCTATTGTAACTGATACCTTATTAATTGTCTTTTGCACTGAGTCGTTGATTTTAATCTGCTTATCATGATTATTTTTGAATTGGTTTATGGTAGATTGAATTTTTCCTAAATTATGCTGCATGATATCGAGATCATCTTGATCTGGGTTTCCTGCGATATATTTAATGACTGTTCCTAGTCCGTTTATCAAGCCTCTCTTGTATCTTTTTGGGAATAAACTGTTCAATTTGTCCTTGGCAATTTTTAATTTATATAAAAATGTATCTGATAAATGATCTGTTAAGTTTACTACATTACTGACGTTTTCAATATATAAAAGATTTGAGTTTATTTCCTCTAAATTAATTTGGTGGATCACTCTGTGGTATCCCGTTTTGATTTTAACTTTGTTTAAATTGAATGTTATTAATCCATTATGGTTGCTTATATCTTGGTATATTGTCGCGGTGGTTGTTGATATTAGTCTGTAAATGAGAATTTATTGAGTTGGTTTAGTTTTATGTTTTTAGGCGGTCTTTGTGTATTTTGACATCATTAATGTCTTTAAAGGTTAAATAATTATCATTTTTAACAGTTATGGTTTTATAAGGATCCTTATCCTTTGTTAGCCTTTGAGAGTTTTTTATGTACTGCATCTCTCCTGGCTCTAAAGGTTTAGGTTCTTCTTTGTTTTTATGTTGTTGTTCATATTTATTTTTCCTTTTGTTTAGCTCTAATTTAACCGCGGATTGGATTTTGTTGAAATTACTTGCGATTTCATCTAAATTTGTCGTATTTGCTACGTTGAAAATTACGTTTCGCGGCTTTTGGTTAATTGCGGAGTGAAACGTATTATTGTAGATATTTGTTAAAACATTCATGATATCATTTAATGACAAGTCGTTGTATTTTTTATGCAAAATCCCATAGAGGACGATAAACGCCGAAAAGAAAAGCTCTACAATTCTGGGGGAGTGTGGTGCATACCGACCTAGCCACAGTCTTACTCAGCATATATGCACGATCAACCGAGTGCGATATGGATTGCTTATGCTTGGTAAGCATTATCGGTATAAACATCCAACATCGTTCAACGGACGATAAATGCTTATGCTGACGCAGCGTGTGCTACGCGATCGGCACCCGTTTAGCTTTAAGAAAGAAACATTAAATAAACGGATTACTGTTCCAACCACCGAGTGATTCACTACATATCACATGGCGATCCTCTGCCAGTGATTCGAATTAATTAATTAATTAACAGTGAAAAATAGTTAGCAACATGTTAAAGATAAGTGTGAAAAGCAAAATCTAGGAAAATGGTGTGAAAGTGCGAAAACCAACTGCATCCGCTATCCGCGGTACGAATGCAATTTCATTGTGACGATGAGCCAGACAGTTAGTGCACGATGGGAAAAACTAATTCTAAGTCGGCAGTGACCCATAATGCGGACCCGCAGATTCGCATAGTTAACAACCAAGAACTACATGGTGAAATTTTGGAAAATAGCGAAGTGTTAATCTATGTGATTTTAGTGCTTGTAGTTATTCATTTGTCTATTACTTTATACAAAATTCTCATGAAAAAAGAGAGGAGACGAGCACTACGATATGCTAAAAGTATAGAAGAACTACCAGAAGTCTAAAAAAAAAAAAAAAAAAAAGTATGACAACATGACGAGCAAACGGAACTGTAATGAAGAGATTGTAAAACAGTGCAGGGAACACTTTGAACGAAAAAAGATATTGGCAGAGATTGAAAACAAAACGGATTGCCATTTCAAAGGAGCAATTTGAAGCAAAGAATGCTATCATCGAATATTTGTACAACATGGCAGCCGGTGCAGCATTAAAAATCGAAACAAGAAGTGTTATAGATGATTTGATGTGGGACTATCGCGAGTTAATGATGAATGTGGCGGACTACAAGGAGATGATTGGAGATGAATATGCATAGATATGCATAGGAGAATATCAACATGTGTAGAAAGGCTGGAAACAACATTGGCTAGAGATGACGATAGCTGGACTTCTAGGAACAATCAGGACTTATGGACGCAGCTGAAAGGTGCATCCATACAAGAGAAGTATCGTCCAATTAATTTTTTATTTATTCCAAATATATAATCATGTTATTTTTAGGAAAGAAAAGAGCTTAGATTTAAATCCAAAATGGAAAGAAAATCTAAGTAATGTTATAAGAATTCAATGGATAAGTTTTTTGAAGCAGGAGATAGTTTAAGCAGATTGCTCGACAATCTAAAGAAAAACAGGAATTTAAGCAAAGCTACAAAGGATAAAAAATTTATTCAAGTAAATAGTACCTTAAAAGTACTTAAAAATATTGTTGTCGAGTTCGAAGGGAATGAAAATCATGAATTATTAAGAACCAGATACGTTCAATTAAAAAATGTAGCAAGGGAGTGCATCCAATTATTACAGGAAAACCCTTTGGAAAGGACTGAGATTGAAAAGGAGCAAGAAATACAAACAGAGGAGGAATTAGATAGAAGAAAGGAAACAGAAGATAAAGCAGGTACAATAAAATCGAAGGAAATTGAATCTGAAATCGATTCAGAGTTAGAATCAGAAATAGGCTCCGAAATAATCAAAATGACGACTTTAGACCTTAATCTAGCCATAAAATTGGTAGATAAATTTGACGGAAATCAATCGAAAATTTCAAGTTTTCTTGAATCGATTGATTACCTTTTTCAAACTTATAGTAATGTACCCGAACAAAACATCTTAAGCTTTCTTAAGATAAGATTAATTGGTCCTGCACATGGATCTATAAATACTGCAAATTCTGTAGCAGGAGCGAAGGAGCTACTTAAACAGAAGTTCGGAATAAAAATAACACCACAGGCTATCCAAAATGAAATGAGTAATACAAAACAAAAGCGAGAAACTGTATCAGAATTTGGTGATAAAATAAGTGCGTTAGCAAGTAAACTTGCTGCCGCTTATGTTTCACAAGGAACATTTAGTGATGAGTCAGCAGCATCGGACATAGTGCAACCTATTGCTGTGAATGCCTTCACTACAGGAATCAGAGACGCGCAAACAGCTTTCTTCGTAAAAGCTAGGAACCCTACACATCTGAACAAAGCTATTTCAGATGCGTTGGAAGTTTCTCCAACGACATCTACTAACTCGGAAAATGTATTATATTTTCAACAAGAAAAATTTAGGAGTAATTTTCACACGTGGAGAGGCCGGGGATCTGAAAGACAACGAGGTTTCTCCAGAGGACGTGGTAATTACCGTGGAAGAAGTGATTATCACCAATCAAATCGTAACAGAGGTAATTACCGAGGAAGAGGTAATTACCACAATACCGATCAAAGACCCGAAAATAATTATTCGAATTATAATAACTCCAACAGACAAAACTCAGATAGACAACAAGGTCAAAGAGGAAGGAATAGGCAAGCCAATATAGTAGCTGGAGACTACCCGGAACAAGCAGCAAGGGAAGAAGAGGACGTTGCAAACGTCATTGATCTTTTTCGTGACTAACGGACGAAAAAGACTACCTACCATCCATATGACAATAGAAAATGAACAAATACCATTTATACTTGATAGTGGAGCTAGTTGTTCAATTATTGCTGTACAACTGGTTTCATCAACATTAAAAATCAACAGAAACGACACAATTAAAATTCGAGGTGTTAACGGAAACACGACAGCAAGAGGAAGTATTAATGTAAACCTCAATTATGGAGATTTATCATTTCAACAAAAATTATATGTTGTAAATGATTTACCTCCTAATGTACCAGCACTACTTGGTACAGATTTTCTATTAAAATATGAAGCGACACTGAATTTTAAAAGAAGTACAATTATAGTTACTGTAGGTGGTGATAGGGTAGAATTACCTGTAAATTCTCTACTTGCAGCTATGATATGCGTACCAGCAAGATCAGAAATAACAGCATTTTTAGACGTGGATTTCAAAACAGAACACGTTTTGTTAAATGAAGAAATTAAACCTCATGTATTCATTGCAAACACAATTATTAGACCTATAAATGGGAGAATACCGGTAAAAATTTTAAATGTATCAAACAAACCAGTAATTTTGAATGAACTGAAACCAAAAATGAACAAACTTGAAAATTATGACATTATTCAATTAAAAGAACTGGAAGAAAACACAGAAAGAGCAAATAAATTGTTAAAGGAGTTGAAACTCAACCATTTGAAAGGTGAAGAAAAAGCTATTATTTCCAAAATATGCTTAAAATACAAGGACATATTTTGCCTTGAAGGAGATAAATTGACGGTAACAAAAAATTTTACACCTTCAATTGCCGTAAAAGAGAAAACACAGCCGGTTTATACAAAACCATACAGGTTACCAAATTCTCAAAAAGACGAAGTAGCAAAACAAATTAATAAAATGCTAGAAAACAATATAAAAAATGGAGACTAGTAATAGACTATCGAAAAGTTAATAACGCAATCCAAAATGATAGGTTTGAACTTGGTAACATAGAGGATATTATAGACTCGTTGGCAGGAGCCAAGTATTTTACACATCTTGACCTTTCTCAAGGATACTATCAATGTGAAATAGATTCTGAGAGTCGACCAATAACAGCTTTTACAACAGCCTCAGGTCAGTTTCAAATGACTAGGCTACCGATGGGTTTAAAAATAAGTCCATCGACTTTTTCAAGGCTTATGACAGTTGCGATGTCTGGCCTGTGTATGGAAAAATGTCTAATTTATTTAGATGACATAATAATCTTCGGAAAGACACTAAATGAACATAATAAAAATCTTATTTCAATTTTTGAAAGACTAAGAGGAGTGAATCTCAAACTTAATCCTTCAAAATGTAATTTTCTAAAACAAGAACTAATTTATTTAGGACATTTCATTTCAGCAGAAGGAATTCGTCCTGACCCTTCAAAAGTAGAATGTGTGGAAAACTGGCCTACCCCAAAAACGGCAGACGAAGTAAAGCGCTTCGTAGCATTTTCCAATTATTATAGAAAACATATAAAAGATTTTTCAAATATATCGATTCCATTGAATAAGCTGACTAAAAAAGGAGTTCCATTCGAATGGACTGAAGAATGCCAACATGCTTTTGAGACATTGAAACTAAAATTCTTGAATCCACCAATACTGGATTACCCTAATTTCGATAAAGAAAATACATTCAAATTACAAACAGATGCATCAGGTTTTGCTTTAGGAGCAGTGCTGTCTAACCAGAATGGGAGACCAGTAGCATTTGCCTCCAGAGCCCTGAATAAATCTGAACAGAACTACGGAACAATAGAAAAAGAGCTTCTGGCAGTAGTTTGGTCCATTAGACATTTCAGACCATATTTATTCGGAAGAAAGTTTGATCTAGAGACCGACCATAGACCATTGGTTTATCTTTTTTCAATAAAAGATCCTTCAAGCAGATTAACCAAATTTAGATTAGCACTGGAAGAGTATGATTTCAACATTACTTATATACCGGGAAAAGATAATGTACTGGCAGATGCTTTATCTCGCATTACAAGTACAGATCTAAAGGAGATAAATAAGAAAATAGAAAAAGACGTTCTTGTAACAACAAGAAGTATGAAATTAAAAGAAACCAATACAGACCCAGTAATTGGAATGCCTGGCCAGCATCCTTTGACAGGTCAAGCTATTGAGATAATATTTGATGAAAAGCAACAATTACCTGAAGTGAAATTTTGTGACTTGAAGAAACAATTAATTATAAAACCAGCGAAGACACTAATCCAGTTACGACGGATAGCTGTAATGCTGAGAAAAATATGCGATAATGAAAAAATAAACGAGCTCGTTTTAAAAACAAATAATTATGCAAAGAAATTTTATAATGAGTTATACACTAATAACTTAAATAATGGCATGCCACCAATACGAATATTGAATACAAATATAAAGCATATAACAGACAAGGAAGAACAAAAATTAGTCATGAACGATTTTCACATACTGCCAACAGCAGGACACTCAGGTATAAAAAAGACATTAAAAAATATTCAAAGTAGATATTTTTGGACAAGTATGTCAAAAGATATAACAAATTTCATTAAATCATGCGAATCATGTCAAAGAAACAAACACATTAAACCAAAACAAACACCAATGATAGTCACTACAACGGCGACTAGTGCATTCAGTAAAATTTATTTAGATCTTGTAGGTCCATTGTTACCTAGTAACGATGGCCACAAATACATTTTGACGACACAGTGTGAATTAACCAAATTCATAACTGCAACACCAATTAAGGATAAATCAACGGAAGTTGTCGCGAAAGCTTTTGTTGAAAATGTTCTTTTGGTATATGGTATACCGGACGAGATAACGACCGACAGAGGGACAGAATTTATGTCCGATTTGTTTAAGAAAATATGCGAACTTTTACAAATAAACAAATTAAATTCTACAGCATACCATCATCAAACGGTGGGAGCTTTAGAGAATTCTCATAAAACATTAGGAAACTTTTTAAGAATTTACGCTTCAGGAACACCAGGAAACTGGTCATCTTGGATTAGATTTTATCAATTTGCTTATAATACCACTACTCATTTAGAGACTAACAAAACGCCATTTGAACTAGTTTTCGGAAAAATTTGTAAACTACCTTCAAACTTAACAGATACACAATCCCCAGATCCAATTTATAACATAGATGATTATGAAAAGTTATTGAAATATAAATTACAAAAAACTCAACTAGAAACACAACAAAAGTTGATAAGATCGAAGATTGAAAGAGTAGCAAAGAATAATACCAATTCTAAAGAAATTAATTATAGCCCAGGACAATTAGTTTTAATAAAAAACGAGTTAAAATCAAAACTACACAATATATATTTAGGACCATTTTCAATAGTATCGGATAAGGGAACAAACGTTGAAATAAGAATAGGTAATAAAACTGATACTATACACAAATCAAGGGTTAAAGCATTCATTACTAGGGCGCAGGATACTTGACAATAAAAAGATGTAAGAGGTTAGATAAAAATTATTTTACATAAAATAGGACGTGTGGTGCATACCACATAGATTATTGATAATTATAGCAAAACACGGATATGAAATATCAATTTAAAGCAATTATTATCAGTATTTACGCTTATAATGATTTGTCATGTACCTTATTGATATGAAGTATCAATATTGGTAACAACGTGATGGATACGAAGTATTCATTGCGGAACGACAATCAAGATGGGTAAATGGGATATAATAATTTAAAATTTGTAACTAGAAGATAAAAATTTTAAAAAATATATATAGGGCGTGTGGTGCATACCGACCTAGCCACAGTCTTACTCAGCATATATGCACGATCAACCGAGTGCGATATGGATTGCTTATGCTTGGTAAGCATTATCGGTATAAACATCCAACATCGTTCAACGGACGATAAATGCTTATGCTGACGCAGCGTGTGCTACGCGATCGGCACCCGTTTAGCTTTAAGAAAGAAACATTAAATAAACGGATTACTGTTCCAACCACCGAGTGATTCACTACATATCACACGAGTGTGAACTACTTGCGTAGTGAATTTATAAGGGGAGAAATGAAAGTGAAAGAGGTTGTATATGTTTGGGTGGCGTTTGTTTTTTCTTTTGTTTTTTTGGGGGGGGGGGGTTGATTATGTAGCCGGCCCCAAGTCGGCTAACTCAAACTGGTCTACTAGGGCGTTTCCGTAACTTGTTTTTGCAAACAAATGGCTTATGCGCCACCTCGTTAGAGGACCACTTGTCGTTTTGGGATGCCCGGCAAACTCTAACCCCAGGGCGAGTTCAGTCTTACACAAAGGATTGGAACAAGCTAGTAGACGCGAAAACTTGAAACTACTCAAACCATCATCTCCCAACAAACAAAGGCTAACCGCAGATCGACCTTTTATGAAGCGAATGCACTGCAGTGACCTTTTATCATCACTGGACAAATTATCCTGCCCACTACAACGAACGCTTCAGGACAAAACTGCAAAGTGGACTGAGATTCCCAAGCAGTCCAACTTGGAGTACAAACACGAAATCTACAACAACTACAACGAATGAAACGTGAAAAATCTCTTCAAAACAGTGCACTCATTATACGAAAACTCTACCTAACAATTAAACAAAGATTATTTAACATTAATCAAAAACATTTATTTGACGGAATTGGAAACGACGAAGATTTATTTCACATATTTATTCCTATTCGGGTACCCTCAACTTAATTCTGTTCTCTCATCTTTCTCTTTTCTCTCTACCTAACTGTGCGGATTTTAACTATCGTGCTATCTTTAGAATGGTGCTCTATTTCACGTTCGACGCATGCATGCGGACATTTGTTCGGTTACTCACGGTTTCATTCGGTTTGGTCCTACCTTACCGACTGCTCCTCACGCTTGTTTCGTCGCCCCTGCGACGCTGGCTTCACGAAATACAATGGCAGTTTCGACTATGCCGACAATGTTGGTTTTCCGATGGGCGGGAAAACTGCTCTATTGGAGCGCGATATTGGCGGCGCGGCTCCCTTCTAACCCTGGCCAAGGTTAGGACCTTCAACACCGACACGTGGGGTCAGGATAGTGGTACTGTATAGGAAAAATGGGCGCGGTGTGCCGAGCGGGAGGTGGCTTCGCTAGCGTGAAATAAAAGCCGCCGAACGACTGTTCGAATCTATGAGCGCATGTTCTTGAGTACTGGACTATTTTTAAGATAGTTACCTTCTTTTTTTCTATCGCACAGATTTATTGCCGCACTGCCCTAGCTATTTGCGTATGCTACACCTACTATAGAATTAAACGCACAATTAGTTACACTGACTTTAGGACATAATTCACGTTCTAACTACCTGAACAAACACACCGCGTGACTATATAAAAAAAACCTTCACAGTCCTGCCTCTTCCACGGATCAGATTGAAGTGGACGAGAAAGAATTTTCATTTCCTCAGAAAGGCCACTGAATGCATTCTTCGTTCCGGATATCGGAAAACGAACTTATCAAAAGGCGATCTCCGATTACCTTCGGAGTTGATAGGAGATGCTATCTTCTTTCCTCCCAAGCATTCCCCATCTAACTAGCTCATTCCAATCTTTAAGTTGAGGTTTTTTCTTATTATTAAATTCCCGACGACAAGTAATCCTACTGGGAGATAATGCTCAACCCAACGGATTCAGATTCAAAGTACAAAATGAGAAATATGCGCGCCTAGTGAGAGGATGAACATTGTAATGAGTGAAGCTCATGAACAACGTTCCCTCTGGTTGTGAGTTCACCAATTAAGAACGATGAATTTACTACTGCGTGTTATTCGAATGGTTACTTTATCACTCCGAAGTTTACTCATCATAAATGGCTTATTATCATACCGCTACATAACACTGGGTTTCTTACAAAAAATTTTGGAGGAGGAAAAACAAAATTTTGGGGGGCAAATTTTTTGAAAACAAAAAACAGTTAACTGTGTAATCACAGATCATGTAAATAAATAATAACTATAGTTGAAATTGAATAAAAAAGTGTAAATATATATATATCAAATAAATAAATAAGTAAATATAAGAGCAAATAAATCAAAAAATAAATTAGTAAATATTAATAAATATATATATAAATAAAAAATAAAAAAATAAATAAAAATAATCAATCGGTACATAAATAAATAAATAAATCAGAACAAATAAATAAATAAACTCTACTAAATAAATAAATAAATAAATAAATGAATAAATAACTAAATAAATATCACACTATGTTTGCATATATATGTGTATATGTATATATATATATACAGCAAATAAAATACTTGTGCGAACATTCCAAAGCGATCGCCACAGACTATCACATTGCTTAGTAATCAACGCAAACAATAATTTAGGTAGTTCTTTAATTTGCATTTTGAAAATGGATAATTACATTTTCAATGAAATTCACCTGAAAGAAACACATCGAACTAATATTTACAAACTCAAATCGGGAAAAAAAACAGCATTTCTGAGTCACGAGAGTCATCTCAAAACTATTCAGCTTCATGATTAAATATTAACTCAAGCGGTATTAATATCAATATCTATAGAATATTGATAAAAAACCAATCCTAAACTTCACCCCTCTTACTAGAATCCGGATCATTTAGTAATGAAATCAACCATTCCTCAAGATGGATAAAACATTTCACACTAAATTCACCTCACTGTTTGCTCTGAGATCGAACATCAAGGCTCTTCCTTGATCAAAGTCTTTCTAAGAACCAAACCAAACCCCCAAACCATAACGTAATATGACATAACGTTCTCCTCTCCACGTGAAAAAAAAGTTTAAGAACATTGTGTTGTACACCCGCACTGGGCTCAAAATGTTAACTCAACATCTCCTCTATGCTGTTTCTCACGTCAAGCAATATGCTCGACCAGCCGAAACATATAGAATGAATTTCATGAATTCAATCATGATCGCTGAACACGGATGCCTCTCGATGAACATACAGAAACGTCAAAACAGAATGTCCATTTGTTTTTATAACGTAGCGGAAGAAAGCTATTTATTTACTTGTTGTTTTAATTGTTTCGTGCAAAAGTGGATTAAATGTAAAGAAGAATTGCAGCATTGGTGTGGTTATTGTTACAACTAATCCATTTTCTATTGCTTTCAAGGTAAGCAGTGTAGCATCAAGCGAAAGCAAAAAAAAAAAAACGGACCAAACAAGGAGTGTGAGCTTCACTACGATGGCCTTTCGTTGAAGAATTTTCATCGCTAATGTGCATGTGGATCGCAGAACTGGATACTTGTAAACTGGAGCAGAGCGTTTTTCAGCAGATAAGTATAGAGATAAGTTGAATTCTAGTTGCAGATTTGTGTAAGATTTTATTTTATTTTAGGAACAATCAGACGGCAAAATAGTTCTAGCGATGGATAGCAAAACTCAAACGTCTCTGACGTAGCACTCAAAAAGTACGCCACAAAGGTAATTCAAGGAGTCTAAAATAGATAATTTCGAACTTTTAACAACAAAAATGAGAGATGAAATGAAATATTCTAATAAATAAACAACTCATTAACAAATAAATAATATGCATAATAAATAATAAATTATCAAAATTCATCTAATATAAGAAAATAAATCATCTCTTATATTACTAAATAGTGCATTAAAGAATAAATAAATAAATAAGTAAATAAATAAATAAATATATCAATGCATAAATAAATAAATAAACAAATAGATACATTAGTACAATAAAATATGTACCCAATAGGGATGATTAATAAATGATCATCTCGTAATCTAATTATAATTCAAATAGATTATACAGTATTTTATATTTTTCAACAATAAAGACTTTAGGATTAAGTACTAAACTAGCTCTAAGACTCGATGTGAACTACACACTAACATCAATCATTTGAAAGAAATTATCCATCACTTCCCTAAATATCAAATTATTTTATGAGTTTGGAATACGTGTATAACCTAAAAGACAATTTCCAATTGTTATGCTTTAAATTTGTTCCTTAGCGTCTAATTCATTTCTTTAAGTAATATGTTTTATTTGCTCGATTGACTAAGTTTGCTCTTCATCGTCAATCCTTTTTAGAATGACATCCGAGTCTGACGCGATCATCATCTGAGTGTCCCCAATCTCAAACTCCCGCTTTGTAACTTCGCTTAACGGTACTCCTCGTCAACGCCCTTAAGCTCTGAGTTTATGGATTGTAGCTCATCGTCCTGATGGTATCATCTTGAACTCGCTCTGTCTTCTTGTCGAGGGGATAGGCATTAATAAAACAACTTACTCACAGAAAGAATTGTCTTCCTAGGATGGTTAATAAATAACCGTTTACCAACTCATTTGTGAAGTTTCTTCTTGGGCTAGAACTAAGTTCTTGCCCAAGGATGCCCCAGTAAATAAAGATGTTGTGGGGCTGCTCAAGATTAGATCTGAGCTAAACTTCACAAATGGCGGAAAATGTGTTTTATACAACCAGAGCAAAGTTATCATGGTGTAACTGTTACCACTTACCAAACTGAGAGCTACATATCTTGAACATTCAATTAGTTTTACCTGAACTAATTTTTTCAAAAACTTACAATTGAAAATGCCTAATCTTTTCCCATTTGAATCTTCTAGGTCCTCACAATACCTCCCCTACAACTCTTTTAACAACTGCTTGTACATATTTAAAAGGTGGTAATTTTGAGCAGAACTTCCGCGCTTTATCCGATTGTTCCGTATTCTTTTTTAAAATTTTCTCCCCTACTACATACGTAGGACAGTTAACGTTGGATCGTAAGTTATAATATGACGCATGTTTATCGTATGCTTTTTGCAAGTTGTTTCTGACATCTTCTGGAGCATTTTTAGTCTTTCATCGTTCCCTGGCTGGGGTTCATTAGGTGCATTTACGTCCCGAAGTTTTCGGTATTCCCTGCCGTCCGAACCAATGCTGCGGCTGAACAAAACAAAGAATGGTGTGTAAAATGTTGCTTCATGCACTGAATTCTGTACCGCGTTAGCTATTTGCTGGAGGTTGTTTGACCACTCCGTGTGTCCCTTCACGGATGGATGCCCGAATTGAAGTTGTAATCACACGATTTACCCTTTCGGAATCGTTGATCTGTGGATGATAGTTCGGCGTTATCCAATGGCTGGCATTGTGCTTGGTTAGTGAAGATTGAAATGGTTTCGATGTGAATTGCGTTCCATTATCCGAAAGGGATCAACCTCGGGTATACCGAATAGTAGGAAACAAGGAATTTTCCACAAATTGAACTAATGAATCGGCGGTTGCTTGTCAGGAAGGTTGTGCACTAGCACAAACTTGCAGAAGGTTTTTTTTTTTTTTTTTTTTTTTTTTTTTTTTTTTTTTTTAGACGCTGAAACTCGGCTAACATAATCCAAGGCCATGAACTGCCATGGGCATGTACTACTTTTTCTTCGGATCCGCCATAGGTGGTGTGCCGTATTTTTATTGGCGGTTTTACTAGTTTGGCATAGTAAACAGCTACGACAATATTTTTTTACCTCAACTCTTCATAGAAGCGGCCGGGGGGAGCGCTCCTTAATCGCCTTCAAAGTTTTTTCTGCAATCAAGGTGAGCTTGCTCATGAAACCCTTTATAATGTCCATTCTGTTAAGCCAGGATTTCAAATAGGGAAGATGGGGGGGGGGGGCGAGTTTTTTTTAGAGAGATAGAAGAGAGAGAGAGAGAGAGAGAGAGAGAGAGAGAGAGGAGAGAGGAGAGAGAGAGAGAGAGAGAGAGAGAGAGAATTACATCGTCTCCAACCAGTGGTTGCACATACTGAACAATTAACATTAACGGACACTTAACGGACAATACAACGCCCGGTGGACCAGTAGAGTAGGGTCATTTTCATGTTCCGACAGATGGAGCGGGAATGGAGCCCCATTTATGTGACATTACGCCTGAATGCGGGTGGATTATCTTCTCTACTCTCACCCAAAGTATTTGACAATACCCGTCCGTTTCTTGTAACAAGATTAAACAATTCTAGGCTTGTTCTGGAATAAAAAAAAACGATTTTAAATACTTTCGATTTTTCCCATGTTTTTAAATCAAACCACATTGAATGCCAAACATTGAACGGGTCATGTTGGATTTTTGTATAGAATAACCACCGAATTTGTATGCAGTTTGTACTGAAAATGTACTTTTCATCCGCGACCCTCTCACCCAAAGCAACACAGAAGAAACACCGTTTTTTACTCACCATGCTCACACCGTTTGAATAGATTATATTTTTTTAATGGTTGTTCAAATAATAAGTGATTAGCTTTTAACAAACATACATTTTGAGTTTTGGTGGTTTATAGCTTATGGTTTGTGTCCCTTTGCTCACCTTTAGTATAATTATTTTATCTGATATTTTCTAAACAGGAACATCAAACATAACCTTTTAAAACGACGTAAGTAACAAATGTAAGCAAGCTGTGTTTTTTGTGCTGAATTGTTGCTACTTGCATTCTCAACACACGAGTAGTTAGTAAATAATTTAAGAAATTTTATTCATCAATGACGAAAAGAAACTCATATGCGTTCCAACAGCTATTCCTCAATATTTTAAAAATAATTTATATACACATCTGCATCTGCGTTTTGAAATTTGAACCGATTTAACTGATATGATCCAACTGAAACACGTTCTGTCGAAACACGGTATATGTAGCAATCATGTGTATCTGAGTAGTATGAAACCAAAACGGTGTATCATTGAATTGCGTTAAAATTGTTGTTCAAATTCGAGAAATACAACCATTTTGCATATTTTTCTATTCGTGGTTATTTCAGCTGCATGAAAAAACATTCGTTTTGTTTTGTTTGCTTGTTTTTTTTTTTAATTACATGCTGGAAAATATTATACTTCCTTTTGAAAAACTTTCGAATGCCCATTTATGGTACTTCTGGATAAAATGAATCAAATAACTGCTTTAGACTGCTTATAATTAAAAAAAAACCGTATGTATTTTACCCGATGATTCGTTTTGTTATGAAGGTTCTTCTGTTTATAAACACGCGCAGAACCATCGCTTATTCTTCTGGTCTTCCTCTAAACTCTCCACCGATTGCTTGTCGATCTGCCAAACTTGGAAGACATCTGCATGGAGTTATCTCAAATTATAATAATCCGTCCAATCTATCACAAAACGTTGCGATTGGTTGAGCGGACTGGAGATAATGAAATCCATTTGTATAAGGCCAAGTCTCTTCCGGTTGGTATTAAACCGATGAGCATGGATATCAATAGAAACATAAAGTTACCAGAAGGCACAAAATGCATCTACGGACTCTTATTTTTACGAAATCCCTCAATTTCAATTTTTAATGGATTAGCATAGATTGTTCATTAGACACTTAAACTTGATTGATACAGTTATTAGTTACAGCAGTGCAATAGATTGTAGAATACAGTAGTGAAAATTGTAAGTTACGAAAAAAGAGTTTGGTTCGAGCATCGGCTGTGAAAGGTTGTGTCGATGCTTTATTACGCACTATTTTCCTATCGAGCATGGCGCGTTTCGTGTTGTTTCGGTTATCTATAATTCGGTGTAACGAGTGATCGAGTGAGCACAGTAAGAGAACAACAAAGCGTCTCTCAAGCGTTCATAAAATTATCCTTGTTTTCCTAACGGAAAACCACCATCACACTTTGTGAGTGGCTCCAATAGCATCCTTATTATTGGTTTAACTGAGATCAAATCGGATTTCCAACATTATAAAAAATCACCTTGTTTTTCCGATGAAAAAACACCATTACACTTTGTGTGTGGCCCCAATAGCATCCTTACTGTTGTAATCGGTTCGAATCAGAAATCGGTACTAGTATTTAAATATTTTACTAAACGAAGCGTGAATTCAGCTTATTGTTTACCAAAACGAACCCTGCTGCCACCCAATCTTGTCATCCAAAATCCCAGTGATTTCTCGTGGAAGTGCGGCGGTGGTCTCGGCTTCCAATAAAACGTCCAAATAAACGTTAACGCATTCCTACCCTTTCCTTATTTGACCTACATTCGGGCGAGGCCAGCGCCGGTATTGCCTTAGTTTGGGATCACCAGTTTTACACATTGAGCATATTTGCATCATCTGTTGATCTTCTGAGTAATAACAGCTGAACTGGCAGTAACGGAATAACAACTTCGGGCGGTCAATCATGCTCATTATCCTGCTCATGCTCATAAAAACGGATAAATTATTTGAATAGGATAAGACAACTGCAACTTCTCGCCCTGACTAGCTTGCTGTTCTGCTTCTCACACGCTGACTCAAACTGTAAGATATGATCAACATATATTCTCAATAATACGAAACTACAGTACCTTAAAACGGGGAAAGCGGGGTAACGGGGTGGTTTGACCCATGCCATGAATAGTTCAAATAAATATTTTTCGTTGATACTTTTTCTAACTATCAACTGTGTTTCTTAATCTAGTATTATTTGGCTTCTGAAAGCTATAGCATAGGTTTGAATATTCAGTTTTTTGATTAACCAAGAACTGAACATTTTATTGAGCATAGCTTCTTCAACTTTCAGCTATCGGGGAAAAAAATCAATCAATGCTTATCTAATAGCTAACATTACAGATTAAGAGATATTTCCCTAGTAGCACATTTGTTTCAACCCAGTAAAGGTGACTGCTCTGTGACTCAATTAAGTCACAATAGAGCTGCTGAAACCAGTTTTGACTGTTGTGTGCTGCTTGGGGTTTTTAGATACTTTAGGCTAAATAGGTAAAGTTAGTAAAGGAAAAATATTGTAATAAAATTGTTACTCGTTACTATTTAAAAACTATTATATAATTACAACTTTTTTCTCATGGATGTCAATTTTTACGCTTTTTTGCTACAACTTGTTACAAAATCGAGGCAACTTCGCGTAATTTGGCTTTTTTATTTAGGCAAAGGAGCAATCTGACAAACATCCCAAGCAACACAAAATCGTCATATTTGGTTACAGTGACTTGATTGTGACTTAATTGAGTAGTATTGGAGTAACATCAACTGTATTGCAACAAGTTACCTTGCAACCTTCTAGAGATAAAAAATAAATAATAATATATTGAAACAAATAATAAAATTCTAAAAATAAAATCAAAACTTAGGGGGGGCAACGGCCCCGTGTGCCCCGGGTATCCCTTGGACGTAGCGCGGCAAAAATGGTAAAATATTTCTCACGTGGTGTGGGTGGGATTCTTCTTGTGTTGGGGGGGAATCTTGAGGCAACGGAAACCACTCGAATCCCACTCTTCGCGTGGGAGGGAGCGCGGGGCATGGGGAGGCATTATCTATTTCGTTTTGTTGGGTTTTCGCTGACGGGGGTAAACAACGGGATGGCAATTATTTCGTGCTCTAATAAGGACGTTCTTCCTAAACGATGTTCAGTTGTGTACGGAAAATTCTCCATTGTCTTGATCAGTCTTTTTCGTTCTTCTGTCGTTAGTTGATGTTCAGTTTCGATCGTTTCGGGGGTCGTTCTCGACGCCTCCGGAAGTTCTAATTCAGGAATATCTAATGTATCATCGGGTTCTATATTTTTTATAATTGGAAATGCTTCGATAGGCAAGCATGAAAACTCAATTGTTTCAGCAGTCTGTTCGTTATCGATGCTGATCAATGCAACTTGCTCAAAGCCGTTTTCTCCCAAAACCATTGGTTTTATGCCGAAAACGTTCCAAAAGTTATAACCTAATATCAATTTCCTTGAAATTTGAGGAACGACTAAAGTGGGTATAATTTTAGTAATCCCTCTGAATACTATGGGAAGTTGAACGTATCCCAAGCATTCGTGAACTGTTTTATCGGCAGTAACGATTCGGTATGGGCTCTGATGCATTTTCAGGCCGTGTTTTTCTGCAATGTCAAATATATTAGTAACGCTGACGCTAGCACCAGAGTCAAGTAAAGCATCATATTCATTTTCAAAAATTGTTACATTTACGTGTGGACAACTTCCTGTGTGAACCTTGACCTCGCATACCTGAAGAAAAGGGTCAATGAAAGGATCACACTGGGGAACATCTTCTGCTTTTGGAGTGATATTGTTCCCAATGTCACACTCCAACTTCAGTTTCCCGAACGGTGAGCTATTGGCTGCGAATCCCGGACATGATTGGGACACGATACTGTGGTCTTACCTGGATTTCCGCAGGCGTAGCAGAAAATCCTTTTCGGTTCCGGACAGTGTCTCCAAAGATGGCCGTTTCTATTGCAGTTCCAGCACACAGGTGTAGTTCTTTCTTCGATGTTTTGTTGACCTCCACTACGTCGCTGTTCCGGTTGGACTGTTCTTCTTTCTTTTGGTCTCCCCATTCCCTCAAACTTTCTCGTTATTTCGTTTACTTCCTCCGTCTCTGAACCTGATAAGTACGACCGCTCTGATTCGGCCGTCACTTCTAGATTGTGTACCGCATTGGGATGCCTGGCTGGACCCTCTCGTTGCTGTCTTAGAGTTTGATCGTTTGCGTCTATCCGGTAGGCATAGTATTCCAACATACCCAGGTCTCTCACCGTTCTGCAGGCCAATCTTGACCTATAATGAGGCCGCATATTATCCCATATAATTTCAAACATCCTTTCCGGGTCCAACGGATTAGAAAGAAGTTTGTTTAAACGTTCGACTTCCATTTTAAATGTTAGAAACGTCTCATTGCGCTGTTGTTTTCTTTCATATATCTTCTGTCGATTACCTTGGTCCCTATTCGGGTTTCCATACATGTATCTTATACGCTCCTCAAAATCTTCCCAATTGATAAATTCGTCAGAGTAGCATAAATACCAGTCGTAAGCTTCACCTCTAAGAATGGTATGGATGCGCTGTAGTAGAATATTTTCGTCTATGTTATCCATTCTAGCCAGTCTTCGTACTTTATGCAAAAAATCTTCTAGCGATCGCTGACGAGAATCTCCACTGAACGATAGATGCCATTTTTCCATACGTCTGTCAGCCGTAACTATTTCCGATTCATTTATGGTACGACTTCTACTTCCTCGTGTATTGTCGTTTCTTTGATATCGACCAATCCTACCACTACTATTTCTGTGCTCCTGTTCACTCTCCCTACTTACAGATCTTCTTTCAAAATTCCCTCGCCTATTTCGATGCATCCAGGGACTTTGTTCATGCTCACTATCTCTGCGCATATACCTTTTATTGGTGTTTAAGGGAGGTGAATTTATTGGCGAATGGCGCCTCTGTTCCCTTTCTCGCATTTCGGCCACTTGTTGCTCTAACCTATGAATGTGGTTTATCAATATTTCATAATCATTTTCATTTTTCGACTTCTCCGAACCAACAACATTTGTTTTAGGAGTAGCGCCTTTTTTATTCGGGTCTTCTAAGTTCTTCAAATTTACTCCTCCCACAGCCCCCTCAGATTCGGATAGCGACTCTTTAGACTCATCTTCAGTAACCATAATGTTATGGTGGTCATATTGTAGCAAAAGACCTTTAATTTCTCTTATCAAATCTTCACGCATCTGAACGGATCTGAAATCTCCTGTTACACAACGCTCTGCCCTCATCAAATAATGTTTTAATCGAGATATACATCGATCGTCCTGGCCCTTCTCCAATCGTTTAGTGAGCGTGTCCACTTTGTTAGCAATGTAATCAAATTGTTGATCCATCGTGTAAGTATATGCGTATACTCTATTTTCTTTAGTATCTTCATGAAATAAGTTTCTAAGTAACCGACATTTATCATTTAGTTCATCCTTAATGTTTTCCCTTTTCCCCCGAATAATTAATTCATAATCTACTTCTTCGCTTGTCAGATGATCTGCTCTAGGAAACCTAGCAGCCATGTTGGACAAATTATTTGTTAATTTACGAACGACCAAAATTTTGCACGTTGAACCACTTTACGCAACAATAAATTAACTCACAACAAAACAATGAAATTTAATATGAAACGTTTTAATTCAACAAGTATGTCACTACAATAAATTTAGTATGAACAACAACAAAAATTCTGAGACCTGCAGTTGGGCGCCAAATGTAGCCGGCCCCAAGTCGGCTAACTCAAACTGGTCTACTAGGGCGTTTCCGTAACTTGTTTTTGCAAACAAATGGCTTATGCGCCACCTCGTTAGAGGACCACTTGTCGTTTTGGGATGCCCGGCAAACTCTAACCCCAGGGCGAGTTCAGTCTTACACAAAGGATTGGAACAAGCTAGTAGACGCGAAAACTTGAAACTACTCAAACCATCATCTCCCAACAAACAAAGGCTAACCGCAGATCGACCTTTTATGAAGCGAATGCACTGCAGTGACCTTTTATCATCACTGGACAAATTATCCTGCCCACTACAACGAACGCTTCAGGACAAAACTGCAAAGTGGACTGAGATTCCCAAGCAGTCCAACTTGGAGTACAAACACGAAATCTACAACAACTACAACGAATAAAACGTGAAAAATCTCTTCAAAACAGTGCACTCATTATACGAAAACTCTACCTAACAATTAAACAAAGATTATTTAACATTAATCAAAACATTTATTTGACGGAATTGGAAACGACGAAGATTTATTTCACATATTTATTCCTATTCGGGTACCCTCAACTTAATTCTGTTCTCTCATCTTTCTCTTTTCTCTCTACCTAACTGTGCGGATTTTAACTATCGTGCTATCTTTAGAATGGTGCTCTATTTCACGTTCGACGCATGCATGCGGACATTTGTTCGGTTACTCACGGTTTCATTCGGTTTGGTCCTACCTTACCGACTGCTCCTCACGCTTGTTTCGTCGCCCCTGCGACGCTGGCTTCACGGAATACAATGGCAGTTTCGACTATGCCGACAATGTTGGTTTTCCGATGGGCGGGAAAACTGCTCTATTGGAGCGCGATATTGGCGGCGCGGCTCCCTTCTAACCCTGGCCAAGGTTAGGACCTTCAACACCGACACGTGGGGTCAGGATAGTGGTACTGTATAGGAAAAATGGGCGCGGTGTGCCGAGCGGGAGGTGGCTTCGCTAGCGTGAAATAAAAGCCGCCGAACGACTGTTCGAATCTATGAGCGCATGTTCTTGAGTACTGGACTATTTTTAAGATAGTTACCTTTTTTTTTCTATCGCACAGATTTATTGCCGCACTGCCCTAGCTATTTGCGTATGCTACACCTACTATAGAATTAAACGCACAATTAGTTACACTGACTTTAGGACATAATTCACGTTCTAACTACCTGAACAAACACACCGCGTGACTATATAAAAAAAACCTTCACAGTCCTGCCTCTTCCACGGATCAGATTGAAGTGGACGAGAAAGAATTTTCATTTCCTCAGAAAGGCCACTGAATGCATTCTTCGTTCCGGATATCGGAAAACGAACTTATCAAAAGGCGATCTCCGATTACCTTCGGAGTTGATAGGAGATGCTATCTTCTTTCCTCCCAAGCATTCCCCATCTAACTAGCTCATTCCAATCTTTAAGTTGAGGTTTTTTCTTATTATTAAATTCCCGACGACAAGTAATCCTACTGGGAGATAATGCTCAACCCAACGGATTCAGATTCAAAGTTCAAAATGAGAAATATGCGCGCCTAGTGAGAGGATGAACATTGTAATGAGTGAAGCTCATGAACAACGTTCCCTCTGGTTGTGAGTTCACCAATTAAGAACGATGAATTTACTACTGCGTGTTATTCGAATGGTTACTTTATCACTCCGAAGTTTACTCATCATAAATGGCTTATTATCATACCGCTAAGTAATTGAGAAAGGAACCTGTGTAAAAGTTAACAAAAAATCCCCTTTGAAAATTTTTTAATACAACGGTGCAAACATTAACACGCATACGGTAGTACAACATTATGACCATTTGTTTGCACGGTTATTCTGAATGCTTCTGAACGCCTCATAAACAAAGTTGTAACATTTGCAGTAAATGCTACTTTCATGTTATCAGAAACAGGTTTAATCATTGAATGGAGTCACATGATCATATCCCGTTTAGATTAATGTTGAGTTGTTCCATAGAAAATTGTCCACGCAACGCAAAATGATTGACCAGCTGAACAATGTAACCTCCACAAACCGATGGCCTCGAAGCTGGAAGAGCAAAAACTGGACTCATATAAACTACCTTCGAAGGTCATGTGGTCAAGTTCAAAGGTCTGGTAAAATTCCGGGTTATCATGCTGCCACTACAACCAGGGGTTGCTACTGTGGTAAAATGACAATACGGTGGATGTCGTCGACAAGGATATCAATTGCTTGTTATTCACTCATTCACTCAATCGAAAAATATTGGGCAATCACCAAGCGGAAGATAAAGAAAACTGGAAAGACGATTCAAGCTGCACCGATGGTTCAATGTCTTAACAATATGGTCGTTTAGGTTGACCAGTCCGGTTTGCGGGATATGATGACGCGAACTACCAAGATAGTCACCGAGATCATCTGGACGGCTTTGGAGTAAAGCGTGCATTAAAAAAAGCGACTAACAAGGTGTTTTACAAGGTGTTCAATAAGTTCGAATACAACTTTTCATGGCTGTGTACGTGAGCACCATGTGCATTCTGTGTACTGATATTGGTATCAGCTTTAGCCTCATATATCGACTTGCTGTCATTCGTTATTTGTTTAACGCGCACGATGAAGAAGCACCGCGACGACGTAGTAAAGTTGTTTGTGAGAGGTGAACGACCCGGCGACATATTTCGGCGATTGAAATCCCACTGGGTGAAGCGGAATTTCATTTACACCACCATCCATCGGCACCGGGAGACGGGCTCGCCCAAGGACCGTGTGAGATCCGGGTGGCCGCGTTCGGCGAGGACGCTAGCAGCTATCAAGGTGGTGAGGGAGCGGGTTCGTCGAAAAATGAACCCTGGATGTGTTGATCGGGACCGCCCACACCATCATGACGAAGGACCTGGGATACAAGCCGTACAAGTAACGCAAGGTTAACGGGATAACGGAGGCTAACGAAAAAGAGGCTGGACAGAGCCAAACTGATACTTTCACGGCACGTAGGTCAGGAGTTCATGTTTTCTGATAGGAAACTCTTTGTCTTGCAACAACCGAACAATGTTCAAAGTGATCGGCTGTAGGCTCCGTCGTTGGCCAGCATCCTCCCGTCCCACATAAACATTCCGCGGTTCCAGAGTGAAACGTCGGTGAGGGTTTGAAGGGCCGTGTCCAGGCGTAGGAAGCTCCCACTGGTGTTTATCGAGAAAAACGTGAAAATCAACGCCACGTACTACAAGACCGAGGTTCTGGAGAAGGTTGTGGCCCCAGCACTTCGGGACCTCTACGAGAAGAATCATTACGTCTTTCAACAGGACGGCGCACCGGCCCACACGGCGAATATCGTCTCGTGGTGTTGAGAGAATTTGACTGATTTTCTCGATAAGACTTTGTGGCCTCCCAGTTCCCCGAACTTTAATCCCCTGGACATTATTGTATGGTCGTACATGCTGGCCAAGCAGAACGAACATCAAGTGAGCACTATGGACCAATTTAAGAAGCTTATTTCCTAGATCAGTGCTCTCAGTTATTACGTCGTCAAGGTTCTCAATAAACATTGGTTCAATAAAAGTTGACTGAGAAAAAATATCTTGCATTTTAACTTTTTTTAACACTTTTTTAAAGTGTATTCGAACTCATTGAACACCTTGTAAGTGATCAGAGGATTGACCAGAAGCACAATTGGAAGACGGGCAACAAGATGGCCACTTATTTCCGTGCGTTGGGCCGGGAAGTCGGTGTGACCGGCCTAACGGTCAAGAAGTATTAGACCAAAATGGATATCCACATGCGGAAGCGTCAGTTCAAGCCAGCCGTGTCGAAGAACCAAGCAGAAACCTAGAAACAACGGCTGCACATAGTGGTGGTCGTTATGGACGACGAGACGTACCTCACGTTGAACGGCAACGATTGGCAAGGCAAAGGCTTCTTCACCTCCCCGACAAAAGAAATAAGCAGCGATGTGAAGTACAAAGCGCACACGAAGTTCCCAAAGAAGGTGTTGCTCTAGCTCACAATTTATGAAAAGGGGATGTCACGTCCCCTTTTCTTTTTGTCGGGATTGGTAGTGGACGGCGAGATCTACAGTACGAAGTGCCTCCCAGAAGTTGCCGCCTTCAATAAAAATTACCACAAGGATGACGTCGTGCCCCAGCTCTGCCAAATCGAGAAGTTCTGGGCCAGTTTGAAGGGGAGAGTATATTGAAATAATTTCATGGCCAAAACGACGGATGATTTGATCAAAAAGGCGACCAAGGAACTGAATAATATACCTACCAGTTTCTTTTTTCACCTATGGCAAAAGTTCCGGCTAACTACCGTAAAGCAAGGAGTACAAGTATTTTTGCGAAGTTAATGAAAAAAAATTCAATTAAGTTTGTTAAAATATCATTTTCTATTCTCTTTTTCCATCCATCAGAAAATAGTCGCTTCTTTTTAATGCGCGCATCAATTTTTCAGTTTAAATAAAAAAAAGTACGATAAAATACCTTCATTATGACTAAATTGTTGCGTTAAATGAAAACTAAGAAATCCATGGATTTATGTGTCTGGATTGAAGTGGACCTGATTTTATTATTGCTGGTCTTCCTACTAACGTTGGCGAAATACCATCCATATTGAATTTGTTGCAAACAATATGATAAATTTGAAGAATTGGACTAAGTTTGGTTTTTTTTTTATAATTATTAATTTTGTAAAGGTTTGCGATAGAATAAAATAAACTGGTAATAACTCTGCACCGTGGAAATTATTCATCCATATTTCGTTCTAATTGTACCTCGAACGAAAACGAGAAAACGGGTGATTGTATTAAAACCATTAAGACTGAACCTCAGAAACAAACTTTCTATGAGCAATCATATCCTTAGAGCAATATACTGCAACCACCCTTCCTCGTTCAGAGTAGCAGTAAAACTCCACTTGCAACTTGCACTTTCAATTTGATGGATTCAATAGAACCATTCCGTTAAACTTCCAACCCTGCGAGACAGCGGAGCACCTTTCACCGCGAGTAACCAGCAGAGAAACGCGCTAATCAGATCGATTTCAGGCGAATTCTTTAATTAGATTTTCATCTCGTATTTCGTTTTCTCGCGTTTTTCTCGCACCGCCACACGCTCTGCGCTGATGACGTCCACCGGAGAACGGCTGGTGCAGCAGCGGCAACCGTTCTGCCCGCTTGGTGGACGGATTTATGCGCACCATCCAAAGGATGGTGCAATGTTATGCAAACCGACTTCGACGACGACCAAGTGGACTGCTCCGCTGAGAAATATAAGTAATGTGAACGAAGATGGTAACTTGCCCTCCGTAGGCATTTCGGAGTCCCTGGGATTTTGCATCGCGTTTTGTTGCGAAAGATTGTTGGGTTTTTTTTTGCTCAGTGAATGTTGCGTACCTTCTGGGAGGACGCAAAGATGGAAGATTTTACTTGGCTTGAGTCCACGCTCTTGGAAGGAGGGCGAACGCCTTGTACATCGTTGAAGAATTGCTTGTACGGATAGGGATCTACAATTGGTCCGCACAACCGACTGACCAGGACCACTGGACGATGACGACAAGGAGGAAAATTGAGGCAAAGCAGTGCATCGAATCCCTGTTCTATGGCCAAATGGCGTTTCCGGTCCCCCGTTTAGTAGAGGGCGTTTAGCTTGCAACCGTTTCAAAATTTACTGGGAACGGCCTCGTGCAGCCAAAGAGCCGAAGCGGCATGCGACGGCGAAGAAGTTCATCAGATATGTCGCTCCGTTTTGGAGAAAAGCGTTCGGGAAGGGAAATAATGTGTACGGCAGCTTGGAACAACTGCAACAACCACGGCACCGGGCTTGTAAGTTTTGTCGATTTCGATCGGAGCCAGCCGATTTCGGTGCCCAGTGCCTTTTTCTTCAATGTGTTGCGTTTTTCATGCAACGAGTCGCAAATCAAAGTTCATCTTTTCTGTTCCCCTCCGTGCCAGGTTGTAATTAAACGATTTCTGGCATGATCAATGGGGTTTTGCAGTTGCTATTTCTTCGTCACGTCGCACGTGGAGGCATTATTGCCTAGAGGTTGGAAAATTCATCTATAGATTTCAAATGTGATAAATCAAGCTCAGTAAAGACCAACGAGGTTACATATTGAAAAAGTTTATCGCCAGAAAAATCGCGAATGGCGCTTTACATCAATTCGTAATGGACTTGCATCACATCATGGGCTTCATCAAATTTCAGCTGCCCCAAAAGATCTCAGAAATAAAATCTCTTCCGCTCAATTTAACTCGATTGCAACAGAGCAGTAGCCAACCAGCCCTGCAGCCATCGCCGTGTAAAACCAACAGCCGAATAAGGCATAATCCAACCGAAACGCCACCACCATCGTCAACATGTAGTGCTTCATCGGTTTCAACTCCAACGCATATTCGGGTCACCACGTCCGACAAGGTGCCGGGTGCTGTTACGCTACACCTACAACGCTTAGCAGAATGCCCACAGCAGCAGAGGAGCAATAGGACTCCCAACTTGCTGCGCCCTTGTCCAAACAAGGACCCGTACACACAAATCCGATCCCATCCCATATTGGCACCGTGCGATGACGCGGAACGCCCCGTCTCGCCGTCGTCATCGTCAGTAGGAGTCCAAGGATCCTGCGTCGAATGTCGTCGTCGGTCGCCCGGTGTGTGTACATTATAAATTTTAATTAGCAAGACGTTGCGTGATGCGTGACTTTGGTCCATTATTCTTTTTTTGCTCTGCTTTTTGCCACATTAAGTAATTATGTGTTACTTTTTATGGGATCGTGTTATTTTTTGTCGTTACTTCCTCCGTTGGCAGAGGTGTACCATGTTGTTGCTGCTTCTGCTCTCCCAACTGTCGTCCATTGTGTGTCGGGCGCTCTGCTTTTGTCACCTTAATCCCGGCGAAGGGAAGAAGCCTCATCGCGACGTTACGCATTTTTGGGCATTCTTCATGCGTTGAGTTGAGAGTTCTTATTTTTTCCGACTCATGTCTTTGTTCTTGCGTTTTGAGGCAAAGAACTCGATCGGTGCGATTTTAGGAGAGATGAAAAAAAAAATGAAACACGAAACAATTTGGTTTGCATTAAGTTCAAACTAAATAGGGAAACTGCCCCCATATTAATCTCATTGTTCCTATATTCATCCTACGATGAATCAAACAATTGGGCAGTTGAAGGATCGGTTTCGTTTTCTAATAATATTTGCTCACGTTAAATAACTACAACAAACATTACTAACTAATCCTGTCACGGGTATATCGTTTTATTTCAAGTAGGATGAATATAGAAACAATGAGATTAATATAGGTACATCTTCCCTACAATATTTTTTAACGAAGACTGATTTTGCGAATATTAATTATAGCGATGTTCACATACATTCAGGGTCTCCCTGAGTAATTTTTCTTCCGAATAATTTCATAATGTCTGTAGAGCTTTCATTGCTATAGATTCATACATCGTTTACTAGTATACTTCTTCCGTATTTTGTCATGTACTGAAGAATTTTGCAAGTGGTAAGCACAAACCGTATCTGTAGAAGGGAAATTTATACAAGAATGGTGGAATTAAGCAAGAGATAGGGAACTGAAAAGAGATTATAATAATTCACTAAAGCGCCAAATCTAATCTAATCTTATACAATCTAGCCAGTACGAGAAAGGATCCTGTAAATAATTGATACTTGCGGCATATCAAAGACATGAGACAAGCGTCAAAGTGACCAGGCTTAGTACGTTACATTTTCCGCAAAAATGATTCTGTAAAATGAGTTGGATTCAAAGGAATAGAATGTGGTTCAACAACGCATTTTGTGAATCTGGTTAGATTAAAGAAGGGGATCTAGAGCATACAGTGTGCCCAATTCATCGATCATTAATTATAACTCGGCCATCTTGACCTCTGATCGTCTCGATCAGACATATGCAGATTGTAATGTAATCAGAGCATGTTAGTTGGGAGGGCAAACACCCGTTGCCGTCACGGGGTTAGCAGGTTAAAGTTCTGTCCAATTAGAATCCGGAATCACTTATTGTGTTCCAGCAGCACGAATAGTGACCGCTGCAAGAATTCTTTTACAGTGGTTTGTTAACCTAGACACCCATCTTCTGTGGTATAAATTTCATGGTGTTTCGTGCCGTGAGTCAAACGTTATTCCAGATGGAAGCTGAGAGGAGAGAAACAATTCTGCACACCCACGTTGATAATCCAACGTGGTCCGCAATAAAAATCGCAAAAACGTTGAAAATCGCCAAATCAACCGTGCATGATGTGCTCAAACGTTTCAGGGAGCGAAAGAGCGTGGATCGAGTGCCTCAAGGTAAGCGTCGTAGTGGAACATATGACCGCAAGCTGAACCAGAAGGTGTTGAGAACCGTCAGAGCAAACCCTGGACTATCAGATAATGAAATCGCACAAAAATACGCTGCTGCTCGCAAAACCGTTCGAAGAATTCGTTTGCGAGCAGGATATCGTTCTTATCGAGCCAGCAAGCAACCAAACAGAACGTTGAAGCAAAGTCTCGTCACCAAAACTCGAGCTCGGAAATTGTACTAGCAGGTTTTGACAAAGTACCAAGGATGCATGCTCATCGACGATGAAACCTACGTCAAAATGGATTTCGGACAGCTTCCTGGCCAAAAATTCTACATGGCGACGGCACGAGGAGATGTTCCCGCGAAGTTTAAGTTTGCTTTTATGGACAAATTTGCCAAAAAAAAAAACTGATGAATTGGCAAGGGATATGCAGCTGCGGAGCAAAGACCAAAGTGTTCGTGACGAATAAGACGATGGCCTCGAAGCTGGACAAGGAAGAAAGCCTCAAAAACCGCGTACTACCTTTCATTAAAGCCCATAAAAATCCCGTGAAGTTTTGGCCAGATTTGGCGAGTTGCCACTACAGCTGGGAAGTCATCCAGTGGTACCGCGATAGTAACGTAGATTTCATCGATAAAAACATAAATCCACCCGACTGCCCGCAGTTCTGGCACATCGAGAGATTTTGGGCAATAATGAAGCGGAAGCTTAAGAAAAGTGGAAAAACGGCTCGGGACGTGACTCGGATGACCAAAATGTGGAACAAATATGCCAAGGAAGTTGACTCCGGAAGTGTGCAGCGTTTGATGGGAGGAATAAAGAAGAATTTTCATTAGAAACGAAGAGAAATGATTTGTATTGATATGTTTTTCTTAAAGTACAGTAAATTACCTTTGTTTTGATGTATTAAACATATTTGTACGTCAATCAGTTACCGAGATACAGATGATATTATTATTTAGGATTCTAAACGGACATAGCTTTAATAGAGCACTGAAACAATGCAGGAGAATTCCGTAGACCGAAGAGCATCTTCCGATATTCGTATTGACCACCCGGAGTCACAAACGCAGCTCACTTGATTAGTTCTGTTTACCCTTGATACGCTCCAAACAATTATAATCATCGCCTGAATCGGGTAACTGTCGTGAACTGTGATTTTATTCAGTTTGACTAGGTTGGAGTTATCCACAATGCTATCGACGTCCTTTCTGTCGGAATTTGATAGTCTCCGGGGAGCAAAGCTTATTGGAACATCTGAAGTCAATTAACAAATGAATCATCGTATATAGAAATTCCAAAACTTTTCTCTACCCAAGAGTAAAGGATGGCAAATGAAGCGATCTGATACAGTATACATGTTTAACGTTTTGGTCCGGTTGCGGTACGTTATGCTGACCGAAATCATGCCGCATGTGGATAAGGGAAATCCTCCTATGCCTTTGTAACCGAAACATTTTTCCTCTGTTAAGATAGACTGACTTGGGACTGCCGATCTCTGTATTAAATTAATCGGACTTCTCGTGTTGAATAGTGAAACCAATGTCTTATTAACTGCCGGAATATTTCCACAACTTGCGTCAGATATTTCGTCATTGGTAACTGCCAGTCCACTGCGGAAATCGTTCACCAATGCAATCTGGCGACGATTATCCGGAACCGGTTTCGGACATTCCTTCAGTTTGTGTTGAGTGGAGCCACGCCAGAAACAGGATTCGATTGCCCTATTCGGCTCCAAGAAAACAGCAAAGAAATGTCCCACACCGGAACAGTTAAGTAGCGGACTTTGCCAGAGATTTAAGGCATTGTTGTCGGTTTGATTTTGGTATTCCTCCAACTGCCATTGACGACGAAGCGGAACTCTCAACTGCGAATATCGATGAGCCAGCTGTTTCAATTGAACGATGGATTTCGCTGGGTAGAGCACTGCAATATTGGAAGATCGACTGCGGAAACCGTCAACAATTAGCTAGACCATCTGCTTTTCGTCGATTTTTGCTCACGATTCAATTTCCTGCATTTTCAATGTGTATCCCATAACTGGTGGACTTTCAGTACTGTACAACGTCGTTTTCTTCATGGTTACAATAACCTCCGACACGGAAATCACAAGGCAGATGTTCTCAGAATACTGTCCTTGACTTCCAGCCGAAAGTCGTCATCGCCATGAACAAAATCACAAGCTTGTTCAAAGTCATCACTCCATTTTTCAGCATCGTACGATCCACCACATCGGAAGCACGGAACTGAGTACTTGACGTCACGGAAGTCTGGTGGCTTTGTTGAGGCCACATTGCCTGCATTCAATCCTGCTTGAATTGCTGCTATATTTCGGCCATATTGCAGGGTATTTGGCAGTACTTCTCTCTTTTATGAATTTTGGATTCCAGAATACATTGATTCTAGAATACATTGATGTCCAGCCTTTATACGTGGTTCCCAATCCGAAACTCAGAGTATTGAAGGATATTAGACACCATTTCCCAGTTTTTTCTAAAACATAAACCACCATTTTGGATTCCAAAATGGTATCAAACATCGATTTATAGTCTTTATACACCGTTCTTGCTCCAAAAGTATCCATATTGTAAGCTTTTCGACAGTATTTTCCATCCTTTACGGAACTGAAGCCATAATTTTGGAATCGTAAATGGCGTCAAACATCAATAACCGGCATCAAGACGCTTTGTGCGTTCCAGTATTTCCTGTTTTTCCGAATTCAGAACTCGCCATCTTGGATTCAAAAATGGCGACAGACATCGATACGCCGTTTGCGATACAAAAATATCAATATTGCAAGGTACTTGACGGCATTTCTGACTTTTTTTCCAAAACAAAAGCCGCCGTTTTGGATTCCAAAATGGCGTCAGACATCAATTTTCCGCCTTTATACACCGGTCTCGATCCATCCTCCTAGATGACCAGGACAAACATACTTTTGCATATAAAAACTATTAAACGATCCATAAAAAAATGAAAATCGTTCCATATAAAACGCATTCACGACCCAACTTTTGCCAATATTCTGCCAAAACGCATCTAAGGAGTATTTTTTTCCAAAAAGAAGGGTGCATTTACCTTTTGCCATAAACTTATGAATATGATCCATAGTATATGATCTTTGTGCACTAAAACATATAGGTCCATCCAGAACATCCATCAATTATGCCTGCTTTTTGTAGTTTTGGGCACTATTTTTTCAATTTTTAATCCATAAAAAATTAGGAATTGATACCTAACTGCGTTACTATTCAGGTTTCGCTACAATTTTAACACGATTTTTAATGCACTACTAATGCTAGAAATTGCCTGATCGCAGCAAGCCGTGCTTTGAAAATGACGTGTTTTGCTTTTGCTGCGTCGTTTTCACGGAAATAAAATCAATCAAATTCCTTCATTCAACTAAAATAAATGGTGCAATTATAGTTTCTCCGAGTGATTTGCGTAGGCCGTTGTGAATGGAATTCCTCTCACAGTGTGTTTTTTTTTAAACAGAATGTGCGTCGGTAGTTTTTTTTTCCCATTTTTTGTTTTTTAGTGCCCTGCGCCCGCATCCGGACGAGCTTTCCAGCATCAGATAAGGAACATTGGTGAGGTCGTTTTATATTATCAAAAATATACCTTAACTATATACACGCCAGGATCAAGAATTTCCATTTTTGATTATGGAAGTGTGAAAAATCTTCACATATCCATTTGATATTAGGCTTAGTTACAAGACGCACGCGACTTGTATGATTAACAGCTTTTTGCCTTACATTTATTTGAAAAGTGAGGTTCAGCAAAGTTTTTGGTAAGAAATAATCTATTTGTTAAGCTAAAAGCTTTAAACACAGATTGATCAACACAGAAAGATCACACAGAGCGATGCAATTACAAATATATTGTTTACCATACTAATTTCCTTACACATTTCATGTTGGTTGTGTACAGTCAGTTTCAAATTAAATGAGTTCAAACATAGGGAAAATTTCGAAATTTACATCAGTCTGAGGACCGTTCCTTTAGGTATCCGGTTAAAAATTTGCTACCAAAGATCTATCGAGTTGTCAAAATATGGTTTTGCACAGCCGTTTTGAGGATTAAAGATCGTGGGCGGCAGGAAGCGTTTTCGATATCCAAAGTGTTAGCATAGCGTCTTCTAGCAAACGGCAGATTCAAACATTTGCTCGGTATAATGCAAACGGAGGATTTTTTTGTAGTTAGGTCCAAAGAGCGATAGCGAGTTGGGCGGCAAGCGTCTGCCCAGAATAATTTTATAAAAAAGTTCTGAAATGACGATTTGACCTGTAGTTCTTTGCGTGCACGAGAGCTCTTTGCCAAATTTCGTGGTAAACATGAGTCGCAGATGTGGTCCTTAAGCAACTTGATATCGCAAAATTAAGTAAGCTTTCTGAAAAAGGACAAAATCTCCTTAGACCAACGCGATCCTTCTTTTACAGCAATATTCAAAAAATAGTTCCCAAAATTGGAAAAATTCCTGCATAAATGATGGATCATACCTAAAAAATTTAGTGAACAAAATTGGTTAACTAGAAAATGAGAAGAATGATTAATAATTTCCCTTTAATTCCAACTTTATTTATTGCTTATCTCGACAGATATGCGTATTTCGTTTACAATGTGCAGACTTCTTCAGTGTCGTGTACACGACAAGTGTATAAAAACTGAAAATACTACTTTCCCTATACTGAAAAAGCCAAAATCCCATACGAAATTTGAAATCGAGAGCCGTCAGGCTAAACGATTTTTCAGAAATCTGACTCTGGATGATTTTTGGAACATTTTCAACCAAAATTTACTATGGAGATCGCAGCAAGCCGTGCTTCGAAACTGACGTGTTTTGTTTTTTGCTGCGTCGTTTTCGCGAAAAAAAATCAAACAATAATTCGTAATTTAACTTGAGCTAACAGTGAAATTATAAAATCTCCGCGAAAAGTGTGTAAGCCGTAGTAAATACAATCGATTCCATCTCGAAATGTGTGAGTGTCGTTAGTATTTCCCCGTTTTTTGTTTTGTTTTTGTGCTTCGCCCCCGCACCCGGAAGAAGAGTTACATCAGCTTAGTTTTGGTTATTAGTGGTAATATTGTGACACTCAGACATAATTTATTACACATTGATTGTTGTTTTTGTATTCTCCCAAGCGCGGAAGTAACGATCTTTGAAGAAGTTTGTCAGAAGTAGATAATTTATCATCTCCATGCGAAGCGCTAGGAGTGGACGGTAATTTATTGCTAGAACGAAATAGACATGAAGAGAAAGTGTATTGATAGTTCCGTATAGGGCAACGGCAGGCTTTGAAAATTGAAAGATCAAGTTTGAAAACGAGCGGAGGGCATTATTGAACGGTAGTATCCGATCAGGCACATAACCCTTTACCATACTACCCCATGCAGGATAGGCAAGAGGAGGAAATCCCCTTGACTGGCAAAAGGTTATGCAACCGGTCGGGCTCTTATACTACCTATTGTTTTTTTCTAGCAAATGTGTGAAATAGGCGGTGCATGCTAAAAATAAACCCAACAGCGGGAGATAATTTCTCACCCGTGTTGGGTTTGGGGGGTTTTTGTTTTTTTTGTTTTTTTTTTTTTAACTCTTTATTTGTTCCAAATTTATTCATATTTACATTTCATGTTAATCTAGGTGCTCCAGCTACTACCGTAACGTATCAACCTTAATTGTTAAAATATGTATCTAATTTTGTTTACATTGTTCATGCCTTAGCAGTTCAGTATTTTAAACAGGTTTTTATTCCTGCGTGTCAGTATAACAATAATAATCTTAAAACTAAAAACAAACTAAAATTAATCTTAACTAAGCATAAAGGGAATTAATCATTGCAATAGAAGATTGCAACGATTTTTGTCTGAAATTATTAATTATTTTGTTGGACATTTGTTCTAAAGTCTCAACATTCGAAATTCTATGTACTTCGTTAGTACTGTACCAAGAAGGCAGCTTCAAAATCATCTTCAGAACTTTGTTCTGAATCCTTTGAAGTATTTTTTTCCTGGTAGCACAACAACTAGACCATATTGGAACAGCATAAAGCATGGCCGGTCTAAAAATTTGTTTAAATATTAGTAGTTTGTTCTTCAGACAAAGTTTGGATTTTCTGTTTATAAGAGGATATAAACATTTTATATATTTATTACATTTGGCTTGAATGCCTTCAATGTGATTTTTAAAATTTAATTTTTGATCAAGTAATAGACCAAGGTATTTCACTTCGCTTGACCAGGAAATTGGAACACCGCTCATAGTAACGATGTGACTACTACTAGGTTTCAAAAAAGAAGCTCTAGGTTTATGTGGGAATATTATTAGTTGAGTTTTGGAAGCGTTGGGAGAAATCTTCCATTTCTGTAAATAAGAAGAGAAAATGTCCAAACTTTTCTGCAGTCTCCTGCAAATGACACGAAGACTTCTTCCTTTAGCGGAGATGCCTGTGTCATCAGCAAACAAGGATTTCTGACAACCCTGAGGCAAATCAGGGAGGTCGGAAGTAAAAATGTTATATAGTATCGGCCCAAGAATGCTACCCTGAGGAACTCCAGCTCTAACAGGTAGTCGATCAGATTTGGAATTTGATAATTTACCTGCAGAGTTCTGTCAGTTAAATAATTTTGAATTAATTTTATAATATAGAGCGGAAAATTAAAGTTTTTCAATTTAGCAATCAAACCTTCATGCCAAACACTGTCGAATGCTTTTTCTATGTCTAGAAGAGCAACTCCAGTTGAGCAGCCTTCAGATTTGTTTGAACGAATTAAATTAGTAACTCTCAAAAGTTGATGAGTAGTTGAATGGCCATGGCGAAATCCAAATTGCTCATCTGCAAAAATTGAGTTTGTATTGATGTGAAGCATCATTCTATTCAAAATTAGCTTTTCAAAAAGTTTACTGATTGAAGGAAGTAAACTTATTGGTCTGTAGCTAGAAGCTTCAGCTGGATCTTTCTCGGGCTTCAAAATTGGAACAACTTTGGCATTTTTCCATTTGCCAGGAAAGTATGACAAATGAAAACATTTATTAAATAATTTTACCATGAAAGACAAGGTACTCACTGGGAGTTTTTTGATGAGTATATAGAAAATTCCATCATCACCTGGAGCCTTCATATTTTTTAACTTTTTAGTTATAGTTTTTACTTCATCCAAATCAGTACCCCAGGATTCATCAAAAATATTTTCCCTTGAGGAAATATTCAGATAATCAAGAGAAACCTGATTCTCAATAGGACTAGTAAGACCCAAACTGAAATTATGGGAACTCTCAAACTGCTCAGCAAGTTTTTGAGCTTTTTCCACATTTGTTAGCAATATTTTATCACCTTCTTTGAGCGCTGGAATAGGCTTTTGAGGTTTCTTTAAAATTTTGGAGAGTTTCCAAAAAGGTTTGGAAGTCGGCTCTAATTTTGACACATTATTTTCGAATTGTTTGTTCCTCAGGGCAGAGAAGCGTTTTTTAATTTGTTTTTGCAAATCTCGCCAGATAACTTTCATGGCGGGATCGCGTGTTCTTTGATATTGTCTTCTACGGATATTTTTCAGACGGATCAAAAGCTGAAGATCGTCGTCTATTATAATTGTATTGAACTTTACCTCGCATTTTGGAACTGAGACAGCTCTTGCTTCAACTATGGAAGTAGTCAGAGAGTCAAGAGCATTATCGATATCATTTTTAGTTTCCAAAGGAATATTAGGATCAAAGTTATATTCCATGAATGTTTGATATTGGTTCCAATCAGCTCTATGATAATTGAAAGTAGAACTGTTGGGATTAGAAATTATTTCTTGAGATATTTCAAAAGTTACTGGAAGGTGATCCGAACCGAAGTCAGCATGGGTAACCAATTGGCTACAAAGTTGACATGAATCAGTTAAGACCAAATCAATAGTTGAGGGATTTCTGGCAGAAGAAAAGCAAGTTGGGCTGTTTGGGTATTGGATAGTGTAATAACCCGCAGAACAATTATCAAATAGTATATTACCATTGGAATTACTTTGAGCATTATTCCACGATCGGTGTTTTGCATTAAAATCACCAATAATGAAGAATTTTGACCTATTACGGGTAAGCTTCTGTAGGTCACCCTTGAGAAGATTCTTTTGCTGACCTACGCATTGGAATGGTAAATAGGCAGCTAATAGTGTAAGTTGACCAAATTTTGTTTCAACAGAAACCCCCAAAGTTTCAAAAACTTTGGTATCAAATGAAGAAAGAATTTGATGTTTGATACGCCTATGAACAATTATGGCAACGCCACCACCTGGACTTTCAAGACGATCATTGCGGTGTACGAAATAATTAGGATCCCTTTTTATTTTATCACCTGGTTTAAGAAAAGTTTCAGTTACAACGGCAATATGCACGTTATGAACTCGTAAAAAGTTAAACAGCTCGTCTTCATTATTTTTAAGAGATCGAGCATTCCAATTTAAAATATTCAGTGTCTTAATACCCATTGCTGAATTTCAGGGTCATGACAATATTGTTTGCAAATTTTATACCAGTTTGAATTGCATCAAACATGGAGTTTGTATTTAACATTCCATTAATCATATCGATTAATGATTTCTGTAAAAAATCCATTTTTGGAGCGGTTATGCTACCTAAGTCAAAATCTTCAACATTTCTGGTAGAATTTTGGTTTCTACCGGCTGTAACGGCAGCGTAGGAAGCTCCATTACCGAGCTGTACATTGCTACCAGCAGGTAAGAATTGAGCATTGAAAACTTGTGCTCTGTTTGTACTTACGGGTACATTTGTACTTCGCTGACCATTGTTAACAGCAGATAGCAGTGGAAAATTTGACGGTTGGGCATTGATCGTACCTTCCGGTACGAATGTTGGATTTCCTCCTCGATGACCGTTGTTAACAGCCGAGGAATAATTACCTGGTCGGGAACGTGAAGCGGTCCCTACCTGATGCTTAGCACGAGAATTCAAGATCGCTTTGCGAGTCTTGCATTCCCAAAAATTGGATTTGTGGTTTCCACCACAATTCACACATTTACACAGTTGTCCTTGGCGTGAGAGGAATCGCCACAATGCATGCATTTGGCATCCATGTGACAATTTTTCGTCCCGTGACCCCATCCCTGGCATTTACGGCACTGGGTGAAGTGTTGAGAATTTCCTCCAGTCTTCCTGAAGTGTTCCCACTTCACTCTGACATGGAGCATAAGGCTGGCTTTTTCCAATGCCTTGAGGTTATTCAGTTCATTTGATTTAAAATGAACTAAATAAAAATCGTTAGAAATCCCATTGCGAGAATCGCCAGGTTGGGATTTCTTTTTCATCTTTATCACTTGAACTGGTGTAACTCCAAGCAATTTGATAATTTCTTGTCTGATCTCATCCAGGGATTCACCACTGGCTAGACCTTTTAAGACCACCTTGAACAGACGTTCAGTTTTGGTGTCATGTGTAAAGAATTTGATGCCTCTTTGAGCAAGATACTCCACGAGAAGTTTAAATCCGATCAAGGTTTCAGCCAATACACGACGACGTGAAACATGAAGTTGTAGCCAAGGCTTCACGTTTTCACAGCATATTTACATTTTAGCGTTCACTCCTCAAATATACCCACTACAACGGTTCAAAGAAAAGTTGGCACCTTCAGCCTCACTTTAACCTCCAATTGTTTACTACGATTTTTTTTGCCAAATGAAAGAATGAGGAATACCATTTTCTACTTTTTGGACCAGGTTCATCAGTTTAGCATACACAATTAACGTTTTAATTACGGTTCATTTTCCGAAGATCAAAATGACCAAAACAAAAGATGATCGTTCGGATTTTTTTAGGGTAATAGGATCAATTTAATGAATCAAAAACAGACATCAAAAAGATCGATCTCGTAAAGGTCAATCCAAGATCACCCTATCCTAGTTCGTATGTAAAAAAAGGCAACTGTCATTAAACCATTTTTTTTCCAGGCTAGAAGTAGACTACTTATAAAAAAATCATGAAGTTTAAGCCGTCAAAAGGCATGTTTCGGTGAAAATCCGTTTTTGTCCCCTCTTAAAGGGTTCTTACAGGGCATCCAGGTTGTCTTATAATTTCCAATCTGGTCATGGGTCCATTTCAAGGCTCGAAGTAGACTACTCTACAAAAATCATGAAGTTTGAGCCGTCGAAAGGCATGTTTCGGCGAAAATTTGTATTTGTCCTCTCCTAAACGGTTCCTTTGGGGCATCCGGATAGTTGCGGAGTAGCTTATATTATCATTGGTCAATTTTATGTCTAGAAGTAGACTACTTATACAAATTCATGCAGTTTGAGCCGCCGAAAGGCATTTTTCGGCGAAAACCTGTATTTGTCTCCTTCTAAACGGTTCCCCTGGGGCATCTGGATTGTCCCAGAATGGCCAATATGATCATTAGGCCATTTCAAAGCTAGAAGTAGACTATTTATAAGAAATCATGAAGTTTGAGCCGTCGAAAGGCATGTTTCGGTGAACATTTGTATTTGTCCCCTCCTAAACGGTTCCCCCGGAGCATCCGGATTGTCCCAGAATGGCCAAGATGATCATTATGCCATTTCAAGGCTAGAAGTAGACTATTCATAAGAAATCATGAAGTTTGAGCCATCGAAAGGCATGTTTCGGTGAAAATTTGTATTTGTCCCATCTTAAACGGTTCCCCCGGGGCATCCGGATTACCCCAGAATAGACAATATGATCATTGGTCCATTTCAAGACTAGAAGTAGACTATTCATGACGAATCATGAAGTTTGAGCCGTCGAAAAGCATGTTCCGATGTAAATTTGTGGCTGTCGCCGCCTCACGGATCGTGGCATAACATGCCTTTTTCCGGCACAGATTTCTTATAGCCAATGGGGTTGAAATGGGCAATACTCACCAGAAACTGAAAATTGAGACTCTAATAAGTATTTTGACTGCAAAAACTTCAAATTTGGTCAAATAAAATTTCCACAATTTGAATTTGAAATCCGGGTCAATATGACCCGAAACACCTTATTCGTCACAAAATGTTAACACCCAAGGAAGGTTAAAAAAAATCGAGGTGGGTTATATCAGGGATTCAACCGCAAGGTTGACTTAGGACCGCGTTGGTGTAAAGTAATAATGGTATCATCTAATTTATATATATCATAGCACATATGGTTGGTAAATTATTATTTATTATTTTGCTTTGACCCGTCCCTTTTTATGAATTTTTCTACATACTGAGCCATTGCTTACGTTTTTCAGTTCGGGTTTAATGAAAAATCGCTGTCGAATGCACCACTCTCGACTGATCCAAATAATTCAAAGTGTTATATTTTTGATAATATTAAAAACAAAGTCTTTTATTGATAAATTTAATTGGTCATCCTGAAAAGGGCATTGGCTATGATTATTTTATTATTTACATGGCATAACGTCAGAATACTATAACATAGTCTGATACACAATATCCCTCCATAATGCCCGGTTCGTGGCAGCTCTTCTCCAATCCCTTGAGCACCTTGTACCCCCTAGGTCTTGCTCCACCTGGTCTGAGCATCTTGCTTGTTTCGCCCCACGTCGTCTTGTACCAACCGGATTCCCGTCGAACACCATTTTTGCAGGATAGTTGCCCGGCATTCTCGCAACATGTCCTGCCCAGCGTATCCTTCCAGCTTTTGCCACCTTATGAATACTGGGTTCGCCGGCGAGTTGCGCGAGCTCATGGTTCATCCTTCGCCTTCATAGTGTCCGTCCTCCTGTACTCCACCAAAGATGGTTCTTCCCTTTTGTCGTTCAAAAACTCCGAGTGCTCGCAAGACCTCCCCAAGCATTGTCCACGTCTCATGCCTGTAGAGAACAACCCGTTTTATTAGAGATTTATACAGGATACACTTCGTACGGGAGCTTAGCCTGTTTGACCGCAGTTGCTTGTGGAGCCCGTAGTAGGCACGACTTCCTATGATAATACTCCTCCGCATCTCACGGCTGTTATCACTGTCCGCAGTAACCAGTGAGCCGAGATAGACAAATTCGTCGACTACCTCGAACTCATCGCCGTCGATCACTGCTGCATAGTCGGGTTCTGTCGACTCCGCATGCCAGCATGTACTTCGTTTTGGACGTATCCATCTTCAACCCGATCTTTTTTTTTTTTTTTTTTTCTTTTTTTTTTAACTCTTTATTTGTTCCAAATTTATTCATATTTACATTTCATGTTAATCTAGGTGCTCCAGCTACTACCGTAACGTATCAACCTTAATTGTTAAAATATGTATCTAATTTTGTTTACATTGTTCATGCCTTAGCAGTTCAGTATTTTAAACAGGTTTTTATTCCTGCGTGTCAGTATAACAATAATAATCTTAAAACTAAAAACAAACTAAAATTAATCTTAACTAAGCATAAAGGGAATTAATCATTGCAATAGAAGATTGCAACGATTTTTGTCTGAAATTATTAATTATTTTGTTGGACATTTGTTCTAAAGTCTCAACATTCGAAATTCTATGTACTTCGTTAGTACTGTACCAAGAAGGCAGCTTCAAAATCATCTTCAGAACTTTGTTCTGAATCCTTTGAAGTATTTTTTTCCTGGTAGCACAACAACTAGACCATATTGGAACAGCATAAAGCATGGCCGGTCTAAAAATTTGTTTAAATATTAGTAGTTTGTTCTTCAGACAAAGTTTGGATTTTCTGTTTATAAGAGGATATAAACATTTTATATATTTATTACATTTGGCTTGAATGCCTTCAATGTGATTTTTAAAATTTAATTTTTGATCAAGTAATAGACCAAGGTATTTCACTTCGCTTGACCAGGAAATTGGAACACCGCTCATAGTAACGATGTGACTACTACTAGGTTTCAAAAAAGAAGCTCTAGGTTTATGTGGGAATATTATTAGTTGAGTTTTGGAAGCGTTGGGAGAAATCTTCCATTTCTGTAAATAAGAAGAGAAAATGTCCAAACTTTTCTGCAGTCTCCTGCAAATGACACGAAGACTTCTTCCTTTAGCGGAGATGCCTGTGTCATCAGCAAACAAGGATTTCTGACAACCCTGAGGCAAATCAGGGAGGTCGGAAGTAAAAATGTTATATAGTATCGGCCCAAGAATGCTACCCTGAGGAACTCCAGCTCTAACAGGTAGTCGATCAGATTTGGAATTCTGATAATTTACCTGCAGAGTTCTGTCAGTTAAATAATTTTGAATTAATTTTATAATATAGAGCGGAAAATTAAAGTTTTTCAATTTAGTAATCAAACCTTCATGCCAAACACTGTCGAATGCTTTTTCTATGTCTAGAAGAGCAACTCCAGTTGAGCAGCCTTCAGATTTGTTTGAACGAATTAAATTAGTAACTCTCAAAAGTTGATGAGTAGTTGAATGGCCATGGCGAAATCCAAATTGCTCATCTGCAAAAATTGAGTTTGTATTGATGTGAAGCATCATTCTATTCAAAATTAGCTTTTCAAAAAGTTTACTGATTGAAGGAAGTAAACTTATTGGTCTGTAGCTAGAAGCTTCAGCTGGATCTTTCTCGGGCTTCAAAATTGGAACAACTTTGGCATTTTTCCATTTGCCAGGAAAGTATGACAAATGAAAACATTTATTAAATAATTTTACCATGAAAGACAAGGTACTCACTGGGAGTTTTTTGATGAGTATATAGAAAATTCCATCATCACCTGGAGCCTTCATATTTTTTAACTTTTTAGTTATAGTTTTTACTTCATCCAAATCAGTACCCCAGGATTCATCAAAAATATTTTCCCTTGAGGAAATATTCAGATAATCAAGAGAAACCTGATTCTCAATAGGACTAGTAAGACCCAAACTGAAATTATGGGAACTCTCAAACTGCTCAGCAAGTTTTTGAGCTTTTTCCACATTTGTTAGCAATATTTTATCACCTTCTTTGAGCGCTGGAATAGGCTTTTGAGGTTTCTTTAAAATTTTGGAGAGTTTCCAAAAAGGTTTGGAAGTCGGCTCTAATTTTGACACATTATTTTCGAATTGTTTGTTCCTCAGGGCAGAGAAGCGTTTTTTAATTTGTTTTTGCAAATCTCGCCAGATAACTTTCATGGCGGGATCGCGTGTTCTTTGATATTGTCTTCTACGGATATTTTTCAGACGGATCAAAAGCTGAAGATCGTCGTCTATTATAATTGTATTGAACTTTACCTCGCATTTTGGAACTGAGACAGCTCTTGCTTCAACTATGGAAGTAGTCAGAGAGTCAAGAGCATTATCGATATCATTTTTAGTTTCCAAAGGAATATTAGGATCAAAGTTATATTCCATGAATGTTTGATATTGGTTCCAATCAGCTCTATGATAATTGAAAGTAGAACTGTTGGGATTAGAAATTATTTCTTGAGATATTTCAAAAGTTACTGGAAGGTGATCCGAACCGAAGTCAGCATGGGTAACCAATTGGCTACAAAGTTGACATGAATCAGTTAAGACCAAATCAATAGTTGAGGGATTTCTGGCAGAAGAAAAGCAAGTTGGGCTGTTTGGGTATTGGATAGTGTAATAACCCGCAGAACAATTATCAAATAGTATATTACCATTGGAATTACTTTGAGCATTATTCCACGATCGGTGTTTTGCATTAAAATCACCAATAATGAAGAATTTTGACCTATTACGGGTAAGCTTCTGTAGGTCATCTTAAGAAGATTCTTTTGCTGACCTACGCATTGGAATGGTAAATAGGCAGCTAATAGTGTAAGTTGACCAAATTTTTGTTTCAACAGAAACCCCCAAAGTTTCAAAAACTTTGGTATCAAATGAAGAAAGAATTTGATGTTTGATACGCCTATGAACAATTATGGCAACGCCACCACCTGGACTTTCAAGACGATCATTGCGGTGTACGAAATAATTAGGATCCCTTTTTATTTTATCACCTGGTTTAAGAAAAGTTTCAGTTACAACGGCAATATGCACGTTATGAACTCGTAAAAAGTTAAACAGCTCGTCTTCATTATTTTTAAGAGATCGAGCATTCCAATTTAAAATATTCAGTGTCTTAATACCCATTGCTGAATTTCAGGGTCATGACAATATTGTTTGCAAATTTTATACCAGTTTGAATTGCATCAAACATGGAGTTTGTATTTAACATTCCATTAATCATATCGATTAATGATTTCTGTAAAAAATCCATTTTTGGAGCAGTTATGCTACCTAAGTCAAAATCTTCAACATTTCTGGTAGAATTTTGGTTTCTACCGGCTGTAACGGCAGCGTAGGAAGCTCCATTACCGAGCTGTACATTGCTACCAGCAGGTAAGAATTGAGCATTGAAAACTTGTGCTCTGTTTGTACTTACGGGTACATTTGTACTTCGCTGACCATTGTTAACAGCAGATAGCAGTGGAAAATTTGACGGTTGAGTATTGATCGTACCTTCCGGTACGAATGTTGGATTTCCTCCTCGATGACCGTTGTTAACAGCCGAGGAATAATTACCTGGTCGGGAACGTGAAGCGGTCCCTACCTGATGCTTAGCACGAGAATTCAAGATCGCTTTGCGAGTCTTGCATTCCCAAAAATTGGATTTGTGGTTTCCACCACAATTCACACATTTAAAATTTTTGGGATCCTTCACAGGACAGTTGTCCTTGGCGTGAGAGGAATCGCCACAATGCATGCATTTGGCATCCATGTGACAATTTTTCGTCCCGTGACCCCATCCCTGGCATTTACGGCACTGGGTGAGGTGTTGAGAATTTCCTCCAGTCTTCCTGAAGTGTTCCCACTTCACTCTGACATGGAGCATAAGGCTGGCTTTTTCCAATGCCTTGAGGTTATTCAGTTCATTTGATTTAAAATGAACTAAATAAAAATCGTTAGAAATCCCATTGCGAGAATCGCCAGGTTGGGATTTCTTTTTCATCTTTATCACTTGAACTGGTGTAACTCCAAGCAATTTAATAATTTCTTGTCTGATCTCATCCAGGGATTCACCACTGGCTAGACCTTTTAAGACCACCTTGAACAGACGTTCAGTTTTGGTGTCATGTGTAAAGAATTTGATGCCTCTTTGAGCAAGATACTCCACGAGAAGTTTAAATCCGATCAAGGTTTCAGCCAATACACGGCATTCACCCCGACGACCAATTTGAAAGGAAAATTTCGAATCTTTTATGAAATTCGTGAGTTCCTTACGGAGCCCATGAAAATCAGATGTTGTTACCACAATAGGTGGAACCTTTTCTTTCCCTGCATTAATTCGGGAATGCTTCGAAGATTTTTGCCTGACTGATGGATCATTCTCATCATCAGTCAGAATATCGAATTGATTGCTCAAATCAATATTGTTAGAAGGGGAATCCAGAGATTGTCCCTTTCTTTTGCGTTTAGGCGCCATTTTCTCCGAAAATGATTAGAATTTATACGTTTTCTCCTAATCAACTTCCAAGCAGATTCTACAAGAATCCGAAGGGTCAAAGAGGAATTTTCCAAATCGATATCCAAGTCGGATTACCTCGCGTAGGGTCCAGACAAGGATCGAAAAGGAATAAGGGTAAAAAATAAAAATTGTGCAGGTAATGTTAAGCACTGAAAAGTGCTGTTTGATTTTGTTATAGCTTTAGGTAGCAAAAATACTTCCTTCAGCAAAAGAAAATAGAACCGCACGGCATGAGAGCTCGATGCGGACTGAGAAGATGATCTTGAGATGCAATGGTTGTTTAGGTTTTATAAATCACAAACATCCCACTTTTTTTTAAACACGCTCTTTTATTTTGTAAAATTGATAATTGATCGTCCTGAAAAGGACGGTGGTTATGATACGCGTTAGAAACTAATTTATATTTTCAGCTCATTTGACCAGCAGGATACCATCATGTGCTGTACTCAATACAGCATGGTAGTTTATTAAACTCCTCGGCGCAGTGAATGGCGGACGGCAAGATACTTGGGATGTAGTAATCTTGCTGCCACAAACATCGTTTTCCGGAGGTGCCCAGCTCCGGTATGGTTTCAAGAGTCGATGCCACCCGCGTGGATTATCGATTTTTACGACCCTTTGCCACGGGAAGAAAATGAGCGGGGGGAAACTTGCAAACCTTCGCAGCGCTCCTTTTTGACTTGTAAATGAGCAAGTGCAAGCGATAATTTGCGAGCCAGACGCGTTATCGCGAGAAAATGGACGAGATAAAGGGAGAAAAAATCTTCGTAACAGGATTGAGCGAAAAAAAGGCAGCCCTAAGTTTGCACCTTTAAACTGAAGAAATGATCCATGAAAAATTTAAATTCGTTCCATAGAAAACGTATTTATGACCCATTAGGCTCTGATGAAAATCAATAAAAAAAATGAAAAGGATCCATAAAATACAGCACTGTGATCCATACTTTATGTAAGTTTTAGCAATAAAATGTCAAAAGAGTACCGTTATATATCTAGGGCAGTGGTGCTCAACCTGCGGCCCGCGGGCCAAATGCGGCCCGCCGAGGCGGCAAATGCGGCCCGCGATAGCATTTGAGAAATATGAGAACTTCATTGAATATGTAGCTATTTGCTGTTCGATTTGAGTTGCATTTGTTACTGTGCAATAATTGTGATTCTCATAGTTTTATGTGAACAATTTTTACCGTGCTTGTTACACAGATGATGAATGACCAAAAAGGCGGGATAGAAAGAAAGAGAGAATGCAGTCATATTTTCGCTCCCGCAACCACAGGTTAATTCACTTTCACCATTCAGTGTCTGTTGTCAATTGGTTCCGTTCTGTAGTCGCGTGCGTAGTTCTGAGAAGTTTCGAGCAATTATTCAGTGAAAATGGAAGCCAGCACTAGCAAAAACCGGGAAGTGGCTGATGAAGGACGTGTTTTCCAGGAGAAGTGGTCTGAAATGTTTTTCTTTACGTGCATTAATCAAAAACCGGTGTGTATGATTTGCAACGAAGCTGTTGCAGTTATGAAGGAATTTAATGTGAAGCGTCACTACGAGTCGAAACATGCGTCAAAAATGGATAAATATGTCGGTGTGGCGCGGGCTGAAAAATGTGCTGAGTTCAGGGGAAATTTGAGTAGCCAGCAAAACTTTTTTGTGAGAAGAAAGCAAGAAAACGAGTTGTGCACAAAGGCAAGTTTCATTATCGCAGAAAAACTCGCTTCCCATTCGAAGCCATTTTCTGATGGCGAGTTTGTTAAGGAATGTATGGAAGCTGTGGTTCAAATGATTTGTCCCGAAAAAAGTCGCATCTTTGCGCAAGTGAGTTTGTCGCGGGCGACCATCACCAGGCGGGTTGAAGACATTGCTGAAAATCTTGTGTTGAGTTTGAAGGAAAAAGTTGCCAGCTTTGAACTTTATTCAGTGGCGCTGGATGAGAGCACGGATATATCTGACACAGCTCAATTGGCAGTTTTTATCCGCGGCATATCTAAGAAATTTGAGGTGACTGAGGAATTGGCAAGCCTTTTCCCCATGAAAGGAACGACGAAGGGCATTGATATCTTTAATGCTCTGTGCGCTGTTCTAGAAAAGTTTGATCTACCGCTGAAGAAAATGTCCCGCTATGTGTGGTATGTATTTTGTTTTCCATCTTATTTAAATTATTGCTTTACCGAGTGTGGAGCTCCCTAAAATGTTGTGCTATTTTATGTGTGGCATTATGTGGACATTTTGTTTGCATCCATCTTATTGATAAATTAGCTTTATCAGATTTACGGCCTTGGAAAATTTAGTACCAAGGATGGTGTTAAATTTTAGGTATTTTTCTTCATACATTTATGTATGTGTTTAAATTTATTTATTTATTTATGAATTATGTTTGAGCTTGTTTGTCTGTTCTCTGTGCTTTTAATCATTTTATTACTGAAAAAAAAATGTTTATTCATAGGAAAACATGAAGGTGCAATTGCCCATCTTCGAAAATTACCAGATTGACAGTTTTTTTGTAGAACCAAAGATTCTCGAGCTACAAATTATTAATTGAAGTGCTATTCAAAATGCTTACGCCCTTTTTAAAACTGAATCTTGAGTACAAAATTTTTTTGCATCTGTGGGAAAAAAAACTTACTTCCGTGGGTAAAACGTGTGTACAAATTTTCAATTAAATCGGAAACACTCGAGGTTGGTCGGTAGGTCATTTCGACTGGAAACGCTCCAGAGGTAAATTATGGCTGTTTATCAAGATCGGTCTGATCTACATATGGGTGGACGCTAAACAATGATAAACTTCCTATATGCTTTAACCTTATAAATACCCTTATAATGATGTTTCTTTTCCCGACCACAGATTTGAGACCGATATTTACCTAGAACGAAAAGAGAAAACAATATATTAGAAACTGTTTAAACCACAGGCTAGAGAAAAAAATCAACAAATATTTACAACCTGAATATATATCCAAAATTGAAACAAATAAATTGCAAACTCAGCCGAAGCAAACACGTCAATTCACTACTACTCCGCGGATACTCAGTTCGGCCTGAGTCCCTCCCCCTCTTGGAGCTAATTTATTTGCTTGTAAATTGAAAAATCGACCCCGCCATTATTATAGTGCATCGTCATAATCATCATCATCATCATCAGCAGCAGCAGCAGCAGTTGGAGCTGGCGAGGCGGAATCAGGGAGCAGTAGCAGACTTCAAATCGACCGAGCCGTCATCACCAGCAGCGAGCTGTAATTGATTTCATAAACGAAATTTATACATCGAAAGAAAGTGATACACTCCGCCCGTTTCCTCTTCGGCCCACAACGGCCTAGGAGGGTGGAAAAAGACAGCAAATGCGACTGAAATTAAAAACCATATATCATGGAGTTGCTGATGACGATGATGATGATGATGGCAGGCGGGTGGTCGGCAACAGCAGTGTGTGAATGTTTTAATTATGAAATTCAATAAACTCGTGAACTGTTTCAGAAGATAAACATGGGCATTCGGGTAATCGGGGCGAAATTGTTGCAGGTCGTTCCGTCCACAAACCGGCGACTTCGTTCCGAATTTGGGAAATTCAATTTCCATCGCAACATACGGCGCTGACGTTATTAATGATGACGGTTGACATTTATTCGCATAAACATCTCCTTTGTCTCTTCGCGATATGTGTGTTCAACCCTCGTCGTGGACGATCTCATGGCTGATTTCCGAGAAGTCATTTAGATCAATTATGGGCTACGACGAGCGGTGCTACTGATTCTGCTGCTGCTGCTGCTGCTACCGACACTTGCTCCCTGCTGTTTGGGTCGACTGTAGAATACTTTTTCCCCCACGACTTGGTGTGTGTCCTACGCTTCCAGTACGTACAGGAGGAAGCGAATCGGATGCTGCCGTTGTCGGAGGATGACGATGACGATGATGATGCGACCCACTGAATTATGCTCAATTTGAAATATGTGCCATTTACCAGAGAGTGCGGGTCGTTTGCAATGTATGAATGTACTCTGGCGATGTTCGGTTCTGCTGTGTAGACCAACGACAATGTAAATATGAAGGAGCGAAGAAGGTTAGTAGTGCTGGTGGAATATGACAGCCACCAGGAAGCAGATGGGACAATTTTTTTCTGTTGCTTGAAAGAAATGTCCACCTTAGGTTGAATGTCATGCTTCGAAAAGTGTAGAGATTATCCTTTTGCTCCTTTGAGGAGTCCAATTCAAAGCTTGCAATATTCATGAATGTTTTCCTATCCCTAATTACTATTCCGTTCCAATTAGTACCAGAGGCGTAAATTCCCTCCGAGACCTCCAGAAAGCAGCCTTCATTTATCTCGAAATTACATCTCGTCAAATTCGCTTCGATAACAATCCTCCCCCGCAAGCAGACATTTACTTACGACCCGGCGCGGTGTACCACGATTACGAATTGATTGGCGCCGTGTGCACAAACCCCATTAGCTACGCAGTCACGTGTCCATGTTCGCAGCCATAAATCGTTTCGTTTTTCGGGAGAGATTCCGTTTCCCAAATTATCTCCAACCTGATAGCAAACCAGGGTGCCCTAACCAACTTCATCCCTCCCGTTAGTTTACAATTGTTTTTCCCTCCACGCACCGGAAGAGATGCGACTTCCTTCCCCCTTTCTTTTCTCGCATGTCTTCCTTAAGTCCTCCGCAGGTCATCAAAACGGGTGGTTCGCCAACTGTGCGCCGTAATTTGTTTTCGTTGGAATTTGTACTCGCTTTATGCTGCCACGGTCCGGAGGGGTGCCGGTTGGTAAACCCCTCGAGCATTACTCGCTAATAGGAGGACGACTCGAACGACCGAACGCCCGGCGACTCCACACAAAGGTAATCCCTATTAAAATATTTGATAATTGATAACATCTTGCTCTCGCCTTCGGGTGTTCCGATTGGATACGGTGTCAGTTGGATGTTGCTGAACATCAGTGCCACGTGCTGCCGCCTTCGCCATCCGGAATGGGACAATGTCACGACACGAACTTGGCGCCTTCATGGTCTATTCGAACTTGAAGAGGAATGGCGCCGAGCGCGTGCGTGCTTTTGGGTTGTTTGCGTTCGCTGCTTTCGGTTCGGTTCGCAATCTCCTCGGAATTAGGGAAGGGATTAGGGCTCTGCATGTTGGTCGATAAAGTTGTGGACTACCACTTCGGAGATTGTTTGGTGACCCATCGCAGCCCAAAGTCACGTCCCGGACAATTAGCATCAATGAGTCAGCGTGGCATGACTTTGCGCTGTCGACGGATCAAAATCTGCATAAAAATAAAGGTGTCTCAAGAAGCCACACAAAAGCTGGTGGTGACAGGCAAAAGTCACACTCTGGCTGTGAAACTGCTGCTGCCCATTGATGCTCGCACTGGAAGAATGACCAGCATAGTCCCACTACTATACGGTACGGGTTCAAGAGCATTTCGGGTTACAAAAGAATTCAAGATTTTTCTTCCCCTTTTAACTCGATTTTTGCTGCCAGCAGTTCGAGGTCTTTTCACACGGAGAGAAACCGGTTCGAGTTATAATATTTTAACCACATTTTTAAAGTCGTTTTTCAACGCTGGTTGGGACTGGTGGAGGAAGGTTCTGCAAGACCCCGGCAAAATGCTGCAGGGATTCAATCGTGCTCCACGGGTGGGGAGGAAGAAGAAGGAAAGATAGAGTAAGTGTTTACGTGTAATCTACATATTGTAATGATATGGCTAATGTATGCAAAGGCAAAGGGAACTCCGTTGGAAACAGTTGTGAAAAAGGGAGCAAAGATGCCGTCAAATGCGGTCGCTCTACACGCCTTGGCAATGCAGATTTTTCGTTAAGGCTTCGAGAACGTTTGCAGTTCGAAATTATGTTTCTCGTTGAATTTTTTTTTCTAGGATTTTATGACATGGTAGAGCACTATTTATTTTGGCATTTCCGGCACATCGAATAAAAACATAAATCATATCAATGATTTAGATGGACTTCGAATGGTGAGTTGACAACTACGAAGGAGGGTGCCAACGACCTCTGGTCCTCACAAGATCCTACCTCACGCCTCCCTTGATCACAAAAGACTGCCAGCTGAAACATGGAGACGCTCACAGTGCTTTGTCCCTTGGACAAAAATGGAAAAATCGACCCTCTTATTTAGTCGAATCAAGTAGGCCATGATATTAACATATGTTTAAACTACGCTGTATGCGCATTAGTATCTTCGTGAGGTCACTGGGACGATCAAAACAACTCGTGTTTGTAAACAATTCCATCGCTGAAAGTGGGTGATTTATTACTTGTTAGTGAAAAGCATCTTTTTCATTGCCTAAGCTTTCGAACGGTACCTTTCACTGTGAAAATCGATATGGAAAGCATAAAATCAAGTAGGTAAAATCCAATTCAATGTGTTTCAGTTGGACATATTTCGATCATTTTGATAAGTAAAGCTTCCAAGTCATGCGCATGAAGTTATATAGGAAGAAATAATCTACAACTTCAAACAGCATTTAAAAAAAAGTACATCAAAACACATCTCTGAAAATTGCACCAGATCTCACTTATAGTATTCTTAAGAGAATGGAAGTGATTCCAGCTGCTCTTATTTGCTCTATTAATAGCTGTTAACGATTTTTTTTTTTGAACAGTGGCTTTCCGTTGATCCGTCCCAACGAAAAGCTCGTGTGTCGAAGTTTCTGTCTGGTTTATATAACCCGGATGATTTCTCCGAGGAACTTGAGAATGAGTTAATGCAGTTTTGCAAATTCTCTTGTTTAAGAATTGATCAAAAATGGTCAAAGTGCTTTTGATCATCCGAGAAATTCGAGAAGCAAAACTCTGGCTGGTTGTCTTCGCCGGTAAATCTTCCTCGCAATCCGAATACAAATATTGAAGGAATTGCTGAGTCTTCATTCAACATCGCCAAGGGAAGACCTCAAAAACCGTTTCAGAAATGTTCAAATAAAACCAAGAAACGGCGTGTTGAAGACCTCATCAATAATAATGAACCCGAGGAGCTAGCATTTGCGGCCAATATATCAAGTAGCTCAAGCGCAAAACAGGAAAAGGTTATGACAGCGGCACAAGCACTGGCGTTGTACATTGACTTGGATTTATCCGAGAGAAAGTACAATCTGCTTCGAAGTAGTTTAAACGAGGTACATGCAAATCTGCTTCCTAGCCTACACGCGTTGAAAAAGGAAAAGGAAAAAATCATTCCCAAGCAGGTTTCCGCATCTGAAACGTCCGCTGAAGTTGATTTGCAAGACCTGATGAATTGTACCTCGCTAAGCATTATGCAGCAACTTTCGATAGAGAGCTCAAGGACGGTAAAACTTGTATGCAAATGGGGTTTTGATGGAAGCTCAGGACATGGCACCTACAAACAAAAATTTTCGGTGGCTGAGAGCTCAGATGAGAGCCTGCTTGTCGTGGCTGTAGTTTCATTAAAAATTATCGACATTGAAAACAACACAGTCTTACCAACATCGTCAGGAAAATGGAAACAGAATTCATCAAGGACAGCATCAAACGACTATTTAACAAATTGGACCGTAAGACTTTGGAGTGCTATTCTCTGCACCTGAAGTTAGCCAAGGAGTATCCGATAAAATTCCAGGAGTTCTTATCCCGAGCCAAGGTGGCAGAGGAATGCGAATCGAATAGGAAACGAACGGTCCTAGATAGGAAACTCAACAAGCTAAGAATAGGATCCCAACAGACACGGACCACACATCACACCAAGGAACAAGCCACACCTACACCCACCATCACCACGACACCGATGGTCCACGCCATTAAGGGACTGGTTGTCAACCGATCGACGACCGCATTCACGGAAGAACAACTGACTCTCCTCAACAAAGGATTAGGATACGCGGTTACAACCAAGCCCGACGTGGAGCAGATCATCATCGACGTGGAGACAGCGATTACACACACACTCCCAACATCTTCACAAAACACAGCTAGGACTATCACTTCAAACATTATTAAGGACGGACAAAAACAAAGACACAACAACGCAAAGGAAATTCGTATCGTCAAGGAACTGAAGTCTAAACCTGTTTTTTACCTAAAAGCAGACAAAGGCAACAAAGTCGTCATCATGGATAAGGAGGACTACCACATGCAGATGGCTTTAAAAATCAACAATGGACCTTACAGGCAGCTTCGAGTAGACCCCCTACCAAACATGGTGAAACACGTGGATAAAACACTAAAGGAGTGTAAAGCAGTACTAGGGGATGCAGCAGCCCGTCTTCGCGAACCAAACCCCATCCTTCCCCGAATTAAAGGCCTCCCAAAAGTCCACAAACCCGGAAACGAAATGAGGGAGATTGTTTCATCTGTAGGATCTCCAGCCCATAAGCTAGCAAAATGGCTAGTGAAAGAATTTCAAGGTATCTCCGAGCAATTTCCAACAAGCTCAGTTCGTAACTCACAGGAATTCGTACAACATCTTCTTTCATCAGGTCATGAAAATGAAGTAATGGTATCTTTCGACGTCACCGCCCTTTTCCCTAGCGTACCAATCAAGGACGCGATTAACCTTCTAGAAGATTGGCTTTTAAAACAAGGAGATGATACAGCATGGAAGCAAAAGGTGCGAATGTACCTTAAGCTCACCTGACTTTGCATGGAAGAGAACCACTTCACTTTCAGAGGTTCTTTCTATAAACAACTAAAAGGAGCCCCCATGGGAAACCCTCTATCCCCATTCCTCTGTGAACTGTTTATGGCAAATCTAGAAACCATTCTTAAAACGGAAGGATTACTTCCAACTCGCTGGTGGAGATACGTCGACGACATCTTTGCCGTAGTTAAACAAGATGATCTCCCCTTAATTCTTCAAGCAATCAACAATCTCCATAAAGACATCAAGTTCACTTATGAAATAGAAAAGATGGGAAAATTTCCTTTCCCGACTGTTGTGTTGGTAGTAATATTATTATCATCTTCTTTTGTAGATATTGTTAATAAAAAACCCACAAACACCCAAAGAGTCATCCCTTACACTTCAAACCACTCTTTTCAACATAAAATGGCCACTTTCCACCACATGATCCACCGAATGTTGACCCTTCCCCTCAATAAAACCGGAAAAGCCAAAGAATTAGCATATATCTTCGAAACTGCTAGACTCAATGGTTACGAAAAGAGGACAATTCAAGCTATCATCCAAAAAAAGGAAAAACTTCTTCATAGGAAATCACAAACAACCCTTTCCGATTCACCTGAACCCCTGAAACGTGTGTCTGTCCCCTTCGATAAAGATATTACACAAAAGCTAAAAACTCAACTTAGGGAATTTGGCTTGGACTTAGTTTTCTCTAGCAGGAACAACCAATTGGCATCGTCGTTGGGCTCCACCAAAGATTCAATAGATGTATTAGGCAGAGCAGGGGTATACAAAATTAAGTGTAAACACTGCAGCAAAATGTATGTAGGTCAAACAAAGAGAACCTTGGCAACAAGGTTCAAAGAGCATCTAGCGGAGGTGACTAAGGCTGTCAAACAGACTGACAAAGGAATTTCACATAACTTCAAATCGACAGTTGCAGAACACATCTTTACGGAAAATCACGACATAACGACGAATGACATCACAATCTTACGGACAAAAGGGAAAAAGAAAAGAAGAAAAAGAAAAAAAAAAAAGAAAGGAGATACCTCTACACCCTGGAAATTAGACGTCGCAGAAAGCTTAGAAATTAACAAACAACAAAACACAAATCTACTAAACAAAGACCAAGGTAACGGGTACACATGGCTCTTTAACTTAATACCCAAACGACATCAAAACCGACGCAGTGGAACACCCGCTGCTACGGAATAATCAGGTTGGGTATAAATAAAAGGCGAGGTAGATATCAAGCATAATATTTGTTTTGGACTCAGGATAGGTTAGGTACAAGAAATGTTAGCTGTAGGTACAAGTGTTTGTATTTAGAAAATAGGATAAATACGGCAGGTGGCGAAGGTTTTCTTTCAGTCGAGTATTAGTACACGACACTGAAGAAGTCTGCACATTGTAGACGAAATACGCGTATCTGTCAAGATAAGCAATAAAGGTAGTTGGAATTAAATGGAAATTACTAATCATTCTTCTTATTTTCTAGTTACAAGCAACTTGTATTCCGTACAAAAGAGCGTTATCTAAAACTGTATAGCTGGTATTATATGCCTGTAACGGTTCATAAGTTATTGCTGCACAGTTCAGACATTATGGAAGCCTGTTAACTGCCCGTTGGCCAATTATCCGAGGAAGCGTTGGAAGCCACACACAAGATTATTAGAGGAAATTGTTTGAAGCATACGAGAAAATCTTCTAGAGTCAATACCAACACAGACCTGATGAATTATATGCTGCTCTCTTCTGATCCATAAGTATCTGGAAAGCGGAAACCAGTTTTGAATAACCACCATTCAGATAATGATGATATTTCTTCATACTTTGTTGATGAAGTAGACCATGACGATTCCTTTGCTCTGTTCAGTGATGATAAGTAGTTGACAAAATAATTGGAGTAAGAATAAAACGAAATAAAATATAACTTTGAATTTGGCATTCATTTTATTTATTTATAATAAACATCGGTGTGCAATCTTATAAATAGGCGTATTGGACAATTTAAAATTAACAAATTCCAATGATTTGTGATACCGTCGTTAAAAAATAATCCCACAAATCATTTCTAAGGATATCCTGATTCTATTGTATGAAATATAAGAGCTGGCGTTTACGTCACTTATGAGATGGTCCATTGGAAATTGGTCAATTGTTGTAATAGAAACTGTTATCATACCTCATATTTTTTCTAAAGAGATCCTGATTCTTTGAGGCATATCGTGAAATCTGACTTTTACGGAATTTATGCAATTATCAGTTCAACATAGGTCAATTTCTCAAATAGTAGTTTTTATCATAAGTGACAATTTTCCCGAATGGATCTCGATTATACGAAGCATATTACAAATATGTTATGAAATTTGGCGTTTACGCCACTTATGCAATTATCAATTTAAGATAGGTCAATTATGCAAATAGTAGAAAAACTAGTTCACAACCATTTTCCCAAAGACACCATTGAGTTAAAACGTGTAGAACGCAAGTTATGATTTTTGTCCCGCAGCTCCATACGTTCGAAGCACTATGCGCTGGTTGGCGTAGCCTGGGAAATGTTGTCATTTTGACAATAGCCAAGCGAGGGGGTGCGAATGAAGATCGTGTACCTATAAATCAAATTGTATATCCATACCTGAAAATCATATCAGAAAATGTTCCATTCCCATTTAATTAAGAATTTCAGCACGCTTTGGAATCATCTTTGCATACCAAAACCATTTAAGATCCTGGAGCAACATAACATGCATATACGGCTCAATTTGTTTTTCAGTATTTCAGCATGACATTTAATTTTAAATTTCACTTCTGAACTTCAACTACTATATTCATAAAAGACTGGCATGTGCTTATAAGCAGTATAGGATTATATTTGAATATTGTGTTAAGTGGTATTATGGTAAGATAAGCCATTTATTTCCAAAATTATCAAATCGGGCTCTTCGATCACTCCAATTGCTATCTTTGAAATGTAACCATGCGGCGAATCCGTCTCCGAAAAGGTTATACATGTTACCGAGCGAGTAAACAACCCAACCGAAGCCCCCAAACAACAAACAGTGGCCAGAACTCGGGCCCGTACTTTGTACGACCAAGTTCTGACGAAACTCGATTGATGTCTCTTGATCGATGATGAAACATATGCTAAAGCAGATTTCAAACAAATTCCGTGGCTCAAGTCCTACAAGGTTCCTGCTCGCGGCAAGGGTCCTGACAGATTCAAGTTTATTTTCGCGAATAAGTTCGCGAAAAAATTGATGATTTGGCAAGGTATCTGTTCCAATGAACTCGGAAGTGTATAAGAGAAAGTGCCTCAACAATCGGATTTTACCCTTCGTTAAGTCTCATGATGGTCCAGTTACGGTTTGGCTAGATCTGGCCAGCCGCCATTACAGCAAGGAAGTGCCACAATGGTACAACGATAATGGGGTCCAGTTCAACCCAGAATCCACTGAATTGTCCTCAGTTCTGTTCAATAGATAAATATTGGGCGATAATTAAGCGGAAACTGATGATGAAGGGAGCAGTTACCAGTGATATCAGCCAGATGAAAACTTGGTAAAATCAACTAGTCAAAACCATGACTGAAGGAGGTAGGCGCCAGCTCCTGAGCGGCATCAACAGAAAAGTGCGAGAATTTCTTTGAAATAACGATAAATGATTTGTTTCAGTTATATCTATGAAATAAAATAATGTTAACTTTGTTTCATTTTTCAAAGGCTTTTAGATTGAAAAAAAAATCTGAAACCTTCGCATTGATTACCAGTATCTTGTCTAAGATACCTCCGGATGACGAATATATAATAATTGGTGAATTTCAACGGACACATTGGTGCAGATGATCTCAAAGAGGAATTCAAACTGCTGATTGGTAAACAGCTATGGTATAAGATTTTTATTATGCAATGAAAATGGTTTCTTTATGCTAGTGACCCAGTTCAATCTCTCCATACGGAACACATTTGCGAGATCAAAGTCATTATTACAAACATGGTCTAGCAAAAACTCTTCTTCTCAAATAGATCTCAATAGATTTTGGCTACAAAGCAAAACCATGCTGGAGGTGGCTGGGTTTGATTCCCGGTCTGGTCTAAGAATTTTTCGTTAAGGAAAATTTCTCGACTCCTTGGGCATAGGGTATGATTCTACTTGCCACACAATCATACTAATGCAAAAATGGTACCTGGTATAGAAAGCTCTTAATTAATAACTGTGGAAGTGCATTTAGAGTACTAAGTTGAGATCAAGCAATAAGTTAATTGCGAAAGCAACAAGCTTGAAACGCTAAGAAAGAATATATCAGAGCAGAATGGCCAAAGTTGTCAGAATTTATTACCCCACTGATCCTCGCGTACGCCGACGACCTTCTCATCATATGCGAGGATTTAAACATGCTAAACAAAATCACTGCTGCTCTCAAGCAACTTCTATCAGAGGCTGGTCTGGAGATCCACCCAGGGAAGTCAGAGATTCTGATTAGAGAGCCATTTTCAACTATGGAACCAAGAATAAAGCAAGTTCAAGTTGGAGGAATGGAAATTAATTCACGTTCCCCTCTAAGATACTGGGGCATCTACAGTGTGTCTCACAATAGGTGTCACCTTTTTTCAGTCTTGGTTTATTTCAGCTGGGTAATTTTAACAGCGGAATTGATTATACCCGTTTTGAGTGTTTTCTTTTGACAGCTTATCGCTGAAGATAAATAAGCGATTCCGTTTGTTTAAATTTATTAGCTACCATGGAAGCCATACGGGAGCAAGTTTTAAAATTACATTTGCAAAAGCTTAGACCGAGTCAGATATTCAATAGCCTTAAGCAATTCGGAGTGAGTAAGCATTTTGTTTTTCGTACCTTGAAACGGTTCAAGGAAACTCGACATGTCCATATTCAACACAAAGGAAGTGTTAGACGAACTGCCAGAACGAAGAAAAAAATCAAATGTGTGAGGGAGCGAATAAGTCGTAATCCGGCCGTATCTGGCCGTAAATTGAGCAAACAATTTCAAATGTCCCCTGCTTCAATGAACAGGCTCCTCAGATATGATCTGGAATCCAAGCCGTACAAGAAACAACGGGTTCACGGGTTGACGGAGCGTCTTTTGGTTCGGCACGGTGACTGCGAGATTTTATTTTCAGATGAAAAGCTCTTCCTCCTTCAGAACAGTCATGATAAACAAAATGGTCGTGTGTATGGCAAAACTCTTGCCAATATTCCAAGAGAGAAACAAGCTGAAGAACGCTATCAGAATGTATCGAAAATCGTGGTATGGGTCGCTGTTTCACGAAAAGGAAAACTTCCTCTTCTTTTCATAGAACCTAACGTAAAAATCAACACTTCCGATATTACATCGAGCAGGTTTTGAAGAACCACCTGCTTCTTCATGCATCAACGCTGTATGGGAATACACCATATTGTTTCCAACAGGACTCAGCTCCAGCTCACAAGACAAAGAAGACACAACCGTGCTGCGCGCAAAATTTGCCCGATTTCATCACAAGCGAAGAATGGCCTGCACCTTCACCGGATCTCAACCCATTTGCCTATTTTGTTTGGGGTTATATGCTTCAACATATAGGCCCTACGAAAGCGCTTATTTTAGATCGAATCAAGAAACATTTTGTTGATATTTGGGACCAAATTCTTCAGGAAATCGTGCGTGCCAGCTACGATGCGAGTTGCAGTTTACAAAGCGTTTGCACACAGTTATCATGGAAAAAGGTGAGACATTCGAATTGAATTAATATGTTTTATTTCTATAACAAGTATCTTTCCAATGAAAAATAAATGCTTTGATTTGGTTGATTTGTTTCGCTGTAATCCCATTTTGTTTTAGTGACACCTATTGCGAGACACCCTGTACATGACGGCCACGTTAAATCGACCCAAAACGATCCGACAAAGGTGTTTGAAAGCAACGCGGGTGAGTAAGATCATCCTGCCTTTCCTACAAAAAAAAAACAAGTCACCTTGGAATATAGTCCGGAGAAAATACGCTACGGTGATAGTTCCAACTATATCGTTTGGCCTAAATGCAATGTCATTGACATCCCAAAATCGTAGATTGCTTCGACGATTTGAGAGGAAAATTGTAAAAGAATGGCTGGAGGCTTGTGGGCACGAAAAAAGGTCGTCCATAAGGGAAATACTATTAAATCGAACGATTACAAAGAAGATAAAGTTTCACAGGATAATGTACTGGGACCATATCATGCGAAGGAGCGAAAACCATTTGTTGCACGTTGCTTATAATTTCAAATTCCGTGGTCCTAAAAGGAAGTGCAGACCTTGCGACACCTGGCATCAATCGCTGGATAAGGACTTGGCATTCTTTGGTAAGACGAGATAGGATTTTGAAGAGGTGCTACTATAACCTTGGCAATAATTGCCAGGCTTTTGGTTCAAATGCCAAAAGTTCACCCACAGGCAAAAGGAGCATTAACTAATCTTGCTAGCATCTATGCTCCCAACGATAAAGTACAAATTATCACACGGTTTAACTCTATACGGAAGCGTTTGGTACGGGAGGTCCACGTTTTCTTCCTTCCCTTGATTCGAAGTAGTAAAGCGATTTTAGATCTTTCTGGAATCGCTCCATTTCTTGGAATCCTCTCTGCGGCACATGCTACGCAGATGGTCTGGCCGGTGGCAAGAAAAATGATGTATTCAAGAAACCATAATTTTCCAGGATGCTTTCAAGAATTGGCTGCGTTAGTGTGAGATTAGATTAGATTAGATGAGAAATTTTTTCGATTGAAAGAAACGTGGAAGCAGATTGTTTCACGTCATCGACTACGCTGTGCCATCAACTGTCCACCACTAGATATCTGATATCTGATTATAACACTGGCTCCTCACCACTCCCGACAGTTCGAGGACTACTGAGTGAATGAAGCATGTGGCAAAAGTGCACCTCTATATATATCGTTTGCTGCTGAATATAAGACCTCGGTTGCTCGAATTTGTAATCTGTGATAGGGAAATTCTGTACAATTAGTGAATTTGGAATATGTAACTTTAAGACATGACAGCTTATTTGTGTTCTTTTCAATAGTTTATTGTCAAGAACAATATTAATTGAATAATTCAGTAAATGCCTACAAAGATTTTTAAACGATTGATGCAAAAGCTAATAAATTTTTAAGGAGGAGTGTATAAATTATTAATTTTCGAAAGCTTACAATTTTCGAGATGCTCTTAAGGCTTGTTCGCCACAAAATCTGGACACCTCCAAATACGTATATCTTTGGAAATACTTCATCAACACGTGAAATATTTCGCAGAATGATGAACGTATGTATGTTCATTGTGTAATATCAAATTTTTGGTGATACTACAAGCTTTTAGATCGAAGATGGCGTCGAAAGAAGAGCAAGTGCGAAAAGCAATTGTGTGCGGTTGCAATGAAAATCCGGATCTGTCAGTAAGAAAACTTGCAAAAAAACTTGGTTTTCCTGCAAGCACTGTCCATAATGTTCTTGAATCTTTCGATACACGTTTGACAACAGCCAGAAAGGCTGGGAGCGGAACAAAAACGGATCTCAGAAACCACCAGAAGGACGTAAAGGTGTAGCAAATATTGCAGAATAGACCAGATATGACAGATATTGTGACGGCTAAAACCCGAGCTCGCAAGTTGAATCGCGAATATTTGACGAAGTTTTCCTGCATAATAATGGACGCTGAAACTTATGTGCTAGAAGACTTTAAGCAGATTCTCGGAATGTCTTATTATACTGCCATGCAACGGAATGGCGTAGAGCAGCATTTCAGGACGAAGAAAAAGGCCAAGTTTCCCAAAAAATGTTTAGTTTGGCAGGCATCTGCAGCTGTGGTCGAGCAAGCCCAAGCTTCATCACTACCGGAAGGATAAACAAGGAAATATACCGTGAAGAAGCGATTGTTACCATTCCTACGCAGCCATGAGGCTCCCTTGCTATTCTGGCCTGATTTGGCATCTTGTCACTACGCCAAAGAGGTTCTGGAATGGTATAAAGCGAATGGAACCCATGTTGTACCAAAAGAGGCGAGACCCACCTAACTGCCCGGAGTTACGATTTATCGTGCGGTATTGGGCACTCGTGAAGAGAGAACTCTCTCAATATAAACAACAAGCTACAACTATGGAAAAATTTCGAAAATCTTGGACAAAAGCAGCTAAATCGGTTGCAGAGAAGTCTGCACAGACCCTAATGGCTGGAGTTAACTCAACAGTTCATAGTTTCATCATGCATCCTAATTAAGTAACTGTAATTAGTTTTAAGATGACTAATAATGCACAATTAAATGAATAAAAAATGCATCTTGGATTGAACTAATAGCAAATTTGTTTTATTCCAATTTTAATTTGTCCAGATTTTGTCGCGAACAAGCCTTAATTTTAGATTCTCTAATATACACCCCCACAGTGTTGCAGAAGGATATAATCCAACATCAAACAAAAATCCTCTAAGACAAATTTCAAAATAAATTAAAAGATCAATCTGAAGTGATTGAAAGTACAATATTAGAAAATTTGTATTATAATAAATGCAATCAACATAATTCTGTTTCACAAAAAAAAGTTGTTCAATTGATTAAACCTTATACGACATATTTAACAATCAATAATCAATGCTTTGACACAATGTTCAGTAGTGCAGACTAAAAAAAAAACACGGGTAAAAATTAGCCGATTAATATAAAATGCTCGATGCAATCATGTATAATATTCATCTGCCATAATGGAATCAATCTTTTTCTTCTTCTTCTTTGTTTTCAACGGGACTTAGACCGCGGCGGTCATTCGTCCCGGTACTGATTCAATTGACGCAAAACGAATTAACCATTGTATCGAAAATTGAAATACTGATCTAGGATAAGGAATTTTTTCGATCTATTAGAATGTTTCAGTTCAACTACCCCACTTTTCAGAAACTAAAGAGAGCTCCATCTTTTCATATCGAACAAAAAATAACGAGAACCATTCCAACCCAGCTGTTACATCCTGACGATTTCCAACGTACCAACAGTTCAAATTAGCTTTCATACAACTGAACGAATGCTTTTCCAAAACTACGTCATTCCCATTCCTTTTCATCGCCATTCTCCCTAACCCGAACGGCGGTAAAAGAAAACCCCGAAGAAATCCTCGTAATTAACCAATTCCACAAGTTCATTGACACGATTTAACGCTCCTGCACATTTCTTCATCGTTCCAATGCAACGTCGTCCCTTTATTCGAAAGGACCCCCTCTGGTTGTTGCCTTCCACTTCTGCTGCGTGCTTGTATGAGTAATGTGAGACGATGGCGCGTGCCTTTCTTGGCTCCTCGGACGCGATCCTGAAACGCCATCACACATCCCCAGTATTGCACCGAATTAAAACTTAACGACCAGATCGGATGAAATTTGAGCCTTTCCCGTAATGCGTGAGACTCCCCGCAGTTGACACCGAGCGACGATCGATTACTTTGCCCGGTGTGAAGATTAATATCTCAGTGTCTCATTTCAATTGATCGGTCGTTTCTTCGGTCGCGTCTCCAATTTCCGATCCGGCAGAAACAAGCAGCAACAATGGAGGCTTATCTTGGGTGAGGGATCTACTAAATTAATTCCCCTGCAGGACCGAACCCGCTTAGCTGGTTCTACTCTGAAGAGCCACTCAACACAATTCTACTCGATTCTATTGTGAAGTTCTCGAAGCCATCTGTTGCCCCTAAATTCGTCGAAGAAGTGAATTCGTAACGAAAGTGAAATTGCAACGCCACGCCATTTCCGTCGATAACGATCTGTGGGCTTGGAAGGAACGTTGGCCTGTCGTAGATCAAACAATTTTTTGGCTCTTTCACTACCAGCAGCATCCGTTCCGTTCGGAGAGATGGGTAGGGCATTCCGTCAACTGCTTTGACTGACATGGCCATGGAGGACGGAGAAAGGCGAAAAATCATTAATTTGAAGCGCATGAAACAGCTGCTGCCAACATATAATACGACTGTAATACTGCTGATGCTGAGTCGCCGAGATTTTTCACCCTCTGTCACCCTCCTTCAGGTCTGCCGGCTCGGGCCAAAAATTTATGTACACACATCCAGCAAATGCGCGCATAATAATCGTAGGTATGGTAGTAGTTAGGTATCCCGTCGTCGTTCGTTCGAAAGCCATGAACTCATACAGCACATATCCCACTTTTTATTATTCTTTGGGATATTTCACATTTTTTTTCGCCTTTTTGCTGGGTCGATTGCACCCTCGGCTGGCTCGGTAGGAAATTCAATATCGCATCCCGTAGTTAGTCGGGCCATTTGTTCCGAAAATCAATGTCAAGGGGGCCCACGCCGTGTCAGAGCCCGTTGCCTTGGTTGTGATATATGTCGGTGCAGACACACACGCACAGAAATGGTGAAAGCAAATATGCAACATGCTTTGGATGCTTTCGGGAAAGTTTGAAATTGATTCTCAGCGCTTGGGCGGGAGTAAATATTTGAACTGATGCTCTTGCACCAAATTTGCTTCACCGAGGTTGATCGGGAATTTGGATTGGAGTGTAGAATGTCAAGTCGGGTTGAACGATTATATTTTGTTAACAGTGTCATTTTAGTGGAATATTTCAATATGCCGATGCGTTGCCTTGAATTCAAATTCAGTTTAGATTAAATAACCTTTGAATTTTTGTTTACAAATAGATATCTGCAGATGCTATTCGTTTACGAAGTGCTAAGTAGGCGTATATTTTACAGTAGTATATTCCAGAACGTCAATATACGTATATGAACATTTGTGCTCAACTTAATTGCACTATTTCTGCTGCACTTAATGCGTACAACACAATAACAGAAAATGAAATCAAGTCATGTCCAAAAAAAATTTTCAACTTCAGAGTGCGGCAGAAAATAATGCGAAAATGTTCAAACTTGAGTATTGGGTTAATTCGTGTAGCTAGTGATTACAGTCCATCGCAAAATTGAGTGCACACACCTGCTAGTTCACATTTTTCTAACATTTCCAGGACAAATATCACTATGCATGAAAATTTGCCATGGAGTTCAATAAATTAATCTTGCAGCTAGTGATGGGTGCACACATAACATGCAAACTTTTACTCAGTTATTTAGAATTGTCGAAAATATGATAAATGAGCCATTTTCAATGTCGCAAAATTGAGTGTCCACTTTTGTGTTCGTCAACATATTTCATTTTATGTATTTATCAATTGAAAATTTCCGTGATGTTTTATAACAGTGTCACTATGAGCATCTGTCAGCTGCTAGCAGAGTGGTCAAATTCATTGTTTACTGCAATTCAACTGAGTTCTAATCGAAATGGCTACAAAAAGAAAGGAAACGGATATTAATACGCGAACTCAGGTAATAAGTCTGTGCTGCCGTGGAAAATCATTGCGGGAAATTGCTGAACTCATTGGTAGACCACATTCGACAGTATTCAAAATTATCAAAAAGTGGAAATGCGAAGGGACTGTGAAAAATCTTGCTGGTAGAGGGCGAAGCGTATTCTAACACCTGGAGATAAACTGCAAATTGTGAGAACATTACGAAAAAATCCTAGAACAAGCATTCCGAAATTGGCTGTGGAGGTTGCTGACAACATTAAAAGACCCGTTAGTGCCGATACCATCAGACGCGCGGCGCACAGACATAATTTGCATGGCCGAGTTGCTAGGAAAAAACCACTTCTCTCAAAAGCAAACATCAAAAAGCGGCTGGAATTTGCAAAAGAACATGTGGACAAACCTCAGGATTTCTGGAACACAGTAATTTTCACCGATGAAACGAAAGTGAACTTGTTTGGATCGGATGGAAGGCAAATGGTGTGGAGAAAGCCAAGATCGGAGCTGCAATCACAAAATTTGTGCCCAACCGTTAAGCATGGAGGAGGAAGCGTAATGATGTGGGGCTCGATGGCGGCTAGTGGAACCGGCACTATGGAGTTTATAGAAACGACCATGGATAAAATGGGTTATCTCAACATCCTGAAACGAAATCTTCAACCTTCGGTGCAAAAATTGGGATTACCACGGGTTTATTACTTCCAGCAAGATAATGATCCCAAGCATACCTCCTACGTAGTACGTGAGTGGTTGCTCTATAATGTCCCGAAACAACTCAAAACTCCTCCCCAATCACCTGATTTAAATCCTATTGAGCATTTGTGGTGTGAGGTTAAGAATCGACTAAAAAATGTTAACCCAACAAATAAGAAGGATCTCAAATCGGCGATTCAGAACATTTGGGAGAATATTCCATCATCGGTGACTAAGAAGCTAGTGGAGTCGATGCCGCGTCGCTTACAAGCCGTGCTGGAGGCCAAGGGAGGACACACCAAATATTAAATAATTTGTTTTTTTTTATGTCTACGGGCATTTAAACTTGTTTTTATTAATAAAAAGTTGACTGTGCACTCAATTTTGCCAGGTGAGAATTGATGTTTTTTTCTTTTTAATTTTTTTTGTAATGAATTCATTTGTTATTGTTTTTATTTTGCCCACCAATCATATGGAAGAGAAATAAAGTTATTGTTAAACTATGATTGATGTCATTTAATTTCTTTTAATCCCTGAAAAACGTTACATTACTAATGAAACTATAGGTGTGCACTCAATTTTGCGACTGACTGTAAGTATTTGTTTATGTTTACTTTCAAGTGCTGCATCCAAACATTCTATTTGTTTTATTGGAAGTTGGTAAAAAGGTGCGAAAGAAGTGATCACCAGTTTGTTGCTCGCCCAAAAGAAGCCGAAAGAGATTGCCAAGGTGGTAGGGTGCCATTTGGCAACAGTTTACCGCATAAAAAAGTCCCTGCAGGATGGTCCAAAGCAGCGGAAGCCGGGAAGCGGACGTCCGCGCTTTGAACGCACGCCGAACGTGATCAAATCGGTCCGTGCAAAAATTGCTCGCAACCCGGTGCGTTCCATAAGAAAACTTGCAAAGGAAGCCAATATTTCGGAGAAATCCATGCGGAGAATCATCAAAGAAGACTTGCATGCATCTTCCAGAGCCAGAGTGAAACGCCACTTGATTACGGACCGGGTCAAGGAACTACGAGTGACTCGTTCCAAGAGATTGCTTTCCTTGTTGAAGAAGGAAAAAATGATAATCCTGGAGAACGTTTCGGCAAAAGTGAAATTCAAATTTCAAACAAAACATCCGGCTGGTGTCATGATGTTTGGCTTGGTGGCGTCCAACGGTTTGAAAATGCCACCTGTTTTCATTGATGCTGGAGTTAAAATCAATACCGAAGTGTATATCGGTATTTTAAAGGACCAAGTGCTTCCCTGGGTGAAGGCCAACTTCTCCGAGGACCAAAACGTTGTCCTACAGCAGGAGGGAGCACCGTGTCACACGTCCAATCGAACCCAACAATGGTTGAACGATAACATGAAGTTTTGGCCGAAGGATTTGTGGCCCCCTAGCAGTCCAGATCTTAATCCGTTGGATTATTCGATTTGGGCATATGTTGAAGCACGAGTCTGCAAAACATCACACCCTAGTGTGAAAACCCTGAAGTCAACCATAACACGCACATGGCAGTCAATGTCAGAGGACTACGTCCGAAAGGCATGCTCTGGCTTCCGGCGTCGGCTCGAGGATGTTATTAATAAAAATGGAGGACACGTTGAATAAATTTGTCAGGTCTCCAAGGTCCCGGGCCAGATGTATTTCCGCCAATATTTATGAAAAATTTGGCAGTTCCCTTTATTTTGGTAGCTCAATAAGTCACTTGCATCCGGTAAATTCCCAGCAGAATGGAAAAAATCTTTCTTAATCCCAATATACAAATCTGGCAGAAAATCCGATGTGCGAAAGTATCGTGGAATTGCAATAATATCGTGCATCCCAAAACATTTCGAATCAATTATAAACAAAAATATGTTTAATCAAGTCAAACATAAAATAACGAATGCACAACACGGTTTTTTCAAGGGACGTTCCACCACTACAAACCTGCTCGAATTTGTTGATTACTCATTTAAAGCAATGCATAAAGTTTATTACATAGAAGCTCTTTATACAGACTTCAGCAAAGCGTTTGCTAAGCTTGACATTCCTATGTTGATTTTCAAGCTTGAAAAAATAGAAATTAAGTTGAGACCTCTTTTTTGGTTTTATGTTTTTTTTTTGGTGGGCAGGAAAAAAAAAAAACAACAAAAAAATTATATTTAATTTTTCTGTCTGGGGGGGCCGAACCGTGCAGGCGTCCTTTGCGCGGCGGGGGGGCGTTCAATCTTTCAATTGTTTAATTTATAAAAATTATTTTTATGTTTTTTTTTTTTTTTTGGTTTTTTTTGTGATGGTGGGTGTGATGTATAAAAAAATTAGGTATTCCCAAGTAACATTGCCAAGACCATCCAGCTTTATTAATTTTTATTAAAGTTTTATGAAAGCCACTAGAAATCAATTCGGCTTTATTATGGTAGCAAGAGATGCCAATAGGTTTCAAATTTTGGTCAGGTTTATAAGAACCTACACAGCTTCTTTACAACGATCTCAAAACCTTGACTTCTAAAATTCCTTTTACTCCTATCAAAGGTTTTATTTTGACTTTATTAACTCATAAAATGCTGTTTTGAAATGCCGTTTTAGGATTTATTCATATTATCTTATTATGGTCAGTTGAAAAAGCATTTTAAAACCATTTTGCCTCCAGTAAATGCATTAAACGGCTAACTGGCATTGAGGAAAGCTACCAAGCGACCAGATAGTTTTATAGTAGCCATTGCTAGGATAAATTGGCTTTTTGGCAAAACTGTGATTTTTTTCAATCGCCATATTGAAATATATGAAATAATTGAAATGTGGACAAATAAATACACCAAATTTTAAATGTAATACAATTGAACTGTAGATCTGAGACAAACTTCGGTATTCGTTTAGATAACCTAATTGAATTCCATCAATTTTCAGGAGTTTCATGATTAATTTACGGAATATATTTTTTTCAATTTTGTTTTTGTTGTTGTAAACTCGCATAATTTCCAAGGCGCATTAATGTTCAGCTCTTATCGTGCCAATATTCACCATAATATTAAATGCGCATATGATTTGGAGCATGACACGCTATAAACAAAACTCAATTTTTTTTATATATTTTGCTATCAATCATAATTTCCCGCAACAGTAGAACTTTTTTCTTAGCCATTATTTACTGTTGAATGAATCAGAAGAGAAACAAAGCAAAACAACAAAAACCAACCACGATATCGCCGTGAAGTTTGACAGCTGTGGCCATTCAGCCCTATGCTGGTTTTGATGGCGGCCAATAGGTTTTATGATGGTTCTCAAGTGGTCATAACATCTTTCACTAGAACATTTTCAAAATCGTTATGGTCTTAGAAAGGTTTTATTAATTTGTTTTCACAACCGTCTATAGAGTGGGCCACTTTGTACACATTTCGGCTTTAAAGATGCATAGAGGAGGTGTTGGTGGACAAAACAGTTTTGAATGTAGTGTCATCAACAAAGCCGGGAGGAGTGCTATACGGCTGGAATAGAACTGAAATTGTTACTTGGGATAATAGCTATGTAGTAGAAGTCTTTGAGCCAGCACTATCACATAAATGATATCGGTGATCACACGATTGAATTTCTTTGTGTTCGCATATATTCAGTTCTGAGCTTTTAAAAAATAAATTCCGGAAGCAATCATGGGCACATTTGGTCGCTATGGACAGCGAATGGAATAAATTGCTGCAGTGGCGCAATGTCGAGTGAAGCGCCATCTCATCATATTATGAATTTTTACGCTCCTGCGGGCTTTGGTTTCGATTCACTCGGTTTTTCAGGTTCCAAAACGGGTGAAGTCGGAGTCAAGGGTCAAAATCAAAGGTTGAACATCGAAAACGGTAGAACCGTGATCTTCCTTGAGTGCCCCCTCAACGTTATCATCTTGAAAATGAGACGAATCATTCTGGAAAGAAAACACATTAATGGAAAATTTGGCATGGTTGTAGCGCAGTTATAGATCTAGCAAGAAACTTTAAAATTAACAATAGCATAGGGCACAACTCCAGAAATAGCCTAAATTGGTTTTCTTTTTCTTTTCAACTAATACGAAGCCAACACTAGGTTCCTCCCCTGTAGATTCACAAAATGCCTTGTGATTCAAATCTATTCATTTGAATCCAACTCATTTTACAGAATCATCTTTTGCGGTTAATGCAACGCAGTAGGCCTGGCCGCTTTGACGCTTGTATCATATCTTTGATATGCTACAAGCATCAATATTGACAAAAAAAAATAATTGGGCGTCATCGAACCCAATTATTTCCAAGATACTTTCTCGTACTGGCTGCGTTTGTGTTAGATTAGATTAGATTAGATTAGAAAGACTGGTATTACTTCAATTTTCGTGTGGAGTCCTCTGGAGCAATTGGTTTGCAAAAGACACTTTTCCCATGTAAAATTCTATGTCAGTTTAACAAAAAAATCGGGCGCAAACATATAGTTTCACGGATCGAGCTGACATTTTGCACAGTTGCTTTTAGATCCAGAAGGAACGGAGAAGGCATTTGCATTTTCCCTCAGCCTTTGTAACATGCAACCCATGAATCAAATGATATATACCATATAGAATGTTACGGTTACGCATGTTCAGGTATAACAACTACACGGTCACACAAAATTGATAAAACAACTACTCAAATAAATAAGAATTTGGCGAAAAGTAAGTTTCATCGCCCTAATACTTATACATACTATGTTTGTTATTTTTGTATTCTCCATACGTGGAGTAACTATTATGATGATGTAGAAGGAAATGTTCTCTCATCACCATGAGGCCCCAAGAGTGGACAGTAATTTTGCTAGAACAAAAGATATGAAAAGAAAGTGTTGAAAGTTCCGTTAGTGTACGGCAGGCTGTGAAATTGAATAGAAGTGGAACAGTACTCGAACCAAGCACACATTCTTTACCATACTACTCACGTGCTGGGTAGGCAAGGGGAAGAAATCCACTTGACTGGCAAAAGAATGCACGCCTGATCGTGCTCATGAACTACAATGGCTTGTGATGGGTCTAGCTATTGTTTCTACACACTCTGCCTTGTTGCCTACATGGGCAAGAGAGCTATCTTCCTATTAAGTTTATTTTTAGAATACAACGTCTAATTTCTACTCAATTTTCTCTCGTCGTATTTTGAATTAAAGACATCGGAGAGAAAGACCGTAAAGTGTTGTTATACTGGTCCCCACCAGTATGGTTTACTGGGTTCCATGAAGTTATCTGTAGATCTTGCCTGAAGTTCTCTGAAGATCATCTATGAAGTTTTCTGAAGAACTTCCATGAAGTTCGCTGAAGAACTTCTCTGAAGTTCTTTGAACACCTTCTCTGAAGTTCTCTGCAAAACTTCCCTGAAGTTCTTTGAAAAATTTCCCTGAAGTTCTCTGCAGAACTTCCCTGAAGTTCTCTGCAGAACTTCCATGAAGTTCTCTGAAGAATGTCTCTGAAGTTTTCTGCAGAATTCTCCTGCAGAATTGCTCTGCAGAGCTTCTCTGAAGTTCTCTGAAGAATTTGCCTGAAGTTCTTTGAAGCATATCCCTGAAGCTCTCTGCAGAACTTCCATAAAGTTCTCGCATGATCCCCGAAAAACTTCCCTGATGTTCTCTGAAGAACTTCCCTGAAATTCACTGAAGAACGTCCGTGAAGTTCTCCGAAGATCTTGCATTAAGTTCTCTGAAGGACTACCCGAAGTTTTGTGAAGAACTTCTCTGAAGTTCTCTGAAGAACTTCCATAAAGTTCTCTGAAAAACTTCCATGAAGTTCACTGAACAACTTCTATATAGTTCTCTAAAGAACTTCCCTGAAGTTCTCTGCAGAGATTCCCTGAAGTTCTCTGCAGATCTTCCATGAAGTTTTCTGAAGAACTTCCATGAAGTTCTCTAAAGTTCTCTGCAGAAGTACCATGAAGTTCTCTGGCGGAATTCATACATGATCTAGATATCAAAATACAGATATTAGAAAAAGTTCACATGAACACTAGCGCCACGTAGCGGATGAATTCTGATCTAATGTGTACACCATTCAAAAAGCTCTGACCCCTCGAATAGCTTTTTTGAAGATGCCATTTTGCTATATGTCAATAATCTCGAGATCCAGATTATACAGTAAGTTTACATGCACACTAGCGCCACGGCGTAAGATAATTCTGAACTGTTGAGTCAAGCGTCTGGAAGCTCGTAATTTTACAACTAACTTTCCTGAACACAGTAAATTAATACACGATCTTGATCACAAAATACAGGTAATACACAAATTTCACATGTACACTAGTGCCACGTAGCGGATGAGTTCTGAACGAATGTTAACACCATCCGAAAGGCCTCAATCAACCAAACATCTTTGTCGAAAACGCCAACTTGCTATATGTCAAGGATCTCAAGATTCTGGTTATGAAGTAAGTTTACAGGCACACTAGCGCCGCGTAGTGAGATAATTCTGAACTTTTAAGTCTACTATCCAGAAGGCCTTGACCTTCTGAACAACTTTGTTCAAGAAAGTAACTTCCTATATAAGAAGAATCACGAGATATTTTCTGATGAAACAGCAAAGGTCAATACCCATACATCATTTGAGACCACCATCAAGGGATTCCGCGCATGTCGGGGGGTTTACTGTACTTTGCTGTTTTTTTTGCTAAAATATGCTGCCTTTCAACGGTCATAACTTTTTCTGGTGAAGTCGGATCGACACACTTTCTTGTGAAAAGTTGTTTGTTAAAGTCTGAGAAATTTCCAAAAAATGCTTCTAGAACATTTACATTTAAGCTGAGCCAGTTATTTGAGTGGTTCTCAAAATATATCAAAATTTTAATTTTTGATGCCAATTTGTGAAGAAAAATGCAAATCGCATGAATTCAAAATACGATATTTGGTGGTTTTGGGATCCAAGCTAACGGAAACTGGCATGGAGCTCTGAGTCTAAAAATCTCTGTCGATCAGTGTTATAAATGATAAACATTTTTTCAAACTTCAACAAAAAGATGGAGAGTTTGTATTTCGAGGGGTATCTGATTCGTTGTACATAACCAAAGTATGAAGGATCCGATAAGTATTCTTCGAATAGTTTGAAGATCAACAAATTCGTTTGAAGGACGACTCAACTCATCAACAACGGTTGCAGACAGGCGGTTCAGATATGAATAAATAAATGCATTTACGAGATTCCTAAGAACGACTGTAAGTCTTCCTAATATATCGTGGATTTTGGTTTAAAAATTCCCAAAGATCTGTCTTGACAAACTTATCATTGAAAACAAGTAATTTACCCTATCATAAACCAACCGGCGCTAACTGAACTGCCAAAAAAGTCACACGCAATTTCTAAAACAAAACGGAAAACATTACACCCAATGGTAAAAAGGGCAATAACTGCACCTAAAGGCAACCAGAAAACTTCTTTTTAACACCCTCAACCCCTTTAAGCGCAATCATGTGTTGCAAATCAGGCACGGTTTTTAAAAACTAATTTACAATTCGTTCAACAATCGGCGCGTCCCATCGACATCCATTCTACGGCGGCTGCAACAGACGGAAAAACGACTTCACCACAAAGTGCACTGTTTTCTGCCTGGCTTTGTGCGAAACCTTCCTTGTGTTTGTTGTTGTTGTTCCTTCGAGATACCAACCGCGAACCAATCTTATTTATTATGCCAATACACAAACTCATCCATATCCAGCATATTCAGCATTATGGCGGCGGCGGCGGTCCGAGTCCGGTCTCTGAGGTCAGTGTATTTCCAGGCTAAGTAAATAATCTTGTTTGCATAAAATTACAGTGATTGCCTCTTAGACATATATTTCGGTTCCCTTCTTCCGCGGTGCTGCGCTACACAGATGCTGAGAAGGCTGCTATCTTTTGCGCCCTGCTCGCTTCATCGGCAGTCGCGAGAAGTGGCCGATCTTAAAAGCGGTGCTCCCTCAGCTGAACAAATCTTCTGAAGGGCCTACTCTCCGTGGATGGCCATTGTTCTGGTTCAAACCGTAAGATTACTGTTCGTTCAACATGAGAATATTGGCACAAAAATCCCATCACCTTTTAGGTGGATTCATCCCGTTTTCCTCCATTCCACGAATCATAACAAAAGCACATCATCCACCGTACAAAAACCCGCAGTTGATCTACATTTGTTTGGACGTGTCTCGCTGTTCTCACAACCACGAATGCCGACCCGAGACCGCGAATCCGTAACATAAATCCATACACTTAGCATATCCACCGAGCTCCTCTACAATCATTCGATTATTATATTAATTATGATTCTCTCACTGTTCCGATGTTTATAAACATTCTTTTCGTCTTGCACCGCTCTTTCCCGCTTGGGCTCAAATTGATGCTTGCCGCGCGTATCCATTGGAGTTCCTCGAAGTTTCTCGCTCATCATCGCATCATCAATCCAAGCAAGCAAGGAGCTCGATTGCTCCAATTTTCCGTAAATGCGCAGCTGCAGACGGTCCGAGTTAATTGGAGTTTTATTACTAAACCGTCCATTGGGTATGATAGTGGGTAATTCTGCGAACTTACCGTTCGAGACGCTGGCCACATGGATGGATGATGAACTGTCATCACGATGACGATGCTCGGAATTGGATACTGGAACCGATTGGCTCCCTTTTGTTATGATTCGCTGAAGAAGTGTCGATCAGTTTGAAGAATAAGGAATCGACCGACGTGAAATTATCTTCAATTCACCTCCAGACCTTTTCCTCAATTAGTCATTCCAGGCATGCCTCTTCCTAATGAAAACCAAACGCCACCCCCGCAGTCAAATGAAATTCCCTTTTCGAGCATTCATTCCCAAAATTAGAATTCAACTGCTACATCCGATCCAGAGAAACTACCACAACCCCTCCCGAAAACAGCCAAAACCAAAATTGAGGGCAACACAATGAAAGCACGATTACTTCACCCTCACAATGGTATGTTTGAAATCCAAGCAAGCGTACCTCTCATAATAAATAAGATTTAGTCTCGAAGAATACCTCGTTTGCTGCCGTATTTTAGACGGCATTCCTGAAAGTTTGAACATTTCAAGTTCATTAAAAATAAATCCTGAATTCCCTCTGGCTCGAAAGTTGCAACCATGCGGCCGTAAAGCGGGTCTGGCCCAGATACATTCATCAGAATGTGTTCCTCTCCGGTAGAAGGTAAACGCATTACTGAACCTCCGTAACCAGAATCTTAGGATAATAGTTTCACGGTGTCTTTCCGTGTGTGTACCAAGTGCCGAATTGTGGCCCATTCTAAAGGATACGGATTGGGGCGCGATGAGGATGGAAGATGAAGAACTTCCCTCCATGCTGGTACACACAGTGCGATGCGGTCGCTTCTTGAGTGGGGAAGATGCGAAACCATCGGGGAATTTCCTCTCGTTTTCCACTTTCACGATCAACATTTTCCAACAGTCAAGTCCGGGAGTGGAACAAGCAGGATTCCATTAGCCAAGAAATGTCGCGCTGGCTGGTGCGGGCAGGGTTCGGTTTCGCTTTCCTGAACACGGGAATTGCGAAGCGTTCGGGATGGTAATAGGGGTGATCTTTTTTCTTTGTTGATGAAGCTGATGGGGGAGTTTTAGGGCTAGAATACTGTTAGTTCCTCAGGCCGGTATTTGTTTAGAAGAGCAATCTCAATAATTTTCTTAACGTCAAATATTAATACTTTGCATACCGTGGGAAACTACCTCTACAAAATAACCTGAATTTAAAAAAAAAACTCGGTATAATATATTAAGTAATGATCAACACTTGATCGTAAAGAGATTCTTTAAACATTTTTTATGTAGGTGCTAGGTGTTTGTCTTCCTGAATCATCTAGACAAGCAAAAAAATAGGGTACGTGTCCCTTGACTCAGCCTTATAGGCAGCGGTCGATTACATTTTTCTCATTTTACAACTCATGAATTAGTTGAGCTATAAACGATTTTCAAATAGTTATACACTTGCTTAGATAAAATAAATAAGGCGTTTGATAACATGCCTCACAAAAAATCATACAACTTATGGGGCCAATTATAAAAGTCGAGTTGAGCAACTCGACTTGACACTTGTCACTATTGAGTCGAGCAAGAGTGCGCATTACAGAAGCCAACTGAATCTGATCGAGTCGGCATCCGAACTCGACTGTTAACTGTACTTGTTTTGTGAATTACACTACTGTTTTTGGTAATCAGATAACCTCTTTGGGATGCTGTTCCAAATGTGCTATTTCCGGGGAAGTTATGTGCTGCAAGTGCTTTCAGGTCCTCCTCGAGCATCGTCCACGTCTCGTACCCGTAGAGAAAAACCCGTCTTATCAGCGTTTTGTACATGGTACATTTAGTGCGGGGGTGAATCTTTCTTGACCGCAAGTTCTTCTGGAGCCCGTAGTAGGCACGACTTCCACTGATGATGCGTCTTCGGATTTCACGGCTGTTGTTGTTGTCAGCCGTAAGCAAGGATCCAAGGTAGATGAATTCTTCCACCACCTCGAATGTATCCCCGTCTATCGTAACACTGCTGCCTAGGCGGTCCCTGTCGCGCTCGGTACCTCCTGCTAGCATGTACTTTGTTTTCGACACATTCACCTCCAGTCCGATTTTCGCAGCTTCGCGTTTTAGGTGAGTGTACATTTCTGCCACCGATTCAAATCTTCTGCCGCCAATGTTCATGTCATCCGCAAAACAAACGAACTGACCGGATCGAGTGAAAATCGTACCCCGGCTGTTGAGCCCGGCTCTTCGCATGACACCTTCTAGCGCAATGTTGAACAACAGGCACGAAAGTCCATCACCTCGACGTAGTCCCCGGCGTGATTCAAACGAGCTGGAATGTTCGCCCGAAATCTTCGCGCAGTTTCGCACACCGTCCATCGTAGCTTTAATCAGTCTAGTGAGCTTCCCGAGAAAGCCGTTCTCGTCCATAATCTTCCATAGCTGCGGTCGATGCTGTCGTACGCCGCCTTGAAATCGATGAACAGATGATGCGTCGGGACCTGCTATTCGCGGCATTTTTGGAGGATTTGCCGTACAGTAAAGATCTGGTCCGTCGTCGACCGCCCGTCGATGAAACCGGCCTGATAACTTCCCACGAACTCATTTACTTTTGGTGAAAGCCGGCGGAAGATGACCTGGGATAGCACTTTGTAGGCGGCGGTTAGGACTGTGATTGCTCGGTAGTTCTCACACTCCAGCTTGTCGCCTTTCATAGAGATAGGGCATATAACCCCTTGCTTCCACTCCGCCGGTAGCTGTTCTGTTTCCCAGATTCGGACTATCAGCCGATGCAGATAGATGGCCAGCCTTTCCGGGCCCATCTTGATGAGTTCAGCTCCGATGCCATCTTTGCCAGCTGCTTTGTTATTCTTGAAATGTTGGATAGCATCCTTAACTTCCCTCAGCGTGGGAGCTGGTTCGTTCCCATCCTCTGCTGTGCTGACGTAGTCATTTCTTCCACCGACTTGGACTTCAACGCCCGCGTCCTCTGCGCCATTCAGGTGTTCGTCGTAGTGCTGCTTTCACCTTTCGATCACCTCACGGCCGTCTGTCAGAATGCCCCCATCTTTATCCCTACAAATTTCGGCTCGCGGCACAACGTGAATCCCTTCCAGCACACCTCCTGCAGCGCTACGATACCAAACTTACGATCCTTCTGTGCATCGGAGAGTATGCGGGTACTTCCGACGAAGTTGAGCGATCGGCAGTTCCACGTACCGAGTTTCCTGTTTCGTCGCTGTGGTTAGTCGCTGTGGCTAGTCCTGTTTCGTCGCTGTGGTCCTCGCCGATTGTTCTGGGTCGTATTCTGCTGTAAATGTTCCTGTGCTTGCGTTTTTTTTACGGCTGGCTTGCAGTGCCTGACACCAACCCCCTACTTTCCGGAGGACCATAGTGCTCAGTTGAATTTAGAGTCCCACGCTGGCACATGGACGGTGATTCAGCCGCCCCTGACATAGGGAACAGACGCTGTTTTGAGCCGCTCCTAACCTGGAGAACAGACGCTCTGGTGCTGCATTGGCATTTCCTCCGAATGCAGGTGCAAAATAGCTTGGTTATAGCGCCGCTGCTTGCTGAAAAAGATTTACAAAGATATTAAAAACCATTATGCACTTTCTTAAACAAGAAAAATAAATTATGGCGTTCTTCCGGATCACACATTGCTCGAGCTATTTTGCTGTTCCGCCAATTTTTCAGTTAGCTTAAAATCCTGGCTAATAGTTTAATCTTTCAGGCAAACACTATTCTAATCATCATATACTTATTTCGACTTAAGCTTGAAATATATATTAACGGATCTTATGCGTAGATATAACTTTCTTTATCAAAACTTTAAAATAACCATAACGCCCTAATCACAAAGCAGAAGTAATTTCGCCGCATATTTTCACCCGCTAAAATGTCAAATTGCAATTATGACGTGGATATTATGTTGTTGATTTCCATTGATTGGTGTTACGCCATCTATAGTTTTTACCTGTTTAACTTGCTAAAGATAAGGTTTCATCGAGATTTCATTAAATGATTTTGCTTCGCGATGAAGAAAACAAATTCTAATCGAAAAAAGCCAAAAAGTGACGAGAATTTATCAAGTGAGTAGCTGTTTGCAGTGTTCAAGTGTGTTCTTATCGCGGTAATAATTTTAAAAGCGACAAAGGATGCAGCTGCTTTTAGCGACGGCACAGAGTTCAGCTTGAGAGCATATGAGATTATTTATGAGAACCCTCATATTCCCACAACTCCTTCACATGCAGGTCAAAACACTTCCGAATCCAATTTGTCAGTCACAAATGCTTGTCCGAATCCGAGCGACCAGAAAGCACAGAGAACAGACATTGATGTCCATATGCCATTTCTTGAAAAACCTGTGTAAAAGTGTATATGGGCAACCGGTATAAAAAGCAAGTTCAGAGAAAAACAAACAAAATTTTTCAGGTTATTTGCTAGGCTTTTTATTGATAAACATTGACATGACAGTTTTCGCACAACTACAGCGCCGCCTACCAGGAGCATAACGACATACATTTGAAATGTCGGTTTAAAGTTTTACACAAGTAGCAGACCGAAGATGAACGTCTGTTCTCTGTGCAGAAAGGTTCAGTTGATTGGTTAGGTATCGCCTATCATCCGTCTGTCAAATCTTCCCGTACAAATACTGCGTCCAAAACCTCTATTCACAATTCCTATGCGGATCTAAAAGGTAATTTTTTTTGCAAGAATAATATCCGCAGATACTTATTAACAACTCTTTCTCAAAATGTCCCACAGATTCCGAATTTGATTCGTCTGACAGATGCACCCATTCAAACCACATAAAGCAGGATGTTTTGCATGGTCGATCCGTTTTTGACGTGCCGTTCGTCGAATCGTATCGCATGGATACTGCACGGCGAGCATCTACTAATACTTCGATGATTGAAATGTCCTGTACGGACCCGAAAGGTAAGAACTTTTAATGCGAAACGATCCATTTCTAAAGATTTGTTTCTCAAAACCTCCCCCGATAGAATTCTTCTATACCAGTGCCAAAGGTGCGAACTTATCATCAAGATTCTTCCGAGAAGAATTCATTCGTCTACAGATTCAGCTTTTGTTTCTACTGAACAACGATTTCATGATCTCAGGCCTTTAGACGTGTCACGAATGGATGAATCGTATGTATCATTTGCTGATGTCCTTTCATCGACGCCTATTTCTCAATATCGAGACCCTAGAAATTTACAACCATTGGATTTATCGATGTCTCGTATTGAAGAATCTCCTCTTGATTGCTCCATCCGTAACGAAGAAAAAAAGGATCTCATCAATTGATGGTTTGAAGAGATGTACTATTTATTGAGTGGCAGTTCACTTATTATGTACAGATGATCGCTCCCCTCCCACTCCATGCCAGTTCTAACAGTGATCGTATACAACCGTTACTGATTGAGTTACTGATAAACCGTTTGCAAGCCAAAGTGAACTTAGATAATAAAGCCATGCCTTAACTGTATTTTTTTAGAACAATACCTTGTGATCAAAAAGTTCCGGTAATTTTCAATTTAAAAAGGCCGCCTTTATTTTTTCGGTAAAATCTTTTTAGTATAAGATGGCAACACTAGTTCTGATATTCTGTCAAAGTGTGAGAGCAAATTATCCATTAGTTTTGTTTTGACAACTGCTTTTGTTAGTCGAAAAATAGACGCTCGGCGATTTTTACCATGGATAAAAAATTGGAACAACGCGTTTGTGTGAAATTTTGTGTTGCAAACGGATTTTCTGCAGCGGAAACGCTCAGAATGTTGCAAAAAGCCTTTGGTGAGGACTCTATGTCACAAAATCGTACATTTTTTTGGCACAAAGACTTTAAAGAAGGCCGTGAAAGCGTGAGTGACATGCCGCGTTCTGGACGACCATCGACCTCAACTACCGATGAAAACATCGCTTCCGTGAAGAATTTAGTTATGGAAAACCGCTCAATTAGCATTCGGGAGATAGCTGCACTCCTTGATATCTCATTTGGATCGACCGAACACATTTTGACTGAAATTCTGGGCATGAAACGCATTGAAGCACGACTTGTTCCAAAAGAGCTGAATTTTTTGCAAAAACAGCATCGAGTTGAGGTCGCTAAACAGATGATTGCGAACGCAGATAGCGATCCCACATTCATGGAACGCATCATAACTGGTGATGAAACGTGGGTATATGAATTTGATATGCTCACAAGTCAACAATCGTCCGAATGGCGCGCCGAAGATGAGCCGAAACCAAAAAAATCACGACAAAGTCGCTCCAAAATTAAAGTTTTACTGACCGTTTTCTTTGATTTTCGCGGTGTCGTCCATTCTGAATTCCTTCCAGAAGGTCGAACGGTTAACAAAGAGTATTATTTACAAGTTATGAGACGTTTGCGTGAGGCAATTCGAAAGAAGAGGCCAGAATTGTGGCGCAATAATTCGTGGATTTTACACCACGATAACGCTCCATCACACACCGCGCTCACTATTTGTGAATTTTTGGCCAAGAACTCCACCAATACCATCAAACAAGCACCATATTCACCAGACCTTGCCCCGTGCGACTTCTTTCTCTTCCCAAAACTGAAAATTCCGCTCAGAGGTAGGCGTTTTGAATCGATTGATGCGATAAAAAAGAATTCGCTGGAAGAACTGAAAGCCATACATTCATCGGCCTATAAAAAATGTATGGATGATTGGATAAAGCGCTGGCATATGTGTGTTGCCTCTAATGGCGAGTACTTTGAAGGCGATAATAAAGATATCAATTAAAAATTGAAATAAATGCGTTTTTTTTCAAATTACCGGAACTTTTTGATCACAAGGTATATTTAAACCAACTCTTTTTTAAGGATCTCGTTCTGATTTTGGGATGAAGCGCAAGGTTCGGTTGTCACATAATGATTCAAATTACTCAAACGCATTACCTGTTGGCACCCCTGTTAGATGTCGCGACAAAGAAAATTCTGCCATTGAATGGGATCTGCAATGTGATGATGACGATGATGCCGACGAAGACTATGTCCCGCAAGGAAATGCAAGCTTGCTGAATTATTCCTCGATATTAGGATATCAATCAATCGGCGGCTGGGTTGCTATTCCTTGGTTGCTATCAATTTTTAACCTACTAAGACATATTTCTGCATATATTGTGTGAAAAGGTTAAGCACTGCATTATTATACAAGATGTAAGCATAATAGCTGGTTTATTGGAGCTTTCTATGGAAAGTAGGATTTGATTTTCGTAATCCAATCTTTGCCTCCAGTTTTCTCAGTTTCGTGATTTTGGAATACCGCACTTTTCAAATGTTAGATTTGATGTCTAGATTTGAGCTTTGGAAGAATTCTAGACTTTGATATGTTGATACACTTCTTGATTTTATATAGTTCTCTGCTCAGGATATTTTTCGTACTGATCAAATCTTTCAAACGAGGTGAGATGCAAACCAAGATATTGTAATTTCTACACGAGTTTCTGTCCTAGCGCAAAGTGCGATGCGATCCATATCATTTTGGCGGTATGAAGGTTTTTTTTTTTAATGGTTGTTTGGTTGGTTTGTTGGTTTGTATGGGAGGTTTCTTTTGTTTTGTTGTTAGGCTATTTGCTTTATTAAAATTTTGTTTTTTTTTGTTTTTTTGGGTGGTGTCTTTGTAAATTTCTTGGTGGTCGTTCTTACTTTTTTTGTTAGCTCTCTAGCAGCCCAAGTAACACGAGATGTTTTACTGTATGCATTTTTGCTTTAATGTGACAAATAATAATATTGCCATTCCGGTGATTGAAAACTATTAAGAATACTACTATAAATTGAAAGAGCGCAGAAGGTGGAGCCTATGAAACATAATTTAAGTTCGACAATGGTAATAACCAAAAAAAACCTTGGGCTTCAGTAAAACAAATTATTGTCGGTTTTCAAAAAGGTATTTATGAACAAGGTTTGAACCATAAACTCTAAGCTTACTAGATTGGTATTCTTACCACTCGACCATTTCAACATGTGGGAAATGGAACAATTAGAATCCCCTCATTATCATAATTTGAACCAGTGCCAATGTGATAGGTGACACAGTTACTAATTTTAGCATAAGCGAATTCAGGAATAGGAAAGTAAGCGTTTAGATTACAAGAATTTGCTATACGTTGATGATCGGTCGATTACACTTCAGTTTTTGCTGGTTCGATCGTACAAGGAATAGGCTACATCAATATTATTTTTGTCATCATACTGACATAACTGAATAAGGTTCCTGAATGTTTCAGTGGTAAACATGCATGTGATATAAATAGAAATTTGATAGATTTTAGTCTTATTTACAAGTACACAAACGGTCATTCGACGTCCAATACGACACAAACAAGACATACCTGACTAGTTGTGTTGGCAGTTGACATGTCATGAATATGTTTGTTTCTTAAAATATGGAAGACTTGTGTTGCTACATTTATACAACATAATATGCAAACACGCAAGATGTCAGATGTAAACAAACATGTCCTAACTCAAAACATCAAACATATATATGACATCATAAGTTAATCTTGATTCGAATCGCATGAAAAGTACATCTACATGACTAAACTAGTCAAATTGCACTTTTATAAATCTACAGCATGACACATGGGAAATATAACTTTTATATTTATGTTTTTGGTGCTACTTGGGTGCTAAGTAGCAGTCACGCTTACCACTACACCACCGACGCCGGCTATATGAAGTTTATGTGGCAAATGAAAAGTATGTGTGGCCACACATAGTGGTTATTTGTACACATAGGAAGTATGTGTGGTAACAAATAGATATCATTTGTTTATCAAATTGCAAAAATTCAAGTGTGGGTCACATAAATATTATCATTGCTTTTTTATCAGTGTGCCTTCCTCAGCCGATTACCACTAACCGATGAAAAACGCGTATCAACACAAACTCTTACTCAAAAAAATGTGACAGATCAGTCACTAGTTTTCGAACGGTCGATTGAGTCGACCAACTCGACAAAATTTCGTTTGACTCGACTACTGTAATAGCAAAATAGACCTGTCCAGCAAAGCGACGGTTAAATCGACATCTATAATTGACCTCTATTTTATAAAGGCAGGTTAGAAACATTGTGTACAAGGAATAATCTCATGATTGACGTTGGATAACATAAAGGTTTTCGTTTTTTTATTTTTTATTGTTAAAAATGATGCAGGAATGTACAAAAACTAACAGGAAAAATGCGTATAAAGATTTCCCATCGATTGCTTTAAAGCATTGAACAAACAGTCTGAACAACTCTGAAGCATTGAACAAACAGCTTAAGTTAGGAAAATTCCAATCAAACGATCTCGTTATTTGGAAAAACTGAATTGGCCGTCCTGAAAAGGACGAATTTTAAATGGTGACCATGGTCCGCGTTCGAATTTAACTACCCGACACTGCGCATTACTGGCTGGCTTCAGTTGTAAGGTTGCTGACTGTCATCTGGCTCACACCAGACAGCAATTTATTCAATACTTTTTCGTTGCGCTTTCTCACAGCTGGCTGCCAATTGACGGAAATATGTGCGATAACTTAGAGAAATTCCAATCAAACAAACTCTTAATCAGGAAAAACAAAATAAGTCGTCCAAAAAAGGACGGATGTAAATGATAACCATGTCCGCGACCAAATTTAAGCCATCTCGGTATTCTTGGCAGATTGTTTCACTTCACTGGCTACGCAAACGGCTGCCTTACCATCCACCGTCTGGCCACTGGCTGCCCGCTAGCTGCCAGTCTAGCGCTCACCACTCCTGCCAGCTCTAAAACAGGGGGGGGGAAGGAGGATGGGGGGAAGGGTGCACGCTAGGGGGGGGAGGGGGGGGGGTTAGGCGTCGTCTGGGCCGCCTGGGCGTTTTGTGATGACGTTGTTTATAATTTATTATTAGTACTAATAATTTTTCGTTATTCTTCTCTCTTCTTACCTATGTTCTATTAGAATATATTCTCAGCAACGAGCATTGGGATAAAAAATTTTAGTCGCGATGGAATAATGTTCCCAGTTGGGGGGACTTTTTAAACGTGTGTGGTTTTTTTCGTTTATAAAATTTTTTTTTCTTCTATCTCTATATTTATATATAAAATTTTATATTTGTGTGGGGGGGGGGTTTTGGGATGGGGGGGGAGGGGAAAAGGACGATTTGCTGAAAACGTCAATTTCCTCAACCCGCTCCTTCGTTTTACCCATCCGCTCTCGAAAACAATCAACCAAAACATGTCGATTGCTACGATCACAAACTTGTCTACTAGCAGGTTATGAGACAGACGTACACGACCAAACTTTTCGTTTTTCATTGATCTTTAGATTGGCAATGTGTATTTCTTACTTCATTTACTCTTACGCAAATGTTAGCGACTGTGACGACAAACGGGATGCTTCGTTTAAAAACAAACAAATGCAAGAGACAGCAGGCTTTACGTTACATTACCGGTGCGCTATATCCATGGTTAACAAAGAAGAGAGGAAACATGGGCTCTCTCAAAAGCAACAGTGATGCCATAGCTGCCGCTCAACAGCGAAGCATTATTTATCGTTGGGTACTATTGGACAGCTCCAAAACATATTTTTTTATTGCAAATGATAGTGCCAGATGATGGACAATATAATCAAAAGCATAGATCAACCTCCAATGACTGGAAGAAACATGAAACAAATAGCGATTTCAGATTATCTAAATATGTAATAAATTTAACTCAATGTTCAACATCACATTCTGGCAACAAGCCTAGTTGTGGGAGAGAGCTGATGAAGACATGCTCTCCGGTACACGCGATGCAAATGCAAAATACACAAAGGCAAAATTTGAGCGAACTTCTTCAGCAACTGATGGTTTCTAGATGATGTATTTTAAATCTTCAAAATGACAGTAATAAATTGGTAATCAATCATGATTCATGCATCGAATCTTTGGCCCAATAGATAAAGCTTATGATCGTATCATTAAAAAGGAAATAATTTGGAAAATGTAGGAGTTATAGACCTATTTCCTAACAACTGATTAAAATAGTAACCCCTGATTAACCCGTTCCCTACCCTATATTGTTCGCTGATGCATACGATACCTCGGTTGCTCGAATTTGTAATCTGTGATGGAGAATACTGTACATTTGGTGAATTAAGAATGCAAAACGTAAATACAAGACATCACCTTTTATTTGCGTTCTTCACAAAAGTTTACTATCAAGAACAATGTTAAATTAATGTTTCAGAAGATGCATGGGCAGGTTCAAGGAAACTGGACATGTCCACATTCAACACAAAAAAGGTGCCAGACGAACTGCCAGATCGAAGAAAAAGATCAAAGGTGTGAGGGAGCAAATAATACGTAATCCGGCCATATCTGGCAATAAATTGAGCAAACAATCTCAAATGTCCCCTGTCACAGGCTCCTCAGACATGATCTGGAATGCAAACCGTACAAGAAACAACGGGTTCACGGGTTGACGGAGCGTCAAAAGCAAGCCAGGGTCCAAAGAAGCAGAAATCTTTTGGTTCGGCACGGTGGCAGCGAGATTTTATCTTCGAATGAAAAGCTCATCCTCCATCAGGACAGTCATAATCAACCAAAAGATCGTGTGTATGGCAAAAGTCTTGCAAATATTTCAAGAGATAAACTAGCTGTAGAAGGCTATCGGAATGTATCGCAAATCATGGTATGGGGCGCCGTTTCACGAAAAGGAACACTTCCGAAATTACATTGAGCAGGTTTTGAAGAACCATCTGCTTCCTCATGCATCAACGTTGTATGGGAATACACCATATTGTTTCCAACAGGACTCAGCTCCAGCTCACAAGGCAAAGAAGACACAAGCGTGCTTCGTGGAAAATTTGCCCAATTTAATCACAAGCGAAGAATGGCCTGCATCTTCGCCGGATCTCAACTCACTTGACTACCTTGTTGTGGGTTATATACTTCAACGCATAGGCCCTACGAAAGTGCTTACTTAAGATCGATTCTTCAAGAAACATTTGGTTTATATTTGGACCAAATTCCTCAGGAAATCGTGCGTACCAGCTGCAATGGGCTTACAAAGCGTTTGCGCTAAGTTATCAAGGAAAAGGGCGAGAGTTTCGAATTGAATTAATATGGTTTATTTCTATAACATGTATCTTTCAAATTAAAAATAAATGCTATGATTTGGTTGATTTGTTTTGCAGTAATCCCATTTTGTTTTAGTGACACCTATTGTGAGACACCCTGTATATAGACTGTACAATAAATCACACAAAATATCCGTTGCAATAACTTCGTCTACATACTGAATTAGTCTAGATAAGAAAGATAACAGCTGAGCTGTTTGAAGCGTAGCTTTCACGTGTGAAATACAAAAACTCAATATGAAGGAGATGATTGATTTGAACAATCGTATTTTACAAGCAATAGTTAAATCGCATTTTACAAGCAATAGTTAAATCGATTTTCAATCTGTAGAAAATACTTCTTGGCTATTATCTTGCTGACATAGTCAATGTGACAGTCAAATTTGAATCTGTCATCAATAAAAACGGAAAAATATTTAATTTCATACTTGCGATCAATTGTATTATCATCAAGTTCAACAGAGACTTCTTCAATTATTCGATTCCGCAAAATTACCATAAACTTAGTTATACTCTCTGTTTTACATCAACCATCTACCGAGAGAACGTTAATCAGCATTTAAGTGTGAAATGGCCTCATGAAGATTTTTAGATGCGATGAAAAACAAAACATCATTAGCAAAAAGATTGATACAACAAAATTGCAAGGCTCGTTGCTTGTCATTAATGTATAGAATGAATAAAATGGGCTCTAATACACTCCCGTGTAGTACGCCAAGGCTGTCACAGGGCTTGGAACAGAATCATTACAAGCAGTTCGTAGAGTTCTGTTAGACAAATAGCTTTCGAGCCATCTACATGCAGAACCCGAAAATCCAAAGCGCTTGATAGTTTCTAACAAGGGTCAAGAATTCGTTTCGGATCCAAAAAAAACGGCACCAACCGTGTACTAACGTTCAGCGATTTTATTTTTTTTATTTTTCTTAATCCAAATTTAACGCTGTTTCAAAGAAATGACCTTTCCTATCGATCAAAGTATGTAGAAAATACGTAAAATACGTTGATAACTGGCCTTTTGAAACAAATTCTTCTCTCTAAAGTATGCAACATTATAATGGAACGAAACTTTTCGTCTTTAATCTTTCCAGTAATTTTTTGAATGAAAATAACTTAAGATTCTTTCCAAACTTGTGGTATGAGCCTAGTTTGCAGCGATTCATTAACCAGATCCAGCAGGTTGTTTCCGATGACATGAAACAAATCAGCCGTTTTTTATTTTTATTTTTATTTTTGTCGAAGAAAAGCACAAAGATTTTAGTTCCTTTCAAGTTATCGGGCGGAAACTTTACCAACTACAGTTAACATTAATCAGATGTTTCATTTCGTCTGGCTCATCTTTTAGCTCAATGGATTGATAAATAGTCAGAATACTATCGACGAAATGTTTTAATAGAGATTTCAAAAGCTCACATAATTCTTTGGTGTGTTTTAATGCTGCTCTGTTTTCGCCTGAAAGCTAAAACAGCGTGTTTGTTTAACGGATTGAGAATATTTGTTACGTGCTTCTTTTTACCTATTCAAAATGATATGCCCATTATGTGTACGTCATTTTTTGTTTTGTTTTCGTTCTTAAATGATAATAGATAAATCATTTATTCCTGTATCACTAATCAATTTCCATGTTACAAATCATCGCACAAAAAAAGGACAAGAAGGATTTATTACGCTAGTCTTCAATGATACAAACATGTGCAAAGTTAACAATGATGCTAAACGTTTTCGGGTTGCTCCAAATGTATTCCTCCGTATTCCGTTTTCGTTATGTATGGAATCAGTTTGTCTTCTTAAAGCTGTTGTGTCAATACGAATGTGTATGCTGATTGGTTCATGTTCCGCTGATAAAAATGAACCTGAACATGTTGGTTCTGCAATGGCTGCCTTTGGTAAACGGAAGCCCAAAATAATGTTTTAATAGGTACAAACAAATGCAACCGGAAGCCAGTAGTGTTTGAAAATTTAAATCTATGGTGTATAACTTCTCTGCAGTATTTGAAATTATATTCATCAATATGGCCGATACATGAAAAGATTTCGGCAGCTGAATTAAAGGGCGATACGGTCAAAATTTGATCAATATTGCAAGTTTCACGAATTCCTAGACATTTGTGAAGATTGTGCTTGCAGTGTATTTTTTTCGCACTCAGCTTTCCCCAAAAATTTGCATTGACAGTTATGTTTGCATTTAGCGTGCATATGTATTTACATGACGTATTTATGATTATTGTTTGTTTACATGTGATACCAAACAAATCAACAGAACAGCACACAAAATGGCTTCAACAAAGTGCCTCAACCTACCCCGCAGTGGGATGTTTGGCAATGATAACGTCCTTGGTTCGAGTACTACTTTACCTATGCCCTTTCGCTAAATTTTCAATACTTCTATTCTATTTCCAACCTACCGTACTCTGACGGAACTTTCAACACTTTCTCTTCATATCTTTCATTCTAGCAAACATGACTGTCCACTCTTGGTGCCTCATGGCGATGAGCGAAACATCTCCTTCTACATCTTCAAAAAAGTGTTTCGAACCAAATTCCGAATCTGCGAATAAAAAACGCTGTCCGAAATATCCAGCATCGGAGTCGGGCACCAGTACGTACACGGAAGAGGAATTTTTGATGGACACGGAAAGGGATCCGGAAGAAGAGTATGACGACGATTCGAATCCACTTCCGCTGGACATCAATTACGATGCTAATCTTACCACGGATGATGACACAGAAGACCCGACCGGCACTAGGTGGTGGTGGTTGTGGTCAGAACAGGGATGTCGTTGGAAAGGCTAAGGGTAAGCAAAAAAAAGCTGCTGAACAATCACAAGCATAAGAATGAGAACAAATCGAGCCGTGCCAATCACAACCGAAGTTATTTTAACAACTTTTAATAGATTTCAATTATTTGATAATGAAAGAAAGCCACTTGAGGGTAAAACGGGACTCCATGTAATTATTCTTTTATTTTTTTTTTCTAATTTTTCTTTTGTAAAGCAAAGTAGTATGTTAGCTGGAGCGAAACGGAGAAAACAAGTCAAATTTACCGGCTTCATGGAGAGGTTTTTATGTTTTCCGTTGAAGCTGCAGGAGTTGAGCACTTTAAATATGGTTGGTAGCACATGGATGAATACTCTGGAATATACAATACAATGAAAATTTAGTGGGAAATATTGTGCTGATGGAATAAACTTGATAACACCGGTGATGATACTGACAAGTGGATGTACTAAAGGATTCAGTTGCCTCTTGTCGTATGGCACGTACAAGACGTCCACCATAGTTTCAACGAGTTGGTATACTTGCCTTTTTACATACTGGAAGCTGTTTTTGTTTTGGCAAAATAACTGCGTTACGTCACTGGATTGCCTGATGAAGTTGATTCCTAGAGATGTTAGGGCTTCGAGTTTGTTGTTCTTGACGTACGCCAGATACACATTCTTCAAAATATGGTTCAGGAATAGTCGTAGCTGCCCAAGATCGTCGACGAAAGTTTGTTTATGTTGTCGATTTTTTTGCTTTGACATTTCGCCGAGCAGTGTGCACGCTAAACTCAAACAACTGTAAATGTAAATTTTGGGACAATGTTGAGTGTGATAAAAAAATCACTGTGACAAAAAAATTCTCACACAACTCTTAAAAGGTGCAAAAAGCGCAATATCAACTTGACGTATTTCTTTCAATTTTGCATTTAAAAAACCTGAACACCCCTCTTTTTGGGGGGGTGTGTGTGTGGAGTGTTTTTCTTCTTTTTTTTTTTTGTTCTTTCTTCTGTTGTTGTCAAAACGGCGTGAAAAAAAGAGGAGCAGCAAAAAAAATTTTGCTCGGGGGGGCATAAAAACACGCCACGCCACGGCGGGAAAATGAAAAAAAAGTTGAAAATGCCCAAACAATAATAAAAAAAATTAATTTGGTGGGGGGGGGGCGTTTGTGGGCAAGGCGGGGGGGGGGGGGGAAGGGAGAAAACAAGAAGGGGGGGGGGAAAAGAGGGGAGAGGGGGGGGTGTGAAAAAACCACCCTAACCCCTACCCCTTGCAACCGAAAAAAAGGATGTATCGTCTACAACCGTGCATCGAGCCAAAAAAACGAGCCGGACTATCGACTTACAAGAAGGTAGTGACTCCAAATCGCGATGATAAACAAAATACGACGGCCAAAGCGCGATCCCGGAGGCTGTACACGACGATGCTGACGAAGTTTGACTGCGTGGTAATGGACGACGAAACCTACGTCAAAGCCGACTACAAGCAGCTTCCGGGACAGGAGTTTTATACGGCAAAAGGAAGGGGAAAGGTAGCAGATATTTTCAAGCACACGAAACTGTCAAAGTTCGCAAAGAAATATCTGGTTTGGCAAGCCATCTGTACCTGTGGCTTGAAAAAGCAGCATTTTCATAGCTTCCGGGACTGTCAACCAAGAAGTTTACGTGAAAGAATGTTTGAATAAACGTCTGCTGCCTTTCCTGAAGAAACACGGTTGTTCCGTACTGTTTTGGCCGGATTTGGCATCTTGCCATTACGGTAAAAAGGCCATGGAGTGGTACGCCGCCAACAACGTGCAGGTGGTTCACAAGGACAAGAACCCTCCCAACACGCCAGAGCTCCGCCCAATTGAGAAATACTGGGCTATTGTCAAGCGGAACCTAAAGAAGACCAAAAAAACTGCTAAGGACGAGCAGCAGTTCAAGGCAAACTGGCTTTCTGCGGCGAAGAAGGTGGACAAGGTGGCTGTACAAAATCTGATGGCAGGGGTCAAGCGTAAGGCCCGGCAATCCGGATTTGGAAAAGCGGAAGCCTAACTGAATATTTTTCCTGAATTTTTTACTAATTGAACTTGAAAAAGAAATTTAATTTGATTTTTTAAATAAACGATTTCACCGATTTACACGCGTTTTCCCTTGGCCAAATTTTGACCGTATCACCCTTTATGGGCAAAATAGACAAATTCGAATTTTGACCAAAATTTCCGTTCAACAAGTATGAATGTATTCAGATGATAGTTTTAGAAAGACTTTTAAAACATTCGCAAAATATTAAAACCATTTTCACCAATTAAACACTTTTGTGAATGTTTTGGATCATCCGGTGGGGCACTCGGTGGCCTATAAGGTCAGTTTCGGATCACAAGTAAAATGTTTTGAAATGATGCTTTAAAAATACTTTAGGAATAAACCATGGAATTTTGACACACATTTAAATAATAGTTCAGTTTTACGTATTTTGCATTCGAGCGATCCCCAAATGGCACTGAGGTTTCTTCAATTATCGTCTCTTTAAACTGAACCTTTGAAGTAAACGATTGAAGACGGCGATTCGAGACGGCTTGGAATTGAGGGTCATTTTTCTAGTGCAAAATATGTTCAGATGAAGGTACGTCTTCAAAAAACCAAAATCTATCTCGGACATATTTTGGACACTCTGTTCGCTAACCTTAGCGGACATTTTAGTCCAGCATCTCTAAATTTCTGTTGCAACCCGAGTCACTTTTCGGCTTTTCTTCAACTTCTGTTCGACAACTGCCCAATATTTCACAATTTGGTGAGTTGAGGGCAGTTGAGTGGATTTATGTCCTTTTCAAAGAAATCCACCCCATTGTTTCCATACCACGGTACTACTTCTCCGCTGTAGTGGCAGCTCGACAAATCAGGTCAAACGGTATTGTGAGCTTTAATGTACGAAAGAATATGTTTTTTTTTTCAGGCACTCCTACCCCATTAGAATCCATAGTCTTGTTTTAGCCACTTTCGACGACTTCGCGATAGTTTGACCTGACTCGGACGGATTTTCCGAATGAATGTCCAAAATTAATTATCGGTTCGTGAATCCCTTCAAATTTAAATTCTTTGAAACAAAATGAATCGTGACGAACTTTTCAATACTGACAGAGGAAACATTTCAAAACATACTGCTGTAAGAAAATACCATGTCCAACCACTATGAGCCATGCCAGTAAATAAACAGTGCGTCCAGATATTAAATGAGTCAAGCTTCAATTTTATAAATTGACCACATTACTATTGTTGCAGGTCTTCAAGGGGTCCAGCTGGTGCCCTATTGGATGTTTGATGCCACCAGAAGATGGCCAAGTATCCACTTAACAACGATCCTCAAAGACAACAGAGTGCTTTCTCTCCAAATAACCCCTAAATTTCAGTTCGGCAATAGTTAACTCAAATCCCACATGCTATGTGTATTCCTCAATGCCTGTTCCTTTAGTGCAGCCCCATTATGTGCGCTTATGAAATCTTCACTGTATCTTAATATCAATCTTTTAAAACTCAAAATCACTCTGCGACAAAGCTGCCGCTTCCGTAAGAAAATCGCCGCTGCGTTAAATGCGGTTTCGCAGCGATTATTCTTTGCTGCTGTGGTACTAAATTGTGCTGAGGACTTCTCATTCTGCACCATGGTGTAAACGTTACATTGGGGGGGGGGGGTCTTGGCTGATTGTTTTTGGAATCAAGAAAATTAGGGAGTGTAAGGCTTGGTTCGCGACAAAATCTGGACACCCCCAGTATATCTCTGGAAATACTTCATCAACCCGTGAAGTATTTCGCAGACTGATGAACGTATGTCTGTTCATTGTGTAAAATCAATTTTTGGTGATACTACAAGCTTTTAGATCGAAGATGGCGTCGAAAGAAGAGCAAGTGCGAAAAGCAATTGTGTGCGGTCGCAATGAAAATCCGGATCTGTCAGTAAGAAAAGTTGAGAAAAAGGTTGGTTATTCTGCAAGCACTGTCCATAACGTTCTTAAATCTTTCGATACACGATTGAAAACTGCCAGGAAGGCTGGGAGCGGAACAAAAACGGATCTCAGGAATCACCAGAAGGACGCGAAGGTGAAGCAAATATTGCAGAAGAGACCAGATCTTACGATACGTACTGTGGCTAAAAAAATAAAAATGTCCCCAACTTTCGTGCATACTTCCAAGCACCCGCAAGGTATGTAGTCGTTCAAAGTGAAAACTTTGAACGTAATGATAAACAGAATGTGACGGCTAAAACCCCGACTCGCAAGTTGTATCGCGAATATTTGACGAAGTTTTTCTGTGTCATAATGTACGATGAAACTTTTGTGCTGGAAGACTTTAAGCATCTTCCTGGAATGTCTTATTATACTGCCACGGAACGGCGGAACGGCGTAGAGGAGCATATTAGGATGAAGAAAAAGGCCATGTTTCACAAAAAATATTTGGTTTGGCAGGCAATATGCAGCTGTGGTCGAGCAAGCCAAAAATTCATCACTACCGGAACGGTAAACAAGGAAATATACCGTGAAGAATGCCTGAAGAAGCGATTGTTACCATTCCTACGCAGCCATGACGCTCCCCCGCTATTCTGGCTTGATTTGGCATCTTGTCACTACGCCAAAGATGTTTCGGAATGGTATAAAGTGAATGGAGTCCATGTTGTGCCGAAAGAGGCGACTCCACCTAACTGCCCGGAGTTGCGATTTATCGTGCGGTATTGAACTCTCGTGAAGAGTTCACGAGATATAAACAACAAGCTACAACTATTGAAAAATCTCGAAAATCTTGGACGAAATTAGCTAAATCGGTTGCAGAGAAGTCTGCACAGACCCTGGAGAAAACTCAAAAGTTTGTAGTTTCTTCATGCAGCCTAATTTAGTAACTGTAGTGTAGTTAGAACTAAACGAAATTATTTTCTTCAAAAACAAACCTAGTTGTGTGTTATAAATATAACCCTAAGATCGGACCATGGTTTTTCTTTCTGTGTAGAAGCATTTCATAGACAAAAAAAATATCTTCAAACTACGCCAAATCCTGTCAGTTTGAACATAATTTTCTCTTGCATAACCTTAGATTAACTTCATGTGTATAATGTAGCACTGAGAATAGCTCAAGCGTTCCCCTTTCTTGACTAAGATGGGGTTCAAATTTCTATCAAAACATACTGCTTACCCCAGAAATACACATTTTGTGGTTTAGTTGCCTGATTAATTCTCATGTTTGGTAGAAATGTGTGTTTAATTTGTATAAAAGCCCCCCCCCCCCCCTGTCAGAAACGGGAGGGGTCTCACACAACCATAGACACATTTCTTGCCCTCAAAAATCGCCACACGCCTAATTTGACCAATTGCTTGATAAATTCTCGAGTTATGAAGAAATTCCTGTTTTATTTGAATGAGAGTCCCGCTTCCAGAAGGGAAGGGGTCTCAAACCACCATAGAAAAAAATACTGCCCCCAAAAATCCCCCGTATGCCAAATTTGGTTCCATTTGCTTGATTAGTTCTCGCGTTATGCAGAAATGTATGTTTCATTTGTATAGGAGCCCGCCTTCCCGAGAGGGAGGGGTCTCGAACCATGATTAGAACCTTCCCGGCCCCAAAAATCGGTTCAGTAGTTTCCGAGTCCATGAGACAGACAGAAATTTATTTTTATATGTATATAGATTGTACAATAAACCAAACAAAATTTCCGTTGTAATAACTTCGCCAACATACTGAATTAATCAAGATTAGAAAGAATACAGCGTAGCTGTTTGAGGTGCACTTTAGACGTGTGAAATGCATATTTTCTTAAAATCTGTTTGTGTTGCTGTACATTTGATGTGTAAAGGCATTGAATTAAAAACATTAATACACACTTAGAAAATTTTACAGTATTCGGTAATTTTTTAACGAAATTTCAACAACTGAACGTTCGGTAATCCGATTTACCGGATTTCAGTGAAATTTTACAGTATTCCGGTAAACAAATTACCGGAACTTATCAAATTTTACAGAAATCCGTTAAATCGGAATACCGAACGTTCAGCTGTTGAAAGTTCGGTAAAAAATTACCGAATACTGTAAAATTTTCTAAGTGTGTACCATTAAAAAACAAAGAATATTGTAAAGCTACATTAAAAATCTATGGTGTTCTAACATCATGATATTTGCTTTGTTGGAAGCCAAAAAGTCCTCTACACTTCCACGAGAAATCATTGGGATTATAGATGAAAGGGTTGGGTTGGCAGCAGGGTTCGTTTTGGTAAATGATGCACTGAATTCTGGTTTAACTTTGTTTTCAGATTATGTTTCATTTAGTTGGGCTTAAGAATATGCACGAAATATATTTAAATATAAGTACCGATTTAAACCAGCGGTAAGAATGCTGTTGGGGCCACTCACAAAATGTGATGCTGTTTTTTTTAATATGCTGACGCTGTTTTGTTTTTAATGACGCTTGAGAATCGGTTTCGGATCGAATGATGCCAACAAAAAGGATGCTACTGGAGCCTATCACAAAATGTGAAGGAAGATATTCATTGACAATGTTTTCCAAAAATGGTTGAAGGCCTATTTTATGCCATCTGGGCCAATTCAAATCAACAGAAAAAAGAAGCGCTGCCGGGCGTCACCACTGTAGCGGGGCACTGGTTTTTCGGATTGAATCAAAACGACACAAGTTACAACTCAACCAGCCGACCTGGCGGGTCGGCTGTCAGAATTGGACTCTTTTATTCAAAAACCATACTTAAACTTAAACCTAAAAATTAATCTAAAGCTATGTCCATTTAGAATCCGGAATAATAAAATCATCTGTATCTCGGTAACGGATTGACGTATAAATAAGTTCATTACATCAAAACAAAGGTAATTTACTGTTCTTTAAGGATAAAATATCAATACGAATCATTTCTCTTCGTTTCTAATGAAAATTTGCTTCTTTATTCCTCCCATAAAACGCTGCACACCTCCGGAGTCAACTTCCTTGGCACATTTGTTCCACATTTTGGTCATCTGAGTCGCGTCCCGAGCCGTTTTTCCACTTTTCTTAAGCTTCCGCTTCATTATTGCCCAAAATCTCTCGATGGGCCGGATCTGTGGGCAGTTGGGTGGATTTATGTTTTTATCAATGAAATCTACGTTACTATCGCGGTACCACTGGATAACTTCCCGGCTGTAGTGGCAACTCGCCAAATCTGGCCAAAACTTCACGAGACCTTAGTGGGCTTTAATGAAAGGTAGTACGCGGTTTTTGAGGCATTCTTCCTTGTACAGCTTTGAGTCCATCGTATTATTCGTCACGAACACTTTGGTATTTGCTCCGCAGCTGCATATCCCTTGCCAAATCATCAATTTTTTTTGGCAAATTTGTCCTTAAAAGCAAACTTAAACTTCGCAGGACCATCTCCTCGTGCCGTCGCCATGTAGAATTTTTGGCCAGAAAGCTGTCCGAAATCCATTTTGATGAAGGCTTCGTCGTCGATGAGCAGGCATGCTTGGTACTTCGTCAAAACCTGCTGGTACTATTTCCGAGCTCGAGTTTTGGTGACGAAACTTGGCTTCAACGTTCTGTTTGGTTGCTTGCTGGCTCGATAAGAACGATATCCTGCTCGCAAACGAATTCTTCGAACGGTACTGCGAGCAGCAGCGTATTTTTGTGCGATTTCATTATCTGATAGTCCAGGGTTTTTGCTCTGACGGTTCTCAACACCTTCTGGTTCAGCTTGCGGCCATATGTTCCACAACGACGCTTACCTTTAGGCACTCGATCCACGCTCTTTCGCTCCCTGAAACATTTGAGCACAATCATACACGGTTGATTTGGCGATTTTCAACGTTTTTGCTATTTTTATTGCGGACCACGTTGGATTATCAACGTGGGTGTGCAGATTTTTTTCTCTCCTCTCGGCTTCCATCTGGAATAACTTTTGACTCACTGCACGAAACACCATGAAATTTATACCACAATAAGCGGGCGCTTAGGTTAACAAACCGCTGTAAAAGCATTCTTGCAGCGGTCACTTTCCGTGCCGCTGTAACACAATAAGTGATTCCGGATTCTAACTGGACAGAACTTTATGCTCTCTCTTTCTCTTTATATCCTCAAACATTCTCAACTTACGTTCAACTGGCGTAAAACCAGGAAATCAAAAAGGGCTAGTAAGCATAACTTAAGTGTTATGCAATACTAAGTCGCCGCGTTTCATAGCCGAGACTGTTTATTTGTCAACAAACTCACTCGGCTGGTTTATTACAACTCTTGGTGACAAATCACCCAGAGGCGTGTAAAATTAGGGGCCATTGTGGCGATCCGTGATGGTATGAATGAAGACCGGATCGGGTCGCCACAAGGCAATGCTTAATAATGCTAGAGGCAAGTTTGAACCGAACAAAACAGACGAATACAACCAATAACCATCCATTTTGGACAATTTGATGCTACATAGATGATTTGCATCCTTAGATAGAATCTATGTATGTCTTTATTTGCGAACAGTGATTTAATTTTGTATTTCTTTTGTTTTAACAAAAATGAACTTTTGTTTCTACCTTTGTTATTTGTTTTCACTCAGTTATAAGGAATCCGGTCAAAAATCTATAGATATGTTTTCCTGAAATCTAGTTTTATTTTTTATATTTTTTATACTTTTGTTCGGATTTTCAGGATAGCCCTTTAAGATCGAGCTTAGCGCTATAACAGATACAAACAACAATGAAACATGTGCCAAAATCGAGATACAAACAAGTACTGCACAACATAGTTGATCTCTAGATCCTCTTTCAAATGCTCTGATATGATTTTTCATAAGAAAGTACTTGCTCCAGAAATCAAAGATTCATATTTTAATCTCTCGAAACTTTCAATATTAGCAAACAACCCAAAACCTCTATCGATTGAACATAGATCGATTCTTTGCTATCAATTCAACCGGTGAATCGATCCACGACCCGTATGATCCTGAAGATCGACCTTATTTGGCAGATTGCCCAATTTCACTGTCAACCCTTTCTTTGTTGCACTTGAGTGAACAATTCAAAATTTAGCAGCGTAACTCACTTGTTAACTATGCCGAGAACTCGCGCAAAATGAACAGCTGTCATATTAAGTCAAGGTCTTTTTCGCAAAACAGCGCAAAACGATAGGGTCCTTAGCTGAAATTCTAAACTAAATTCCATTCTAATAAAACTGATCATCCCTAGGTCGCCCACCACCACCGGTAGTCCTTCCGAAAAACCAAATTGCACCACAGGGGGAAACATCGCAACACACGGATAACTATTCCCATCCGAGAAGAACACTTGGCTTCCTTCGTTAAGAGGAAAACATTCGTCGGCTGTTTTTGGTCCGTTTTCATACCAGCAATGGCAACAGCCTAGCAGACCAAACATATTAACTGTGAAAACCCAAACAACCAACCCCGACCCACGACGATGCAGCATCATCCACCCCTCCCCTGCTGAACTTCCTCAACTTCCAACGAGGGGGAGAAAAGTCCTGCAGACACTTTTGCTTTCAACGTTGCAAATGCTTGGTATTTCACTGTTTGCTACAGTTTTTTTTTTTGTGAGTCTGAACTGCAATGACTTTCGGACGACCGGCCAACTACGACGACATCGACCCGAAGAGGAAAATTGCACTCTCCCGGTCGAAGCAAATACACGGAAATTCTTTTAACCGTGTTCCTGTGGTTTCCAGGGGAGAATGAAGGTGTCTGGCAGCAGCAGCAGCAGTAAAGTTGGAAAATCGAATTTTGCTGAATTCACAACAGCTTAGCGTTGCTCAGGGTGAATCAAGAGGGGTGAGTGAGTGAACATTTTTTTTTTTTTTTTTTTGCTGGAACATGGTTCATCGTTTTAGGTTTGAGACTCGTTGGACGATGTTGAAACTAATAAAATTCTGACGATAATGGCTGAGAGGGACCAGGTGTCAAGGTGTAATTCTCATAGCAATAATAGTAATGGAATGGACATTGGTTCAATTGAGGTGGGATGATGACTCCTGGTTTGTTTTTCGTGTGAAAGAACTCATTTCAATCGCATGACTCTCAGGAACAAACAACCAGTACATTCAATTTCCAAATTAGATTTGTTAGCCACAATCAACACCCCGACTTTGGCCGTGTCGTGCCAATTTGTCTCGATCTCGCCTTCAGTCTCCCCGCGCCGCTCGGGCCGAGACCCCGAATTGAATAAAACTGCCAGTTTCCAATTAATTTGGATCGTGATAAATGGTCTGCCCTCACTTCAACAATCGAAACCACTCATCGACTACAAGAAGAAATCAATATTTGAGGTCCAAACGGGTCAAACGTGCAACGTAACATCCTAAGGCAAAGCGCGCGTAAGGTCACCCTGGCAGAGCTGGCGAAAATTTAAACAAATTGTTTTACTACTTCATCACGACTTTCAAATTAGGCTTCCTTCTATTTGGATGCTGTGTCCGGAGGCTACCTTCCATCGGCCGTGCCCGGTCTACCGAGAGAGAGAGAGCAACTGATTTATTCAAACGACTATCCAACCATGTGGGCTCATGCGAGTCAACTGATTGTAACGTGGACGTGGACCAACTCTTTCGGCTCATGGCAGGAGGAACAAATTTCACGAAAAACGTTTCAATTAACATCGATTAACCAAAACGCGCACGGTTCCGTCGTCGGCGGCCAACAAGACATTGACTGACTGACAGGGCAGCAGCACTCTACTGACTGTTGCATTCAGCGGCTGGTGGTCGTCAAACAACGCAAAACTCCCGCGTATGCTCGTAACTATTCTGAACACAACAAATCCATAGGTAATGGAAACCACTGCGCGTTATTTGTGAGTACGGTCCGAGGACCACCGCTGCCGTCAAATCTTTTGAACAGTTCTCTCCCCCCCATTTCACGCATTCGGGGCTTTGGATCGCGACCGCCCAGCATTCAGCGGCCATCAATTATCGGTCGGTTGGTCGGTGATCATTTGGATGCCCCTTCCTTTAACCTCCCCGTGCTCTCCATCCCGGCAAGAGTCCATTTACCACGGGAGTCGAGTGACTACCTGATTCAGCTCAAAAATTTCAGAAAGAAACCACACTTGGACGAAGTCGATCAAGTTCAATGCACATATCAAATAACCAATTAAAGCGGAACTTTTCGTCGTTTACCGCCGTCATTCCAATCTCTCCGGATCGTGCCCTTCGTGGGGATGGGTGCGGGGCAGTGTGCAAGCGGTATTAATTAAGCCATAAATCAATAAATCTTCCGAATAATTGGACGGCCGTTTCGTGCGGGTCCCAGTTCGGTTTCGGATTTGGTGGGTACGGTTTCCCGTTGAGGTGAAATACTTCGGAATACAAATCACTCATTGGAAGCACGGTAGGGCCTTCTGCGGGGTAGACAGGGTAAATCTGACATCAAGCAGCTTAGAAATCGAGCTGAACAATGCCATCGTCGAATAGTAAGACATCAGCCATAAATCGGACGGAATCGAATTAATGAAGTCGTGTGAAGGGTTTCAACTGCTAGGAGTGAGTTTGGGAATTGGGTCGGGGTTTCTATGAATCATTATGATTTGAGGATTGTGGAAAACGGAATGTGAACCTGTCAATGGATGGGATATGACGAATTTCACGCCAACTCGTCTTCGTGATTGGCAGCACCCTCTCAGAATCCAATGAAATTTTTTGGGTGTGTAGACTATTTTCAAGCAACTTTGCATACTTTGTTCATTTTTAAATGTATCTAGACTGCCATTTGAAAAGGGCTTAAGTTTTTTGATGGTTTTTTTTTAAATCAACATAACTCAAAAAGGACAAGACTTACCAAGAAGTGATGTATGAGTGACTTCTAGAAAATCGTCTTAATTTTTATGATCAAAAGTGTAAAAGTTGTAAAATCGATTCCAACACGCTAAAAAAAATATTTTAAAATTTTAATTAAATTTTCAAAAAATTAATATCAATTCTAAGATATTTTTTTTTAATAAGGGCAATAAAATTGTCTTAAAGATCGCCATACAGTGCAAGATGGGCCCTTTGAAGGAAAAAAAGTTTTTCAATCAACAAATTTTTCATGTCAACATAACTCAAAAAGGACAGGACCTACAAAAAAGTGATGTATTCGTGACTTTTAGAAAATCGTCTTAACTTTTATGAAAAAATTTGTTAAAATTGTAAAATAGATTCTTACACGCTAAAAAAAATATCTTAAAATTTAAAGTCAATTTGCAAAAAATTGCTATCTTAGACTTGGACAAACAAATTTTGTAATAAGGGCAATAAAATTGTCTAAAAGTTTGCCATACATCACGAGATGGGCACTTTTAAGGAAAAAAAGTTTTTCGAACAACTAATTTTTCATGTCCTGTTTTTACCGTGTATCGCGCCCACTCGTCTTATACGTTGGTCCTAAAACCGCACAGAAGCCAATTAAATTTATTTATAATAAAAATTTGGATTTTTTAAGGGTCTTTGAATTTTTTAAAAATCAAGGCTACCATTTGGAAAAGACTTATTTATAAATTATTATTTTTTTGAACTTTAGTGATAATACAATGAAATCAGGTGGTTGATCCTGTTTATTACCAAACCTTTGAAGTATATTATGTAACCAACAATAAAGAAGTAATAGTTCGGCTCGATAAAGATTCCTCAATGTTTATAAATTAGGTTAGGGTTAGTTCTTTTTTTTTTGCAGATTAGATTTGTATATATTATTTAAAAAAAATGCTAAGACACTTATTTTCATTTTTTTTTTTTTTTGTAAGGTACTCATTTTCACTAGAAGTATTTGTATATAAACTAAAATTAACATATATAATAAAACCCCTTAAATAATCACCTAGTCTATTTAATTATTATGTGTAAATCTTTGCATGGAGATAAATAAATATATACATATAGAAATGAATGTATATATTTTGTAAACTAAAATAAAAGACGGCAAAGACCGCATTAATTAAAATTCTTGTAAAAATCTACTAACCCCTTGGAAGCGGCTCACATCTCACGCCTGCTGTCAAAATAAAAAGAAAAAAATGTTTCTTCGATGGTGTCAGCGTGGATTTCCGGAAAAAGTGTTTGTCTAGGAGAGAGAAACAAAGGAAAGGAGTAAGAGAGAAGAGAGAGAGAGAGAGAGAGAGAGAGAGAGAAAGAAGAAACGGTAGAGATAAGTACGAAGAGCTGAACGACGGTCGAGGAGAAAGTCAGAAACCACGAACGAGGACGGATCGTAACACAAAACGACAAGTGAAAGGTGGCGTGCGATATTTCTGTCCGGAGGTGAACAGGATTCAAGGAGTGTTCGGAAAGGCAAATTTAGTGGACCAGTTTGGTCATAGATCCGGCATCAGAGAGTTTTGTTCCGGGGCAACAGTTCCTGGTGGCGAAAGTGATCCCCAGACCAGTGGAAGCGATTGGGAAATCCGGCGAGTCCCGTGCTGGTGGTTGGCACGTGGCACGTTATTATCCAACCACACGTTGCGGGTGAGCCGTAGCCTAAGTCTTGGCGGTGAGGGTCCTGTAAGGTCTGATGGGTTCGCCCACGCTTACTGGAACCCAAAATCTAATGTGCTTCGGCCCCGTTAACGAGCACGAGGAACGTCGGTGAGCGTCACCGGAGTTAATTGGAGCAGCCATTGCGAACTACCCTCTGCAAGCCATTTTCGTTGGGCAGAAGGCCCGAATGAGGAACGTCGGTGAGCGTCACCGGATTGAATTGGAGCAGCCAGCGCACAATACCCTTTGCAAGCCATTTTCGTTGGGCTCGAGTCGTGAACATGCAGTTCCACCGTCATGGACGAGAAGCAACCGGATTTAAAATGGACGATCCCCAATAGCAGAAAACCATCCTTCACGGTGCATACAGGTAACCACCTCGTACTGTCTCTCTCTCTCTCTCTCTCACTTGCATGCTACATTGCCATGGGCCCCATCGATCCAGAACGGCCGCAACGAGCCCCCCCATGTACTATGAATGTATCTTAATGCAAATATATAATTAAGCTTATTACTTGTGTCGTGCCTATTTCTTTAGGGAAAGAGGGTCTAGTTGTCCTTGTCTGGTCCGCTATTGGTTCTTTGTGGTTGAAAGGTTGTGTGTCCTCCGGAAGCAAGAAACTGCCGACCCTGAGTGGATAGAGCCCTGAGCTAGAAGAAAATTACAAATACAAGAAGGAATATTTTTTGGAAAACAAAAGCTTTATCAAAAAATTGGAAAAATTACCCCGGGACCCAAAAGCAGTTCAGTTTTTTATATCAAAATTGGGAAATTTTTTTTAAAAAAAAAAAAAAAAATGGGGGGAGGACCGCCAATAAAAAAAAAAAAAAAAATTTTCCCGTGTGCAATTTCAAGTCCATGTATGGATTGGAACGTCTCATGGGAAAGGTCCATATAATGCTATTGGTGGTACTCTCAAGCGAATGACAGAGAGAGCAAGCCTTGCTCAAGATTGTGGAAACACAATCAAAACTCCTCGGGAACTTTATGACCGGACAGACGAATAAAAGTATTACAAAACTGAATTTCTCCTTCATATCAGCTGAACAGTATGCAAAAATGTCAGAAGAACTTAAGGAGTTATCTGGCCACGTAAAGACAATACCGGGAACTCAGGTTCATTGCTTTGTACCTATTTCAGCAAAAAGGTTTTCTGATTCAAAGGTAATCCAAAGAAAATCACTCGGTTTGTGAAAGATTTATAAATTAAATATATGAAGCTATGTTAATTACTACTACGTGAAAATTTACATTTAAAAATTTAATACAATAAAACCCTTATCAAGCAAAAACCTATGAGTTTTCATTGACATAAACAGTATTTCGAAAATTCATATAACGCCATATTTGAATAGTCTTTAAATGGATATGCATCAAGTCTTATCAAATTAGAATTTTCGAATTTGATAAGACTTGATCCATTTAAAGCCGATTCAAATATGACATCCACTATTTTTTTTAGATTTATCAGCCCCCTCTATCACACTATTTCCCATACCTTTTACACGTACTGTAACAAATCTTGACTTTCCCTGACTTTTACTTAAACGTACATGTTTGGTTCTGTTTTACTGATGTAAAGGGAAATATACAGTATGTAAAAAAAAGTTTATCCACCCCTTCTCACTTGGCACATTTGCTTCAAATATTCCACCAAAACATTGCAAAACGATTTTTAATATTAAGGTTATTTCTCAAGGGATAAAAAGAAAGTCAAATAACGATAATTTGATGTAAAAGCACGAACTGTTCGTGTCTGAGACCAAATATATAAGAAAATGATAAAAAATAATGCAAAAAAAGTATATCCACCATAATCCTGAAAATCATTCAATATTTCGTGTGACTTGGCTTCAAGGACAGCTTGAAATCGTCGTGGCATTGACTGGACAAGCTTAGCAGTCGTTTCTGGTGCGATTTTGTCCCATTCAGTTACAACAACTTGTCGTAATTGCTGAATGCTTGATGGTTTGTTTTCCTGAATCTTAATTTTCAAAATAGACCAGAGATGTTCTATTGGATTAAGGTCAGGAGACTGTGCTGGCCACTCCAAAACATTGATTTTCTTTTCCTTAAACCATTGGGATACCAGCTTTGATGTGTGCTTTGGATCCCCATCTTGCTGGAACGTGTATCCAGCTTCAGTTTTTGTGCACTTGCTGAAAGTTTTCGTTTCAGTATGTCCAGATAAACCTCCGTTGTCATTATTCCGTCAATGAATTCGAGTTCTCCGACGCCAGACGAAGCCATCGAGCCCCAAATCATTACTGAACCTGCACAGAAAATGATAAAAGTTAGTTAAGTTAGTTGAAAATTAATTATGTTGCAATAATTCACCTCCACCATGTTTGACTGTACGCTTTAAACACTGGATTTTCAGAGTTTCACCGGTTCTGCGCCATTTTCGTGTGATACCATCAGACCCAAATAGCATTATTTTAGTCTCGTCTGACCAAATGACCTTTCTACAATCATCGACTGTCCATGTAATATGATCTCGAGCCTACTTCAATCGTTTTTTAATGTTTTTCGCTGACAACCATGGTTTCTTAATTGCCACTCTACCCTTCAGACCTTGTAGATGCAATCAATTTCGGATTGTTTGAGGTGTCACATGGATAGAAAATTCACTCTCAACTTGCTTTGCAATTTTTAGAGCTGACAAACCTCGATCTTGTTCCGCCTTTCTGACGATAGCCCTGTCAATCCGGGAACTTGTCTTCGCCGGTCGCCCTGATCGCTTTTCTGGTGTGAAAGAACCACTCTTTTTGTACTTCTGAACAGTTTTGGCAACCGTATCTTTACGTATCTGAACGATATTAGCAATTTGACGGTAGCTTTTACCGCACTTGTGATGCTCTATGATAAGTTTTCGGATACTCAGCGAAATTTGTGCGTTTTTAGGCATTTCGAAACACGAGAACTCAAATTTGAATCACGAAAGCTTCTACACTGCGAAAGGATAATTGTATGCAATGTTTACATTCGAAAAAGTGACAGGAACCGCTCAATACACGACAAAATGGTACTAAGCATGTTTGGGTGGATAAACTTTTTTTGCATGTTTTACTTCCCTTTTCTGTTGATCTTGGCATAGATTTTAAAGATCAAGATTAATTCAAGTATATTTAATGGTATAATGATAGGTACTATATAGTGGACCAAACGCATAACAACACTCATTTTATCAACTAATATTTGAATCGATATCAGGAAAATTGTAAATTTGAAGCAGGGCTGGATATACTTATTTTACATACTGTAATGTGTTTGACCCTTTTCAAATGTAAGTCTAGATGATTATTGTTTTTTGCAAAGATTTTCAATACATTCAATTCTTTATGACTGCTAATTTTTATTGGATTCTATAGGGGTGTCGAATACCATAAATAGACGAGTTTGCGTGATACACGGTAAAAAAAAGGACATGAAAAAGTTGTTGTTTGAAAAACTTTTTTTCCTCAAAAGTGCCCATCTTGTAATGTATGGCGAACTCTTAGAAAATTATGTTGCCTTTATTAAGAAAAAATTTCGGCCAATTCTAAGATAGCCATTTTTTGCAAATTTACTTTAAATTTTAAAAATATTTTTTTAGCGTGTAAGAATTGATTTTAAAATTTTTACATTTCTTTTTCATAAAAGTTAAAACGATTTTCTAAAAGTTACTCATACATCACTTTTTTTAAGTCTTGTCCTTTTTGAGCTATGTTGATTTAAAAAAAAATCGACCAACAAACTTAAGCCCTTTCCAAATGGTAATTTTGAAAAACAAACAAAGTATGCAGTCGCTTGAAAAGACATAGTCTACACACCCATAAAGTGGATTTTGAGAGGGTTCTGCCAATCACGAAGACGAGTTGGCGTGAAATTCGTCATATATTTCTTGGTGAGTATATTTTAGTCGGTGCTGTAAAACACGTAAAGACCTTACCGCAGTTGACCAGAACCCTAGCCAAAACCGATGAAAAGATGAATGTCGGCATGTTTTTCAGCTCTTGGCATCCCAAGAAACATTTTTGGTTTTATGAAGGTTCTGTAGATCATAATTCAGACTTGTAGAACGCTATAAACCCTCAATAAAACTTAAATGTTATCTGGGATGTTCTTCGCGGTCTTGGAGATCAGCTGCTCCTTCGTTTTGGCCACGAAATAATTGGAGTAGATCCTCCGTTTTCAGTTCACCCGAATATTTTCTATCGGGCACAGCTGGGCGACATTGGGAGGATCGGCGGTCCAACTCCTCCTGGGATCTCTTGGCATAATGGGCCGAGGACAGGTCTGACCAAAAGATCACATTCTTCTGCGTATGCTACTTCTTGGTGAAGAGAATAACTTCCGGCAGGCATTTCATACTTTTTCTATCTCCACGTTCACCTCAAGCCCCGAAGCAAAGTACAGCGGCTTGCACATTCCCTTCTCAGCTGAACGTCAGCTTCAAAAGGACCTTCTTCGGGAGCTTGGTGTGGAAGATATATTTGACGTCAACGCCTGGGTGATTGCCTGATTATCAGACGTGGCCGTGCTCGACTGACGCTTCCGCATAACAATGTCCATCCTGCCCACGTATTGCTTCACTGTTTGGCCGATTCCACCAACCAAGGCGCAAGGCACGGGTCGATTAGGCCAATTTGGCCACGGTCTTTCTACAGCACTTTATTTATTCTTATTTATTCTTGTTCTTCGTCTTCGACATATATCGTTCAGACTATTCTACCTACTACTCTTACTCCTATTTTTAACCTTCCTTGGGTGTTAACATTTTTTGACGAATCAGGTGTTTCGGGTCATATTGACCCGGATTTGAAATTCACATTGTGGAAAATTTATAAAACCAAATTTAAAGTCTATGACTCAATAGCAGTTCAGTTGTTTATATCAAGATTGCTAGATTTCGTTAAACAAAATTCAATATATTGCTCAAAAATGATGTTCATGTCAGATGGAGCAGCGACCCATTATAAGAACAAAAAGAACTTTGCCCGCTTGTGCAATTTCAAGTCCAAGTTTTCAGTTTCTGGTGAGTACTGCCCTTTTTGACCCGATTGGTCACAAGGAATCTTTGCCGGAAGAGGGCATGTTTTGCCACGATCCGTGAGGCGGCGACAGATACAAACTTTCATCAAATCATGCTTTTGAACGGCCTAAACTTCATGATTTTTCATGAATAGTCACTTATGGCCTTGCAATGGACCAATAACCATATTGGCCATTCCGGGTAAATCCGGAGGCCCCAGGTGAACCCTTCAGAAGGAGACCAATGACAGTTGCCTTTATTTACATACGAACTAGGATTGGGTGATCTAGGATTTATCTCTACGAGATATCCGATTTTGATGTCGATTTTGATTTTGATGTTTTGATGTCGATTTTCGATTTTTTAAATTGATTTAAAATCAGAAAGATCACTTTTCGTTTTGATCGTTTCGAAAAACGGCCACAATACGAGCACAGACACGAAAAAGAGATTCTTCAGCATGACAATGCTCGACCTCACGTTGCGAAACCCGTGAAAACCTACTTGGAAACGCTCAAATGGGAAGTCCTACCCCACCCGCCATATTCTCCTGATATTGCACCGTCTGATTATGACTTGTTCCATTCGATGGCATATGGTCTCACTGGTCAACAATTCCACTCATATGATGACATCTTAAAATGGCTTGATTCTTGGATAGCATCAAAAGACGAACAGTTCTATCGAAATGGTATTCACGTTCTACCAGAAAGATGGGAAAAAGTCGTAGCTAGTGATGGGCAATACTTTGAATAATTAGTTTGTAACCTTTGGTTTCAAAATAAAGTTCCTTTTTCACCAAAAAACAGCGAGAACATAGTAGCGCACCTAATAAAGGGCGAACACGAAATTATTGCGACACATTCAACCGGGCATAACTTTTTTACCATTGGGTAAAACTCAACCAAATTTTGCACACTTTCTCATTGATGTGTATTGTTTACATGCTGTCAAACTCGAAGTCGTGTTTTTCGATTCAACGAAAATGGAGGTGAACCAACGCGAGTCGAGAGAACAAATTCTTTCCAAACACCTGGAATTTCCTGACCTGTCGCACCGGCAGTTGGGAAAAATGTTGAACATTCACCATTCAACCGTCTCCAGAGTGTTGAAGCGGTTCCAGGAGCGGTTGACGTTGGACCACGGCAAAGGAGCTGGAAGAAAACCGGGACCGGAGAACAAAAAGACGGAGGGAAAGGTGAAGCGGATGATTAAAGCAAATCCCAACGTCTCAAGCCGTGATTTGGCTAAAAAGATCGGCATGTCGCAGAACTACGTCCAGAATGCAAAGAAGAGAGCTGGACTACATACATACAAGGTACAGAACTTCCCAAACCGCGATGAGCGGCAACAATCGACGGCTAAAACTCGGGCACGGAAGCTCTACGAGAAGATGCTGACAAAATATGGCTGCTGTGTGATGGACGACGAAACGTATATAAAAGCCGATTTTAAGCAAATTCCGGGGTTGGAGTTTTTCACCGGCAAGAGCAAGTTCTATGTGGACGACAAATTTAAGAAGAAGAAAATGTCGAAGTTCGCCTCCAAATATCTCATTTGGCAGGCCATCTGCTCTTGCGGACTGAGGAGTGAGCCTTTCGTGATAAAGGGCACAGTAAATGGCGAGATCTACAAATCTGAGTGCCTCGAGAAGCGCTTTTTGCCGTTCTTGCAGCAGCACGACGAAGCTCCGCTATTTTGGCCAGATTTGGCATCATGCCACTATTCTAAAAGTGTCCTGGAGTGGTATGAGGCCAATTCTGTCCATTTTGTTCCAAAGGACATGAATCCGCCAAACTGTCCGGAGCTGCGCCCGGTGGAGCAGTACTGGGCAATGATGAAGCGGGAACTTCGGAAGAGCAAGAAGACAGTCAAAGACGAGAAGGACATGTTAAGAAAATGGAAAAAAAAACTGAGAAACTGGTACCGGATGACACAGTAAAGACTTTGATGGAGGGCATCAAGCGAAAATGCGTTCAATTTTACACTCAAGGCTCCATCGATTAACTTTTCTTTTGATTTTTGAAGTAAATATATGTATAAAACTATCCTTAAATTTTGGTTTGATTCTAAACATTATATGAAAATTGGCATTCGGTGTCGCAATAATTTCGTGTTCGCCCTTTAATATACTCCTCTTTGGCGTAGTCCCAGTTTCCCTCTAAAAAGCATACTTTATAGTCATAAAAGCGTAAATTAAGATTACAGTGTTGGCCGAATGAAGGAGCTATTACATTACATCCCCTTACCCTACTTTACGATTCTACGATCGTCGTTGGAGTTGCTGAGACTGAGAGTCGTAAAATGCATCTGATGATGGTTCTGATCAGCGGCACTCCAGCGACAATCAGGTCACTATGACATTCACGAATGTCAAATGCACTTGTTTTGCAGATTTTTCTGCTTCGATTTCCTATACGGGTGTATTAGTGTGTGAACCCCAAAGCATACCTTCAATGTTGCTTGCTTTGTTTTTGACTCAAACAATCGCGTCAACTGATTTGGAATCTTTGAAAGCGCATTGAGATGGCTTAGTTTGGGGGAGCTCTACTCAAGAAGGGAAGGAAACTGTTTAGAAGTAAGAGCCCAACCCTCTGGTCGATACCAGGGCTAGAGCCAAAACTCCTTCTTTGCCATTGTCCGATTTCAATACAGATTGTATTGAATGTTAACAGAAATACGGGAGATTTCAAGATGGACCTTAACCTGAATCTCAAGCGGAAATGATAGCTCCCATGATAACGATTCCATAGCCAATGATATCGATTAATTTCACAATGAAGAGCAATTTCACCCAAGGAATCATTCGAATCTTGCAGATAGGCTTGGTGAACTGCCTTTAAGCAGTTCGAACAACAGTACGACGGACACAATCTACCACAACCACCAACCTCAGTATGGCTCCGGAGGACATCTCCAGCATCAGCCAAACTACAATAACCAAGGCTATAATCAGCTGTATTCACCTCCCCTAGTTCCTCCTCCTCCAGTGCCACCACTTTCCACGAACCATGCAGGTTATGGACAAAATCCCCATACAGCAGCAGCCAACTGCACGAAACACCGTGAAATTTATACCACAGAAAGTGAGCGCCTAGGTTAACAAACCGCTGTACAATAATACTTGCAGCGGTCACTTTCCGTGCCGCTGCAACACAATAAGTGATAACAAGCATGCTAGGATTTATAAAACGATTAAGTTACAGCTTTCATGAGCCATACACAATATAAACATTATACGTTGCATATGGTCAATACTTGAGTATTGTAGCGTAGTATGGTCACCGTTTTCAGTCACACACGAACAACGAATAGAATCTGTTAAAAGCAATTTATACTGTTTACACTTCGAAAGTTAGGTTGGACCAGATTTTCTTTACCATCTTATAAAGCTCGTTGTAAGCTCATCAGCATCCAAACATCAAAAGAGCGTCGAGAATTCGCAATGGTCTCAGTTGTAAACGATATCGTTTCGCATCGTATTGATTCTGAAGAACTTTTATCAAAACTAAATTTTTACATTCCAAGTCGACTACTAAGAAATCGAAATGTTTTTACTACAAGCCACCATCATACAAACTATGCTAAATCGGATGATGGCAACTTACAATATGCTTTGCGAAAACGTTGACTTTACAATGAAAAAATCTAAATTCAAGCAATACTTTAATGATATTTGCTAATAAGCTGCTCATAAATGTACTAGAATATAAGCCAAATACTATTACAAATATATTTATGTAGATTTAAGAGTGAAAAAAACATGTAAAAATAACTGTAACTAAAGGTCTACACGTGATTGAAGTTAAATAACGAATGAAAAATGAAGAATTGCCAGACCCGATACTCACAAAAGGATAGACTCTGCTTAGCCTGCTTAGAATAGGTAAATTTCCCTAGGTAATATTACTTCGCTGTATTTTATTTCGTCTATTCTGTGAATATTTCCTTTCGACCAATATTGCAAATTGTGAATATCCGGGAACTAAGGAATCACCCAACGCGCTGCACTATACTTTAGGACGATCTTACCTCGTTCACTGACAGACAAGAAAAGGAGAGATACTTAGTCATGAGCCTATGCCTACTGTGATAGTGATATGCCAAAGATATGCGTACAAGGTAGACCATATTTAAGGGACGGAACGGGCGTTACTGGCAGTGTTGGCTATCTATCCACGTTGTACCACACATCCCCTTCCACTCAAGGGAAGAAAAGAAAAAAAAACAAAATAATTTAGTTTTCAACGGTCAATAAACTCAAAAAAAGGATGCCAGACCCAAGAAACTTCTCAGTTCAGAAACTGTAGATGGAGGTCTGAACCTGCGGATGTCCTTAATTTTTGCCTCCTTGATATTAAATCCGTTTTCGTCCAGCTCGTGTCCTAGAAAGCAAATACGGGTTTTGTCAAACTCATATTTGTCGGAATTTATGGTCAGATTGTTCGCCCTCAAAATCTCGAGAACTTGAGCCACGGTCTTATGCAGGTTCAAGGTTTTCGCGAAAATAAATATATCATCTATGTATACTATTATGTTTTCTACTCTTTCTAGGATCCGCGACATTTCCAGTTGAAAAATTTCCAGAGCACAATTCACCCTGAACATCAGACGAGTAAACTTAAACATCCCATGTTCACACAGAAAGGTGGTCAAGTCGCGCGATTCTTCGTGAAGCTGCATGAAGCATGATGGTAAAAGGCTTTTGTCAAATCGAGCTTCGAGAAGAATTTTGCCCCATGAAGATTGATCCTCATTTCATCCAACAACGGTAGTGGATAATATTCACGTTTGATTGCCCGATTCGGTGCTCGCCTGTTGACAACTAGGCGGAAATCGTCATTGCCCTTGGCAACCGCGGACATACCGCTTATGCAGTTAGGGGCGAATGTTACTTGTTCGATGATTCCCTGAGCTTCCATATTCTGGAATCTTGTTCTCGCACTTTCTCTGTAGGCCGCCGGAACGTTATAATACGCGTTTCTGATCGGTGGTATGGATTTGTCAACGCTAAATTTTACGACTGCACCCGGTATCTTCGGAAATATTCCACTACCTTCCGGTACTTCACAGGCGTTGACGGACACACCTATCTTTAATAGCTTCATATCGTTTGCCGTAGACCGACCCCAGAGTGAACGACGACCATCCGTGACGACCAAGAATTCAGCAATAATAGACGGTTTCTGGCACCTTACTACCTCGATTTTTGCCCTAAACCCGCATTTTGCCGAGATTGGTTTGGTTGAAGCGTAAGATCGAAGATTATGGTTGGTCAACAATTTTATGAACTCCAGGTGAATTGAATTCGTATTCGAGTTTACTCCAGTCGTCGCCACCAATGATATTGACATCCACTCCAGAGTCTATCAAGAATCGGATTGGGGTCGAAGATCCAAGCCGACATTCCACAAGCGCATCTGTGAGCAACAACGTATTGATTTGCTAGAATGTGAATGAGAACACAATTGGATGTTTTGTCGAATATTTAATTATTTTGCAATTGTTTCTGTTTTAACATATTCATCTTTTTTAAATGTTATATTTTAGCGTCTTCAAAGCTTATCGACACTTACCTTATCTTCTTTTTCATTAGGCCACTCTTGGGCGTGTTCCCGCTCAGCTTGAATGCTGTTCGTGTTCTTCTTCCGACATGCTGCTCCGAAATGACCCCGTTCTCCACGAGCGTTGCATTTACGACCAACGGCTGGACAAGACCCGAACTTGTGGAACAGTCGATTTCATTTTGAACAACGGGAGCGACGCCCTAATCCATGATGTGCACCTTCATCTGTAACTCGCTGTTTCTTGGATTGCATTCCACTGTTTTCAGTTGCGACGTACTGCCGTTTCCGTTGAAAAAGCTTCAGAGGATTCGGTTTGTGATGTTCCGGCTAGGTACGCTTCTTCTCGGGTTGCTGATCGGACTATGAAAGTCGTTTCATATCCAAGCATTCTCGTCGTCTTTGCCAGTTATTTGTTCCTCATTCCCTTTAGGAGCTGCATCCGGATAAATCGGTGCTGCTGTATTTGCAGAGGCGCACTTTTTCCATCAGGCGTGCGTGGAAAGCTATCGCTGGCTCATTTGCACCCTGCTTCATATTCGAGAATGTCGCGTGTTCAGCAGTAATGTCCACCATCGAGGTTAGGTCGAGATAGGTTTCGATGTTTTTAACGAAATTTTCATAGCAGTTTGGCTCACGTAGGCTCGGGCGAAGCCTGACTGCTCTAGCTATTCCCTGCAGTTTCTCACCTAAAGATATACCTAAAGGTACAGTATCTGAGAACGCTTCACTGGATCGTTAATGTTGGAAATCGATGCAGCAATTTCGAACCGGTCAATAAACCGATTCCATTGTTCCCACATTTGGTTCGCCGGCACATCGTTCGGGAAAGGTTGGATATTTTCCCAACGCATGCTGGCTGTGCCTCGCGAAGGTCCTGCCAATTCAGGTGTGATTGTGGCTATTTGGAGTCGCTTCCAAGACATAATCGTGTTCACCCATGTCAGGTCCAAGAACCAATCACGGTCATTCCGAGCCGCTCCCAAAAAAAACCTGCGGTCGTCCCGAGCCGCATTCAAGGAACAATCGCGGTCATCCCGAGCCGCTTCCAAAACGAAATCGCGGTCATACCGAGCCGCTCCCAAAACATACCTGCGGTCATCCCGAGCCGCTTCCAAAAAAAATCGCGGTCATCCCGAGCAGCTTCCAAACAAAGTCGCGGTCATCCCGAGCCGCATTCCAGAAATATAAACTGTGACCATCCTGGGTCACGTTAAAGGCAGCACTACTTTGCTTTATTACCATTTTTCTTGGAAGGTTAACTGTGTCCACTATATTCCTTTTGAGAAATTTTGAAGTGAAATTAAAGCTTCGACGCTTGGGAGCCATTTTTTCAACTTTCCACGTTCAAGAATTTTTTTTTCAAATTTCTAAAAATTTCTGCAATGCGATGGGTTCAGTTTTCTGCTGGAAATTCAGCAGATTCTGGCCGGATCGCCAATGTGAATATCCGGGAACTAAGGAATCACCCAACGCGCTGCACTATACTTTAGGACGATCTTACCTCGTTCACTGACAGACAAGAAAAGGGGAGATACTTAGTCATGAGTCTATGCCTACTGTGATAGTGATATGCCAAAGATATGCGTACAAGGTAGACCATATTTAAGGGACGGAACGGGCGTTACTGGCAGTGTTGGCTATCTATCCACGTTGTACCACACACAAATGATAATATTTTTTTCGAAATAATTGATGTGCACCTATTGTGATGCAATATCCATAAATATTTAATTAAAAAGTTAAAAAAAAGTTTGAAGTCCAAAATTAAAAAAAAAAAGTTGATAAAAATGTTTTAACGATTTCTAGGTTGTATGAATAGCTCTCGTAAACTTTAAACTCTTGTCTTCAACGATGACGCTCCTACGGAGAATAATAATGTTTATTTGCACTTCAGAAATAACTTCAACAAACGATCCGTATTTTTCAAGAGAATAAGAGCCAACTCAATACCGTGCTCATTTGCAACCACAGATCAACGTTCAACATAATAAAACGGCAGGTGAGGTCTGTTTTCCTCTCAAAATCATCAAATATCTACCAAACACTCGTTTACGACTAGTGCCATTAGCAGCTCGCAGCCCCCCCATGACACCTGAGGCAACCTAATCGACCCCAAAATATTTAACCTAGCCTTCATTTGGACACTTTCACATACAAAACACACACAAACCACACATAACCTAAAACCGCACAAATTGATGTGTTCAAAACCGTCCTCCTCGTAAGGTGTCCAAGTTCCCATTCACACCCTCTGCTCTGGCCGAGCCTAGGCAATTCCATTGCATTCGGCGGTGCTCTGTACCCTCAGGGGGGAACAAAACTAACAACGCCGAAAAACCGCGCGCGCGACACACATTATCTAAGACATCAATCAAAAAAGCACTGTAGCCACTTAGCATCCCTCCTCCCCTGCCTTCTTCTGCCTACGAGAAAGAAACTATCATTTTGGATCACCACCAAACATCGACTGTCTGCCGACTCGTCGTCGTCGCCGTCGACGTCGTCGCAAACAAGAGAACCCCAGTAATTAAAAGCAATTTTATTACATGGTCCTCGCCGAGAGTCTCACCTTCATCGATGTCTGGCGCTGCTCTTCTGACCCACATAGCACCCGAAAACAGTGATGGCGATCGTACACACTTCTTGCGGCGCTCCAACGTCGTCTTAGATCATATTATAATTTCTTCACAAACACCTCTCACAAGTGACGCACACTGGATCGATTCGCAGATTCGCATCAACAATCGCACAGTATTGGGTGTTATTCATTTTTTCTTCTGCTTCGTTGATATAACAATGGCACTGAAAAACATCGATTCACAATGTGGAAAAACTGCTCATAAATCGTCGCCGAAAACCGGTGGGTTGATTTACGAGGTTCTACACCGTGGCGCTTCCTTCGTAGCTTCCCGATAATGGACCTTGCCATGCGATAAAACACACATTCCCAAAAACAAATCGAACACAATCGGGCGTGGTTTGTTTGAACACCATTCGATCCCGATCCCAATCCCGAGATTCACTTTCAACGGAACTTCTTCCTCTTGGCGTTGCTCTTCCTTCCCTCATTTGGAAGATCTTCCAAAGAATCAAACACCAACACGCAAACCCAGCACGGATGCTGCCTTCCTTCTTTCGGTTCCTTCTCTATCTCGCATGTCAAGACGGCATAAATTTATGCTCGAATCTCACTTTCCGGGACCATCCGTCGTTCTCGGAACCCACGACCCTCACACTACCGTGGCGTTTTTTTTTTCTTCAGCAGTCTGATCCAGTCAGCAGCGCGCACATCGCACTAATCTTTTCCCGTAATTAAATCATTAGCGCACTGCGTAAGACGAACGACGTCGACTCTCCACGCTATTAATATCCCGAAACTTAACGCGCCCGCGATGCACTTTGAGTCCCGGACCAACTTCAACGACGCCGCCGACACTGTCGTCGTCGTCGTCGTCTTGGACGTCGTGACTCAGGGGATTCTATTTTCGACCAATGATCATTCAAATCGACCCGGCTGGTAACCCTATCCTTGCTGAAAGGATTCTTAGAACGCATGCCCCAACACCATCCCCCTCGCCAGAAATACACGCAAAACACGCACCAGTGCTACAAAGGAGTCATTCAGCTATTCGGAGAGTTTAACGACGGCTGGATAGGCAGGCACACCTCCAGAGAGTCCTTCCAAAATCAAACCAAACTACGATGCTGGTTTCAACACGCGACGAGCTTCCGTATCCGTTCGGTTGTTTATGCTACGGCGGCGAGCACTGAACTGAAGCGGGAGACGACCTCGCTGCTAGACGCCGGTATGACGCCCAGAGAGCGAGAATGAGCGAGCATGTTGCCTCGCGGAGTGGAGAAAATCGAGGGAGTTTCGTTAAGTTTTGGATGCAGATTCTCCCATCTGGATATACGGAGTTTGCTTTGGGTGATGGATGGAAACCCGGAAAGTTTGTGCGAGAGAAGCGCACTTTGGTGCATCTTTGCGTTTTGGTCGGATGCATCGCGCTGTGATGTTGTTTTTATGCTGCTTTGTTTACCTTCTCACCGTCGAAGCGTTTGTTAGGGGGAGCGAGAAATGTTTGTTGCGCGAGAGAGTGTTTGAATCGGGATGTGTCGCGCGACATGCTCTATGTTTATTCTGGTGGAAATAAAGTTATGAAGCGATGCTGTTTAAAAAACACAGCTCGTTAGTGATTTAGCAGACTGTTTGGTTTGTTTGAAGGCAGGGACTTGTCACGTTGTAACATTTCCGTAGCCAGGATTATATTTAAAACCGAAAAAAAGCACGAAACACCTGTTTAGGTCGACCGTACACTGTCAAAATTAATGACAACGACTGGAGTTTGGAATCATCAATCAAACCCAACCCGGGAACATCTTGACACTTCTAGTACATTCTCACTGAAACTCAAAAATTTGGTCCGGTGGTACTGTCAAACGTGTCAAGCCGAAAAAAAATCTAGCGTGTCTTCTAAAAAGGTCTGAATGCAGATATTGTGTGCGATAAAAAATGTTAATGCAAATTTTGTTACATTTTACGCTTGCAATGAACACGGAACCATTGGAAACATAAAAGTGTGTTGTACATAAAATGCATCATGCACTGAAGAGAGGGAGAGGTATTAAATGTGACAATCGGTACAAAATTTAGAATTGCTTCATATGAAACGTGTTTCAAAGGGGAAGAGGGAGCCGATTAGCGTTTCCTAAGGAGAGCGGTCAATCATCAATTGCGCAAGAGTTTCAAGGGATCGTTCAAACATGAAGTCCATTATTTTTGACAATTGTTTGTTAGCCGTTTGAATATTTCTGAAAGTGAAATAACGTTTGGAAGGTAAAAGCGATTATAAGATTGTTTGCCAAACCATTAATTTAAAGTTCTTTGTGTAAACCGATTTTATTTTTTTGTAAAATGTAACGTCATTCATAGATATTCCATGTAACAAATTAAGTCATGTCAACGGTTTTTCATTAAGTGTTGCAGAGCTCACCATTCGTTCTTTTTCGAGCTAGGTATTTATAAACAAGATATACTCGTACCAGTCAAAATCTGGAAAATCTAATTCCGAAAATCGATTTGTCTCGAGAACATTATGAGATACCTTAAGTAGGAGGCATTTCACTGGATTGACAAAGCGATGCGCCATTCATCGTAATATCTCCGATGCCCGTTATCATTCATCAAAATGATCGATTTTCGCTAGTAGGTTTTCCGGATTTCGACAGAATCGAGTTCCTTCATGTATTTTTTTTTTACCCACAGGTAACAATTTCATTCTTTTTAATAGATTTTACAATATTGCATTTATTTTATCTTATTATGTATTCTCTTCGGTTAGCAACGTTACTGTTAAGGTAAATCGCTGTGAAATATTTGGAGTGTGTGCTTTGCTTTACCACATCTTTTAGCATATTGTTCCAGTCGCAGCTTTAGATAAAAATAAATGCACAAATTTATCAAGGTGTTGCGATGGTTATTCACTAAATCTCGATTCAGAATGTGCCGTGATAGTTGCATGAAAACAAGCTGATGGGCGTTGTAAATTGTCATGACGATCCTGTTTTCCAGCTTCGCATAATACTTGGCAATGTTGAATTTATCATGTATTCGGCATCCTGAATGACCTTTACGAAAAATACCTAGACCAGACCTGGAATCGAACCCAGCCACCTCCAGCATGGTGTTGCTTTGTAGCTGTGCCTTTTCCGACTGAGCTAAGGAAGGACCCCGAGATCCCGAATGACCTGTAGTAAGCATTGTTCACACTTTAGTTTTCCAACTAGTTGTTTCTGAACGTGAGTAGCGGAATACCGCAGCGATTTAGTGAAAAACTCATCATCCGTTTGAGAATTTCCGACCATTTCAGCACCATTCTCGTCATCTCCTGACCTGACCTTGACCATTCTCGTCATCACCTGTATTTTTGTCATCGTATCCAATGGTCAATGAGTTCTTCACTGATTTAAGAACGCAGAATTTTCTTCAGCATGAAGCATTTTCAGTTCATAGAAGTTTTGGCAAATAGCATATGCCGATAAAGTGACATTGTTATTCATAATCAACCTTTTGTAAGCTGCTGTAAACTGCACAGTGGTTGGATTGTTGTTGTTACCCACTTTTGCCCTGATAGCAGCAAAAAAAATGTTTTCAGGTGATCCTCGTTCTAACAAAACACGACGCGAGACAAGACACAGCGTTTTGTTAGTGTCGTGTAGTTCTTACGTCAGCATAAAAATCATAACAATAAGTGATCCTGGTTGAATCTGTAGTAGGTATTTCACTCAGTTCCTGGAGCTCTTCGACATATCTCCTATACATTTAGTTGAAACTCTGTATCAATTCTGTGCCATTTTCAATTCCCGCTCTCCCTCACGTAAAAAGATAGTAAAGACATGTATGTATTTTGTCATCCGCTTCCTCCCTACGTAAATGTAAATGTTTTTCATGAAGTACCCCAGTAAAAAAAAGCAAAAAAAATCATTGTTTAAACGGTTTCTATGGCCAATCAATAGCTTTCAATTATTCTCAGATTTACTGGATACAATACACCGCGCGAAGTAATGTTCACAAACTACAACGCGGTGTAACACTTTCGAAACGCTGCGATTGTACTTTTGCTCGGAGGAAAGCCGCGTGAAATATTTATTTTAATATTTAAATTACTTATAGCTGAAATTATACCATGAATATAAAAATAGACACTCTTGATATGCTACGCTAGTTTGTTGTTTTGCAACCACTCATGACGCAACAAAAACATACTCCTCCGAATAGAAACGTTGGTGCATCTACCAGGGACGACCCCAATGTTTACGTTGCGGGGCGACATCTACGATTTAAAAGTGGTTACACGAAACTAAGTTAATCTGTCATGTTGTGGGGGGGTTGATCAAACCTTACTGGTTGACTCGATCTGAAAATGATAAAAATATTTTTGACTAAATAGTTTTCGTCAGTCGTGAGTGACTAAGCTCTGACAGTGTTAGGAACTAATTTATTCCGATGGTGAAATCTTTCATTTTGTCACGCGCTTGACACTCGAATCAATACAACGAGCAACGAGAAACATACCGGTGTGGAAGAAGAAGGCATTTGTTGGTATTGTTAGAAAAATGAATCGTTGATGAGGTTAAACTTCAAAAACGAAAAACTATTTGCTATATATTTCAAATTATATGTTTAATGTAAGATATATTACATACATACTCCATGTATGGTTTTGTTATGTTATTAGTTTAGGTCGGTTCCACCTCAAATATCTACTCGCATTTTCCAACCTTAAATCTTATTTTGATCGAAATGAATAAAAAGCGACAACGAAAGAGCTTATCTGTCCTATGTATTTAACTTTGGTCTATTTACTGTAAATATGTATGTATGTATGTAAGGTAGCCACCATCCCATCTAAGACCTTGTCATGTATGCAGCTCTACTTAATAGCAAGATCAAATTGAGTTACCGGTTTGCATTCACAGTAACGCTGTATGAAGGGCCAAAAACGGTGGGGCAGACCCGTAAGCAGAGACACTTACGCGAAACCCGCGGGAACATTAGAATCTCCTTCCAACGATACGATCCAACAAATCGAATAACCCAATTCGCAATACTCATTAAGCTTTCTACGGGATGGCTTGTTAAGAAGGGCGCGTCACTTTCACTGAAACTGTTGGAGTAGAATTCACAGCACCACAATCGAATCGGTAGGATAAAGAAAATGATACTGTTTGTTCCCTCCTAGACGCCGGTTGTCATACCACTCCATTGTCCAATTCCAGCTTGAGTGATACCCTGATGCTCCCTCCCGTCCCAATATATATTTAATGTCATATAGTACTGTATAAAATATAGTGAATTAATATTATAAGTACAATAAATATAGCGAATGAATATTATAATGACAAATAAGAATGAAAATAACAATTCCATTTGTGGACCTGAAAGTTTAGACAATGTAGCTGCGAGAAAAAAAATTGATTTAAAATTATCTCATCAAACTTGGAATATCCATGGATAATCTGAAACTATATAGCAATAGAATAGTAAACCTAAAATTTCGATTTGCTGTTCCATTTCCTTGCAATAATTTATGTAGTGAGTCTCATCGGAAATAGCGATTTTAATGAAATGAATTTAAATGCAATTATGTCACATCATTTAATATCACAACATAAAATAATAAACTGACGTTAAAATATAAAATAATAATACCAGCAAGCCAGTAAACTGTAGAAGAATACATATATCCGTAACTAATCTGACCATCCACTCATCGAAAGACTGTTGCAGCTTCTATTGAAATAAGATTTACTAAGATTAGAATTTGTTTTCACAATAATAGTCAGAGAACATAACAAGCGTAGGTACAAGATATATATGACATCTACTGGTATGTTACTGAAAATAAAAATTAGATATGTATTAATATCATAATAGTTTTAGAAAAACTGAAGACAGCTAATAATAAGGCGAAATAAATTTCAGATGAGTATGAATCTAAAAACTGAATCTTAATAAAACTAATATAAAAAATTAGGAAATTGAATTTTTCTATAGCTCTTGTACACCCATAAATGATTCCTCATGTCTGTGAAATAGGAAATGAATGATTGTAAACTGTTAGGTTTTGAATTAATATATATTTCTGATGAAGAAGGAAAGTGCTGTTTTAAGTAGAATTTTTCGAATATGATCCTTTCTAAAAAAAAACATTAAAAACCTTCATCTCTTTTCAAATACATAACGTAGGTTAGATGAGCTATAACTGACAAGGATGCATAAATGCGAAGCTGAAAATGACTTATAAAAAAGCATACAAAAAGTAGTGAATGGATGTTATAATATAAAACGATAATAATTTCATTTGTATTTACGTGTCTGCAGATTGTGGTCCTGCTGCAATTGTATACGGACCCGCACATCCACCATGAACCTGAAAGCTTAGATAATCATGGCCACCAGAAAAAAAAATTGATTTTAAATTATTTCACAAAACTTAGGATATCCATGGATGATCTGAAAATGTATAGCATAAAGGGCGATACGGTCAAAATTTGGTCAATATCAACTTGACGTATTTCTTTCAATTTTGCATTTAAAAAACCTGAATAGCCCTCATTTTGAAGGTGTGTGTATGTAGAATGTTGGTCCTATTTTGATTTTGGAATTCACTCTTCAGTTGTCAAAATGCCGTCCACGCAAGAAGAGCAGCGTATCAAAATTTTGCTCGCGCATCGCGAAAATCCGAGCTACTCGCACGCAAAGTTGGCAAAATCGCTAAAAGTTGCCAAATCAACCGTTACAAATGTAATTAAAGTGTTTGGGGAACGTTTGTCGACAGCCAGGAAGTCTGGATCGGGGGGAAATCGAAAACCGGAAGCCGCTGAGACGACAAAGAGAGTTGCCGGTAGTTTCAAGCGAAACCCTAACCTATCTCTCCGAGATGCCGCAAATAAGCTGGGTGTATCGTCTACAACCGTGCATCGAGCCAAAAAACGAGCCGGACTATCGACTTACAAGAAGGTAGTGACTCCAAATCGCGATGATAAACAAAATACGACGGCCAAAGCGCGATCCCGGAGGCTGTACACGACGATGCTGACGAAGTTTGACTGCGTGGTAATGGACGACGAAACCTACGCCAAAGCCGACTACAAGCAGCTTCCGGGACAGGAGTTTTATACGGCAAAAGGAAGGGGAAAGGTAGCAGATATTTTCAAGCACACGAAACTGTCAAAGTTCGCAAAGAAATATCTGGTTTGGAAAGCAATCTGTACCTGTGGCTTGAAAAGCAGCATTTTCATAGCTTCCGGGACTGTCAACCAAGAAATTTACGTGAAAGAGTGTTTGAATAAACGTCTGCTGCCTTTCCTGAAGAAACACGGTTGTTCCGTACTGTTTTGGCCGGATTTGGCATCTTGCCATTACGGTAAAAAGGCCATGGAGTGGTACGCCACCAACAACGTGCAGGTGGTTCCCAAGGACAAGAACCCTCCCAACACGCCAGAGCTCCGCCCAATTGAGAAATACTGGGCTATTGTCAAGCGGAACCTAAAGAAGACCAAAAAAACTGCTAAGGACGAGCAGCAGTTCAAGGCAAACTGGCTTTCTGCTGCGAAGAAGGTGGACAAGGTGGCTGTACAAAATCTGATGGCAGGGGTCAAGCGTAAGGCCCGGCAATTCGGATTTGGAAAAGCGGAAGCCTAACTGAATATTTTTCCTGAATTTTATACTAATTGAACTTGAAAAAGAAATTTAATTTGATTTTTTAAATAAACGATTTCACCGATTTACACGCGTTTTCCCTTGACCAAATTTTGACCGTATCACCCTTTATAAAGAATAATGAACCTAAAATTTCGATGTGCTGCTCTGCTAATAAATGTGATAAAAACACAATGGAACTGACTCTTAGCTTCGGGTCTTGATCCCAACTGAGCCCTTGCGGCACGTCAAGCCGGCCAGTTCAGCGCAAGGGACTTTGGTCTATTTACTGTAAATTGTGAAATAATCAGTTTAGTGCATTATCATGTTGCTTACATTCAATGTTTTCGAAGCGTATCATATAACTTGGTGACTTTCTTTCATATTTTTTTTTCGAAGGATTGATTTGATTTGATTCAAATGATTTTGAAGCTGCCACCCTGGTTCTGTACTATTGAATTATAAGAATTTCAAACGTTGAGACTCTAGAAGAAATGTCCAACAAAATAATTCATAATGTTAGACAAAAATGATTGCAATCTTCAATTGCAATGGTCAATTCTCTCTATAGATAAGAACTAGTTTTAAGAAATCAATAATTATTCTTACACGCAGGCAAAAACAACCCTGTTAAAAATACTGAATAGACAAGGTTAAAATAATATTAACACAATTAGATATAAATGATAGCATTTAAGGTTGAAATGTTAATTACTTAGCAGGAACACCTAGATTAATATAAGAATGTAAAATAATGTAAAATTTGGAATAAATAAGGAGTTAAAAAAAAAATTACAATTCACTAGTGTATTTTCGATTCAGCTCAACGTATTGAAAATTGAATTTGCGTAGGGATAGTATGCGTATAATGGACCCTGTGCGTATAATGGACCCCCGGGCATATTATTGTAATTATTTCGTTATAATCGAATTTCACCTTAGCAATTTCAGTTAAAACACATAGTACCAACACTAAATCAAAGGTTAGAATATGATTCTACTCAATTGTTACACATAAAACATCATTATTAATTATTTTTACCTGATCACTGCATGGTACAGTGATTTGTAAGTGTTTTCGTTACAGGAGAGGAAAAAAGCATTTGATCATATAAATAAATTATAGATCATAAAAATGCATTTTCAACACGTTCATACCTAGTACTTATATCAAATTTTACTATGCAGATATAAAAACAACGAAAAATTTGAAAAATTGTCTAAATTTTGAGGGTCCATTATAGGACTAATTGGAAGTGCTTTGTTGCCTATTTGGCAACCCTTCATTTCAGTTTGTAAACAAACCGAACTTATTGTTTGCACACCGTCCAAAGTGAAAATTGTTGATTAGGAAAAACTAATGAATGTAAGCATGTCGGACATATAGATATTTTCATTCCTTTTCTATCAGGTCACAGTGGTCAAAAAGTCGATTTTAACGCTCTAAACTGATAGCTCCTTAAACAGTGGAGCTGGAGCGATGGCGTCTTTGGCAAAGTTGATGGATATGACAAGTGTCGTATTTTGACGGCATGACTTTTGTGATCAATCCCCCTAAAAGTGAGATAATTTTTTTTTTAATTTTGGGGTAAATTGGTTGTGTTTTTTGCAAAGGTGGAGGAAAAAACTAAACAAAAAAAGTTTGGGGGAAAAAAAAAAGGGGTTTGTTCCCCCAATCCGGGAGGAGGGGGGTGTTCTCCAAAAAAAAACCACCAAAAAAATTTTTTCCCGAAAAATTTTTTTTTTTTTTTTATATAAAAAAAATAATAATATATATAATTGTTATTTCAAAAAAAAAAATATAATATTTTGTTGTATATATTATATTTGTATTTTTTGTGGGTGAGTTGTTGTAGTGATGTTATTATAATTATATTGATTATTATATTATTTATTATTATATATTTTTTTTTTGTTTTTTTTTTTTTTTTTTTTTTCTTCTGTTTTTCGCGCCGGCGCTCTTCTTTCTATCTTGTGGTTTGTTGTTCTTTTGTGTTTTCGTGAAATGAAGTGTTTTTATAATGGATAATAAGGAGTGTATCGAAAAGTAGTTATAAACTTCCAAATAATAAAATAGGCATGAAAACATGGTTAAAATTAACATACTATTTCAGTTTATTATAGCTTAACATGTTTACAAAAGATCCAAACGGAAAAACTAGTCATCATGTTCATTTCTGTAGAATGCCCGTACCTTTGATTTGACACCTGCCATCAAATTCTGCACAGTGACCTTTGTGCACTTCCTGGATGCCGCTGCCCAATTTTTCTTAAAATCGGTCATGTTTTGGGACACTGTACCATCCTTCTTAAATATACGCTTGACTATTGCCCAATAGCGTTCGATCGGTCGCAACTGGGGACAGTTTGGTGGGTTGATGTCTTTTTCTACGAACTTGATGTTATTCTCCGTCAGCCACTGTAGAGTGGATTTGGCGTAATGTGCCGATGCCAAATCTGGCCAGAAGAGAGGAGGGGACTGGTGCTTTCTATACAATGGTAGCAACCTGTTCTTCAAACATTCCTTTTGATAAATCTCAGCATTTATAGTTCCTTTTGTATAGAAAATTGAAGAACGCAAGCCACATGTGCAAATAGCTTGCCAAATGAGCACCTTCTGACCGAATTTCTCCATCGCAACAGTCGTATCTGCGGTTGGCACACGTTCCCCAACAGATTTAGTATAAAACTGCGGCCCCGGTAGCGTTCTTGAATCTTCTTTAACGTATGTTTCGTCATCCATCAAAATGCACTGGTCGACATTGTCCAAAATGCAGCTGTACAGCTTTCGAGCCCTGGTTTTGGCACGAGACTTTTGTTCCGGAGTTTGTTTGGGCACTTTCTGCTTTTTGTACGTCTTCAAGTCATTCCTGCGCTTGATTCGTTGAATCATTCCGATGCTGGTCCTGAACTTCTTGGCTAGATCGCGAGTAGAGGCAGATTTGTTCCGTTGAATATAATCCACAACTTTTTGGTCCAAATCGGGGTTACTGGAGCCGGGTTTCCGGCCACTTCTTGGTAAATCCTTGAGGGAGCACTCCTTACCAAACTTTTCGATGATGCGTTTTACACTTGCCGGGTGAACATTTACTCTTTTCGCAATCTGGTTGTAAGTAACACCCTTTTCGGTGCACCAAGTGTGCAGAATTTTCTTTTTAGTCTCAAATTCAATTCGCGACATTTTGAATACAACTTTATCAACGGAAATGAATGAACCGAATAATCATTTTTGACATGTAAACAAAGCAAATGGCGCTTACACGCTAAAAATATATACAGTAGTTTATGCGTAATAACGCATCGAATGTTTATAACTACTTTTCGATACACTCCTTAGATGCCAGTACAGAAGATCGCGATTCGTAGGTTTCTTGAAGGCTTGTGGGTATTAAACTCTCGATGTCTGTTGAAAAAATAAAGTTTAATAAATTTTTTCTTTGGTATGGGTATGAAATTTATATTTCCTCCAATTCTCTTGTCTCTTGTTTTTTTTGAGATGGGTGAAAATTTGAAAAGAAAAAAATAATACGGTGGTGCTTGTTGTATTTACGATATTCGGTATACCAAGGGTATAAACTGACCAGCAAACGCTCATTTTCTGGCAATAATAATAAAAAAAAAAGAATTTAAATGGACGCGTATAATTTCCAACCAATTGTTAGTCAAAGCAAGTGTTAACAAAGAAATTGTTTGCAAAGTTTCATACAACAGACCAGATTCAGTCGACATCAGGCCTAAATTCAAATCTTCCATGAGCTAAAGCCAAATGTAGCATTCTGCATAGCAAATGTGCATTAGATATCGCAGAAAATTACACGTTTCTTTCAAACTGTTCAGGCTAGCAAAAAAAAGAAACAACTTGCGTGCTATGTTGCCATCACTGAATGTACCAGCTCTTGAAGTTGAATTTTTATCATACTTTTAGGGGGATTGATCACAAAAGTCATGCCGTCAAAATACGACACTTGTCATATCCATCAACTTTGCCAAAGACGCCATCGCCAGTTTAGAGCGTTAAAATCGACTTTTTGACCACTGTGCAGTATACGGGAAAGAATATATTTTGAACATGTATGTATTTTGGTCACTTTGCTGTATAATACATTTTTTTTACCTCTGTTCGGGACATAAACCACTGCGACCAGTAATTTGATCTAAAGGGTGTCCACGATGAAATTGCCACACTATGAAATTGCTCTAACTTTTTAACCGTTGGGTAGAATTTAATGAAAATTTGGCTGGATTTAGTTCATAGTGCATTATTTACATCCTGCAAGTTTTAAAGTCCTGTGATCAAAACTCGTGGAAATGGAGTCGAAAGAACAGCTCGTGCGTGATAAAATCTTGCGCATTCATCACGAGAACAAGGATCTCTCGCATCGTTCCATCGCTAAAACGTTGGGAATCGCGAATTCCACGGTGTCGCGAGTGATTAAGCGGTTCGAGGAACGGTTGACCACCGATCGGAAGCCCAGAAGTGAAGGAAAAAGTATTCCGTACAACACCAAAAATCACAACCGCGTAGTTGGGGCCTTCAACCGAAATCCGAACGCCTCCGTTCGGGATGTGGCTAAGAAGCTGCACCTAAGCCGAAGTTTTGTCCAAAAGGCCAAAACTAAGGCTGGGCTTCGAACCTTCAAGGTACAAAAGGCCCCTAATCGCGACGAGAAGCAGAACAAGCCCGCCAAAACCCGTGCCAGGAAGTTGTACCTCAACATGCTGACGAAAGTTGAATGCTGCATCATGGACGACGAAACATATGTGAAGGCCGACTTCAAACAGATCCCCGGCAACCTGTTTTTCACGGTCAAGGATAAGTTCAGCGTTCCGGAGCATGTCCGCACTCAGAAGATGTCCAAATTTGCGAAGAAATTCCTGGTTTGGCAAGCCATCTGCACGTGCGGGAAGCGGAGTGCACCTTTCGTGACCCAGGACACGATGAACGGACAGGTGTACATAAAAGAGTGCCTCCAGAAGCGGCTGCTTCCTCTCCTGAAGACCCACAACGTCCCAACAATCTTCTGGCCGGATTTGGCCTCATGCCACTACTCCAAGGACGTGCAAAAGTGGTATGCGGACAATAAGGTCAATTTCGTGACGAAAATGTTCAACCCTCCCAACACTCCGGAGCTCCGCCCCATCGAGAAGTACTGGGCGATTATGAAGCAGCACCTTCTTAAACGACCTAAGGTAGTGAAGACAGTCGAGGAACTGAAGAAAGTATGGGTTTACATGCAACAAACGGTTGATTCACAGGTTGTGCAGAATCTTATGGCCGGGGTTAAGGCCAAGGTGCGGGCATTTGCGTATGGACTGTAAATAAAATACGAGTAAAATGGTAAAATGAAGTTTAATAATTATTTCTCAATCCCTGAAAATTTGATGGTAATCGGATGAAAACTCGAATTTTGCGAATCAATTTTGTGTGTGGCAATTTCATCGTGGACACCCTTTATTGTAGTATATCCCGTATCTTTTTTTTTAGTGCATGTCGAGTTACTTCATCACTATTGAGAAATGATGAAGTATTCGGTGTTTTTACAGTTGTGATTGTTTGTTTTGTTGGCAATGAATCGAGTTTTATTGAAAGTTTCCGCTATTTAAACCCTTTGTGAGCGACAGTACTCTTCAAAGGCGCGCCCCTTTATCCGTCAAAACCGGATTCATTGCAAACAAAACAAACAATGACTCCTATACTGACCATGCATCAGAACCCTAGTCATAACCAATTCAAACTATAGAACATCAAATAGAAAAATGAGAATTCACATAAATTAATACTAACCATGTTTCCCTTATTCCAAGCTCATCCTCGTAGGCTCAATCCGAGTATTGTCACTTTTCACAAGACATAAAATGTAATAAGGACAAATATGTGTTCCTTTGATTACAAAAACAAATATGTTCCCTAGTTTGAATTAATTCGGACTAGGGTTCGGTGGTAGATCTGATACCCCGTAACGCACCATGAAAAGGTGATCTACCAGCGTTACGGGTCAAAATACATTATACAGGGTGTTCGGTTCCTTAATGCAAATATGTTCATATGCTGTATCATAAATCACACTAAATCACTCCGGACTCACGAAATGTTCCCGCACAAACAACTGATAGGAATTTTGCTGACACCAGATGAGGGAAACTAATCATGTAGTTTGTTCTCAATCATATTTATGGTTTACACAACCATAAACTATGGCCATTTTCACCAAACATTCAGGTTATTTCAACTTAAGATCACAGTTTGAATCAGCAAAACAGAACTGTGTCTAGCAATTTAATTTTTGGTTAAAACAAACATTTTTAAGGTTGAAAATAAGCAGACTTGTAGTTCCAATCAACTAACATTAAATTTAAAACAATGTTATTATCTGAGTAGAAATCACTTGAAAAAGCGGTTTGCTTCAACTGCAATCACGAGTTTGAAGCAAACAAATGTGAACTTCAACTCAAACTGAGCCAGAGTTTACATTTCAACCATAGTGTTGGTTATTTCAAACAAGCCTCATTTCTCTCCGTGATGGAAGGTGGCCATAATATATACATGTCCAAAATATATGCGCTACCCTATTTGTCTACGAGATAACAAATTGGCTTAGCAGCGTCAGATCAATCATTTTAATCAAATTAATTGATATGCGTATTATGGACCCGGGTCTAAACTAAGAAAATGGGTCCAAAAAACGCGCATTATGACCAGTGCGAATTATCGATGTCTACCAGGAAAACCTGGACTAAAAACTAGTGTTTACCATAATTCTGTGTAAATGACTAGTTATTTTCATCAAATGTTGGAGTGTTGCAAAAAAAGTAATTGAAATTCTTGTGGAATTTATCAAAATAGTTCAAAGCCTCTTCTAAGGGGTCCATTACTAGCATATCAACCCTATTTTTGCGAATTGAAATGTATTTTTGTATAAATGTATTATTGTGCATTTATTTTGAATGAATGTAATTTTTCGTGCAGGAGAAGAATGATGTGTATTATGTTTTGTATTTCTGAAGCGGCCTTCCGGCAGTTAACCGGAACATTCGCCATGGCGGACGAAAACATGCGTGTAGGCATGGTTTTGAGTTCTTTCTTCGTTTTACTTATCAATTCCTCCTCAGTTTTCGCGACTTTTCTTCCCCTTTTCGCTGATTGTCAGCCACAGCAGCATCTTCTAGGGGAACTTGGTGTGTGAAATGAACTTCACCTCGGAGCTCACTTCATTCGTGGGGGAAGTAAAATACGAAGTGCCATGCCAGTCGTTGCCATCCAGGGTGAGATAGGTCTCGTCTTCCATCACCACCGCCACGTCGCGATTCGCCGGGAAAATCGAGATGACCATCTTATGGCCTAAACACAATGATAGCGGCAACGGAAAACGGCAAAGCCCGATCAGGGTAAGCCTGCTTGTCGGAAAGAAACCAGGCTAAATCCAAGCTGATTCTAATTGGACATATCGAAGTCATTTGCAACAACTGTCAAACTTGCGTTTTTCCGTTCCGTTTCCGTTATCATTGTGTTTGGGCGGTTATTCAGCCGCTGCCGCTGCGTCATTGCCTGCTGCTCCGAAACCAGTGGACGCGACTTCCGCTTCCTGACATGTATGTTCATGTTCGTACTTTTTCACTGTTTGGCCGGTTGAACCGACCTCCCGGCCAAGCGCACGCAGCGACGTAGCCACTTTTCACTCGGTCTTCCTCGTCAGCATCTTTTGGGGCTTTTTTCGCTCAGGGTCGTCGGCCGTCCGGAACCAGGCTTTCTATCGATGCACTGATTGTTGTCTAATAATGCCAAGATGTTGTAGATGCCGGAACGGGCGTATCCGGCGTCCACAAAGTGCAGCACGATGTCCGTTTTCGACGCGGCGGGGTGCCGTTCTTTGAACGCGCACATTTCTGAACGAAGTTGCTTAACTGTTTTTGCCATCACGGTTAGAGTTCGACTGATAGAGCTGGCAAATTTTGTCTGCTGACTCATGGGTTACTATTATTGATGCTGCATGGGAAGCTTCGTCAGTGCGGGTAATGGTAAACCCATGAAAAATCGGCAATGTTTGTCCATTTTTTTTAATGCAAACGTTACAAATGAAAAAAATCCATGCATTTTCAAATTTAATACCTACAAGCCATCACTTTCCTACATCCAAAGAATCGATTGCCATCAGTTATTGTCATGAACAGCTGAATCGCTGGAATCAAAACTGTCTCAACTGCAGCGAACTATTCAAATATATCCCTTTTCCAACTTTTTTCATCAATGAGGCTATCGAGTAATTCAAACCGAAAAAAAATCTCGAATCAAACTCGTACATTTTTGTTTATTTGGTTTGGCATGTCACTATGTCACTATGTGTGTTTTATTTCAACTCAAAGTTGTTCTTGAATCACTTCATCATTGTTTATTATTTCAAGAAATGCGTTTAGTTGGTTTAACAAAATATTTTATTTTGAGCAATAAAACACGATGTCCAATTCGATAAAACATGAAGTTTTATTTCAACACAAAGGCTTTGTTGAATTAGTTCATCAGTTTTATTGGTCCATATTTAAACCAAAATTTTAGTTTAATTGATTCCTATTTTGTATTGGTATAACTACATATTTTTTGCGTGCAGTATTTGTGATTTGTACTCAGAAAACCTCGAAGTGATAGGGACGCGATCCCATTTCACGTTAATTTGCCTGAGTAATCCAATGCGTTTCCAGAAAAGAGTTAATATGCAGTATTTTTTGCAGATATGTTCGCTTCACAGAATTACTAAGTTTTCGAAAAGTACCGAGTTTTTTATCTGAAACCGAGGTTATTTGGTTAAACTTATTACATACATTAGTATTTTATTATATTTTACAGAAAAATCGGTAATAATAATTACAAAAATCCGCAATGTTGTACAAAAAACCGTTCTCTCAGTATAAATTCATTTTCACAGAATAAAATCAGCAAAACATATAACCGAGCTGAAATTATGGATTTAAGTGAGTACCTGCTCCATCACCGTTGATTTCAAGTTTCGGCCACGAGATGAAAACTTTTTAATTAAGATTTTCCAAACCACCTTCTGGAACACAACCGATTACTGGAACCTCGAGACTTCATAGAAACTGGCTGACAGTTTGAAAGTTAATAATACTTTACCGGGCTTCGGTAATTCAGAGTTCGTTTTAAGTTTTGTTCGATAAAGTGCTTTCCGTATTCTGTGATTGTTTGTTTTTACCAACCCCCGAGCATCTTGACAGATGAGCTTAGTTTCACGTACCCATCTATACATTGTAGATGTCTCTACCGCGCATAAACAAAAGGGCCATCCATTCTCGATACTACCGCTTTTTAGCTTTGGAATACATGTTTTCGATTCCTTATGAGTGGATGTTACAAATAGTGCAAGAACAGATTTTTATCGAGGCGTAATGTTGATGTGGCTTTCTTTCCATTTATTTGTTTCCAATTGTATTGAATATAAATTATCATTACTTGAAAATAGGAATTAGGGAAAGTGAAATGGGAAGAGAGAGAGAGAGAGAGAGAGAGAGAGAGAGAGAGAGAGAGAGAGAGAGAGGGGAGAGAGAGAGAGAAACGGGAGATAAATAATGCAGAAGAGGAGATTATTTTTATTTAATGTATGAGTCGCACTTCTCTCAGCACCAAGCATAACTTGATGAAGTTTATTGACCTTTCTGTTTCTAGCAAACAACGATGAAGAAAAATCCAATCCATCATGTGTGCTTGAAAGAGAAACGAGAGCAAGCTCTAATGCTACCATTGCTACACGGAGAAAAAAAGTCCCGTTTGAAACAACAAACTTGTTTGTTTACATCCAAACTATAAAGAACACAGGGGGTCAACGTCGCTGTCAACCACATATAGATGCACCATAGTTCACATGGTTTTGACAATTTTGGACATCTGACAACTGAAATCGACAGAGATTTTGCATTTGGGCCTAACTGACAAACGTAAACAATTGCTCCTTCCTTGAATTTGTCAACCTTGGAAACTTGCCTCGATTGTCTTAAAGCTAACATGGGTAGATTTTATATTACGAGAAATTTACGGAAGAAGCCATTGTTTACGTTTGTCAGTTAGGCCTTGTTGAAAAATCTATGTTGAAATATGGCCCATCAAAACAAATCGATCAAAGACAAGGCATGACAGGCACGACAGAACAGATTAACTATCTCTTTCACACTCGCTTCGTATCCTATAACGACGTGACGATGCGCACATATGAAAGTGTTGAATGTTAGAAAGAACAGGTTGATGCATAGATCATTGCATGGAATGTATTAACCTCACTTTTTTGACAGTCTAGGGAGCTTGTTTACAAGGTGTTAGAATTTGAACCGCTCAAACTAAATTTTTCATTGGCTATTTCCGGATTCTGTACGATTAGATTCAGGAAATGATATAAAAATAAGCACTGCTGTCTGTTTTCCGGCAATTTTACTTCAATCGTAATAAATTCTGAGCACACAATCACAAACCGATCTTACCGAAAACTATTCTATGTCCACGTAAGCAAGCTCCCTGAACTGTCAAAACTGCATTGATGACACCATCGTGCAATGATCTATTCATCCTAAACACATATTCATCACATTGATACTGAAATCCATGTGAGCTACAACGAAATCCTTAATGATTGAACCCCCCCCCCCCCCCCCCCCCCCCCACAATACAACACAAATTATGGATTTTCTTAACTGCTATTTTTGTTGTTTCCACCTTGAAAGGGATTTATTATTACCAAAACAAAGGTTGCGTTGACTCAGGGGATCAAATTAAAATTTTAGATTAATTCTGCCAAACAGGCGGTTAAATCAAACTGATATTTTGTTTGGAGAAAAATCAACTAGAAATTTAATTTAAAACAAACTATTTTTTGGTTATTTTATTTTCCGTCATCTAGTCCCGCTGCATGCCCTGACACTGTCACTTAAGAAAAGGTGAAAATTTAATATTTTACTTTAAAAAAATCTAAAAATAGTAGAAAGGCTCCCATTAACATTTGTAGGTTTCTCTTAGACTGAGTAAAGTCTATAAGTTTGTACTTTTCTTATGTTTGTTAGCATTTTATGTAAACAATTGAAATTACAGGAGAAATGTAAGGTGGTTGTAAACGGAAATGTTTGTTGTTTCTTTGGTTTTTGTTTGTTTGTTTCAAACAGCATTTCAGTTAAAATCATACTAAAACTTGTTTGAAACAAACCATAAAGTAGAATCATTCAACAAATCTGTTTGTTTTCGTAGCTGTCATAATGAAACAACCAACGTAATGGTAAATTCAAACGGATGCCAGTTGAACTTAACTGCTTAATTCCCGAAACAATTACTCAAAATTTTAGTTTGTTATAACCACCATGGGTAATCAAATCAAACTTATGATGTTTGTGCCCAATTGAATGTGAAATTTCTGTTTAATGAAACTTGAATAAAGACAGGACTCGGAAAAAATGAGACACACAAAAATGATCACCAAAAATTCATTTTAAATCGGATACTTCTCAAATTTTTAGAGATTGAATAGCTATATAATAACTATGTTTTGGCATAATTTATTTATTTAAATTCCTCCCCCAAGCTGAATGGTCGTACATTTCTCTTAACACTGCTCATGAGATCTTGGGCGAGGCTTTGTCCATCTTCTTTACACAATTTCTCCCAGTTTTTCTTCAAAGCTTCATCGGTTTTGAATGTTTTTCCGCTTTTCTTTAACTTTTTCTTCATTATCGCCCAAAACTTTTCGATCGGACGAAGTTCTGGTGTTTTTGGCGGGTTCACCTCCTTCGGGACCACATTAACGCCCTTGGGTTCGTACCAATCCATTACAGGCTTGGCGTAATGGCACGAAGCGAGATCCGGCCAGAACAGCGTGGGACCACGGTGAGAGCGGAGAAAGGGCAGCAAGCGCTTCTGCAAGCATTCCTCTCGATAAATCTGCCCGTTTATGGTGCCGGTTGTAACGAACGGCATGCTGTACCGTCCGCACTTGCAGATCGCCTGCCACAACAGGTACTTCTTCGCGAATTTGTCCATCTTTCTCTTCCGGAACTTTTCCGGATCCTCCATGCGGGACGTACCGACAAAAAACTCGTGGCCGGGAATTTGTATGGGGTCCGCCTTGATATATGTCTCGTCGTCCATGACGAGACAGCCTGGCTTGACCAGCCACTCACGGTACAGCTTCCGCGCACGCAATTTGGCCACCGTGTTTTGCTTGTCAGTCCGGTTTGGCGCCTTCCTGACCTTAAAAACACGTAGCCCAGCCCGCTTCATGGTCTGCTGTACGAACCACTTCGACGAATTGACCTTTTTGGCCACGTCTCGGGTGGAAAGGTTCGGGTTATTCTTAAAGTACTGCCTTATCTTCCGCGCCTTCTCTGGGTATTCCGTTTTCGGTTTTCGGCCGCTTCCAGCGCGCCGCTCGATGGTCTTCGTCTCCTGAAACATCTTCACAACGCGGGACACGGTGAAATGGTGGATTCCGAGCCTTTTGCCGATCCATCTGTGTGACTGACCAGGATTATCGATCACCACGCCCAAGATTTGCTGGCGTAGCTCTTCTTGTTTCGAATGCCTCTTGAAAACTACTAGACAGATCGCGATAAAATTTTGCACACATAAACATAACACTCTAAGCTAGTTTTACCTAAAATTAATTTTTACCCACGCAATAAAAAGTTAAACCCAAAACAAAGTGTCGCATTTTTCCCGAGTCCAATCTTTATTTTTGCGTTTACTAATCTTTTGTTTCAGTGTACCCTTAGCAAAGCGTTTTTTTTTTTCGATGCTTCGGTGGTTTTCCATTGTGCTGAAGGTGTCAGAGCGTCACTCATTGAGACATATAGTGCGCCATTTAAAAGTAAAGTAGGCTGCCATTTTATTCACGTCTTGCTAGCTTTTGGATATTTTTTAGGTGCTGAAATTTTCGGAGTGTTTTTATAATTTCTGTTTTTAAATTAATATATCTTTTGCTAGTAGTCGGAGTCTGGAGTGTGTTTATGCTTCTTTCTATTTTTTGTACGAAGGGTGAACATATCCACCATTTAACATTAAGAAAAAATGTCAACATATCGTCAGTATTATATTCATCAAGTACGAATATGAGCTCCACAGCTTTGAAAATAACAGTCGATGTAAATACGTTCAATTGATATTTTTTTCAATTTTTCAGAAGACAATGTAAGCCTCCTAGCACGAGTTCAGATCGACGGTGATGAAATCGAGGTAGAAGACGAATTCGTGTATCTGGGCTCATTGGTGACCGCCGATAACGACACCAGCAGATAAATACAAAGGCGCATTATGGCTGGCAATCGTGCCTACTTTGGACTCCGAAGGACGCTAAGATCGAACAAAGTTCGCCGAACCACAAAGTTGACCATCTACAAGACATTAATGAGACCGGTGGTTCTCTACGGCCACGAAACATGGACATTGCTTGTGGAGGACCAACGCGCCCTTGGAGTCTTTGAACGGAAGGTGCTGCGTACGATCTACGGTGGAGTGCAGATGGAAGACGGAACGTGGAGGAGGCGAATGAACCACGAATTGCACCAGTTGCTGGGAGAACCTCCCATCGTACACATCGCAAAAATCGGTCGACTACGATGGGCTGGGCATGTCGTAAGAATGTCGGACGACAGACCTGTGAAAATGGTTCTCGAAAACGAACCGACAGGTACGAGAAGAAGAGGCGCGCAACGAGCAAGGTGGATTGATCAAGTAGAAGGCGACCTGTGGACCCTCCGCAGACAGCGAGGCTGGCGAGGTACAGCCATCGACCGATTACAATGGAAACAACTTCTGTGTACAGCAGAGGCCACACCGGCCTTAGTCTGATTGGTAAGGTAAGGTATGATATTTTTTTCTAGGATTCATTCGATTTGACAGAACCAGTGTGCCAAGATTATCGGGGTACATTAACTTTACTCTGGAGCTGTCAAGTTTTTACCGTATGAATTGTATTTTGACGTAGACTACGTCTTACGGCAAGGGTAGGGTGTCAATAGAAAATCTAAAAATAAACGACCGTCACAAAATATCGTTACAAATTAAACGCTTATAACTTGATAAATGCTCAATAAATTTTCAAGATGATTCTGTCAGTCGATTGGAAAATTTCCCGCATATCAATTAAATTATCAAACATTTTCCATTAACAATTTTAAACTATTGAAAATAGAGAAAATAAAAGGTGATGTCTTATATTTTTGTTTTGCAGGCTAATTTGAATGTATACACAGTGCTTTCCTATCACAGACTTCAAATGTAAGCAAGGAAGGTCGCATATGCAGAGCTGAACGATATAAAAGGGGTACACCTTTGCAATTTTACTCATTAGTAGTCGCAGTACTGGAGCTGGGCAGTTCATCAAGCCATCAAGGATCAGCAGCTGGCGATGGTATGAACTCTGAAGGCAACCCCAATGGCATGAAACCTGTAGTGCGGAGTGGCAGAGCACCAATGTGGATTTGGCAGCTGGTGGTGGTACGTACCATAGAAGGTACGGCGACCAACCAGTGGTCAGGCTGATTGCTCTGCAGGCTGTTGCTAACAAGCCTAGGCACCCATTAAATATGCAGTGGTGTGCTAGGCAGTCGGTTGCCCAAGCCGGTGATGATTTGTTGCCAGCCGGTGGGCGCCACCACGAGGAGCTAAATAAGGTGTCTGAGTGTGTGTTTGTGTGTGGGATATCATTGGTAGCCATTTTTATCTAAATCACAACATGCACGGCAGAAATAATCTGCTTCGTGAAAAGACCGAGAAGGACTCAATGCTCATGCGTACTATTTCAAATCCGTCCTTTTCAGGACGACCAATCCAATTTTGAGAGAGTTTGTTTAATTTGAATTTATCTAACATCTTATCAATTGGCAGACAGCGGTGGCTAAAACAATTTTAATTTTCTCTACGTTGCATACCTTGAGCATTGTGCACAATTTACAAATGGCTGCCATCACGAAAAATTGAAACATCAGTCGTTAATAATTTGATCGTTTCTTGATTGATTTAATTTTGAGCTGAGATTTTTGTGCTAATCGAGATGTTTTTACGATTGCCATTTTATTTACACAAGTATTTAAAAATGCTAAATAAGAGATGTATATTTTCGCGTACATATTCATCAATCGGTGTTGGAAAATTTTGAAGAATGTTGCGTTCGGGCAAGTAAGTTTCAAGAAATTTCCTATCACAGACAACGTTTTGATCTTCGAACACGATTTGAAGTAACATTCTCTGTACATTCCAATTAGTACAGTTATGAATAGCTATTTTGTTGTATTAACGATTCGCGTTGGATAAGAGTTTTACTGCTAAGAAGAAATAAGTTTTGAGAAACTGAAAGTGAGAATAAGTACGATGCCTAATCGATTTGATGCCAACTGATAATTTTCTCAAGTGTTTCTTTTATATACATACAAGTATATTGAATATGAATCAAATATTTTTCCACTTCTCATTTCAAAGATTAATTTCTGGTTGATTGACTTTATTATCGAGACTTTCAGCCCTTTTTGTGAGATCTAAAAGTCAATATTTGAATGATCTGCCTTTAGAAGCATAATTACCCTATATACATTTCTGTTTGCCGTATCATCATTAAAACCAAATGGCCATTTTCAGGGCCACCAAATGTTTTCTAAAGAGTGTGCAATAGAATTTTTTAACATACTTACTATCTAATGCTGGTCTAAAGATCTACTAGGACCATACTCACGCTATTTTGATCAGACTACACCTTACGGCAAGGGTAGGGGTCAAATGAAAATTTGAAAATATCTGAAAAACTTTGCACGCAAATAGCTCAATCATTTCTCGATAGATTTTCGAGATTTTCGCTTTAATCAATAGGAAATTTTTGAGACTGATAACTACCAAAAATATCATTGATAATTTACTTTGAATTCCCAAACGGACCCTGAACAATCTATAACGCAATAAGGATAATGGTCTCCAGCTGGTCGGTCATACACACAATCCCTACATTCAGCACAACCGTTGCCCTTTGATCATACCAACATTCAAACCGAATGTCCCTTTCCACGGCTGCCAAATAATTTCTAAGAAGCAAATCATACAATATTCTAACATACTTACTCACTTATGGCTGACCCACAATTGATACGTTGCGGATGCGTTGACGTAAATTTGACAGAAAAGCTGTGGGAAAACTGTCAAATTCACGCAAACGCATCCGCAACGTATCAATTGTGCGCCAGCCATTACTTATGCTAACTTAACGTCCCATTAGGACAGTACCTACGTTGCAATATTCCGCTACGAAAATAACGAAACTTTTCAAATGGTTTAACGTAGTCTACGTCAACCGGTTGTGTGTTATACACAACTCCACTGATTTTGATGTTTCTACCAAATACGGTAAATAAAATACTACATAACAGATCGTTCGGTAGAGTGTTATAAAATTACGATAAATTATGTTTACCGAAAAATCGGTAATGTTTTATTTTAACCGAAATATTTCGTCATTTTTTTTACCGAACTGCAAAATCTAATTTAAGTGTGAACGATATCCATATTTTCACTGCAGGGCTTTACGTAAACCCTTTTCAAGGTGCGTAAGCTCAACCATGACAATGGCATGACACAACAGGGAATCGACAAATCTCTCGACAATTAATTTTATTCTTTTGTCAAACTTGATGGCCATATCGCGCTCCATGTGCGCTTGACTGCTGGTCTTTCCGTGCAATCGCTCTTGCGATTAAAAAAATATTGCGACTGCTCACCAATAGACACGATGACATGGGTACAAAAAAAACGAATCACGCAGAAACTGTACGTGTTGATGTCACCCTATGTCATCATGTGCCTCCTTTGGGCTTCTTCATCTGCGCTACGAAGTGACAGATCGGTTGTCTGGTAGGTCTATTCCGCAACGAAGGCTCTTTACTTTGAGATCAAGGCCCAGAAGCCATGTCGCAATATCTCCCGGATGGGTGCGGATGAACCGAATAAACATCGCGGTAGGAAATTAAATAAACAACTAATACCTGTCAGCAGCCGCTGTCATGTGCGACAAATGTTTGACAACGGGGGTGTGTTCGTATGTGTGTTTAAGCAAAGCTGAGAAAACATTTATCCGAAGCTCAGACGGGATGTGGGATGAGAATATTCGTCCGGCTTCAGCGTTTCCATTTCCAAAGGAAAGTCTCCTAATTATGCATGCTGATTCGAAATTATGCATTCATTCGATTATTGCGACGCGTTGGGATCCAGCGTCTCCTCAATTTTTTACATTGTTGAGGTTAACTACTTCATTGTTTATGTTTTTTGAAACAATTATGGTGGAATTATTAATACTTGCTTCATGGTAACATTTGTTTCCTTAGTTAACAACCACCACAGCTTCAAGCAAAGCCCACTCAGTCCTGAAAGCAAATTTTCACCAATCTGTCAACTGCAACTAATTAGTACGATTTTATTGGAAGCCTTGATTCGACAGACTGCAGTCCGACATTGTCGCCAGCAAATCTCGACAAATGAGTGGGAATCACCGACAAGATTTTTACATTTCTGCAAACCAACCCGTTGGCGATGGCGTCTGCACTGGTGCAATCGACGCGACAGATAGGTTGTCTATAAATTTTTGCATGGGTGCAGCAGCAGCAGCTCAACGCATTCCCATCACAAGTTGCTCCCCGAGCCGATCGATGGGGCCATTCCGAAGATATGTGTTATGCTGCTGTTTTATCGCTTTTCCATGGACGCGCGCGCCTCCAAACATCATTTATTGACTTCACCGGTGACCAGCCAGCGAGTCACAGGTAGCTTGCACTTAGGTCGAGAAATGCAATCTTTACGACGACAGTGACGGGTGAGAAAATTGGGATATTCATACCACGACAGGGAATTCGGGATTCAACCAACCGTCGCTGTGTGGTAAATTCGAACCATCCGTCACCCCTCCGCGCTGCCAGCAATGCCCTGCTAGAGGAGAGTAAGTAGTAATGTGAGGCGGTGATAAAAGCGAAATATGACGACAACTCGATCGCACACGGGCTCTACCAGCGAGCCAGCCGACGTCGTCGTCGGTCGTCGGTCGCAGATCCCACACAGTCTGGCTCCGTCCGTAACGAAACCCGTCAAATGGTGGCTCACATCAGGTTGGTAAGACCTCTCGGGGGAAAATGCTTCACCCCCCTTGGGAAACGATCGATCTCAGGGCGACACAAGTTTCTCCAGCCTCATGGCGCTCAACGCTGCTGCCGACCACACGGTGTCGTTGGGTTTTATCGAGTCTCTTTTTCTGAAAAGCGGGATATCTCTCCCTCGAAAAAAAAAAGAATATATATGCTTATTAATTTCAAATTTAAATACAGGTTTTTATGTGGCGATATCCCGTGTCTGCTGGCATGGCGTACGGCCACGCACCGCTTCATGAACGTCCCACGATCAACGTGTGCTGCACTTGAGACAACACCTATCCATTTTCAATAATCAAGGTGATAGCTAATGCTCCGGCAGTGGTCGCCTCTGCACTTTGTTCTGCTTATGGCCGAATGATGCCTTCGAGGCACTCCGAATCGACCCGTTTGATGCTTTTAGAGCAGAACTGAGCTGGTGGGCTCTACTTCTATCGATCGAAATCAATCACTGGCTGGTGCCTTCCTACATGTTTGTCTTTTTTATTTTAGCGAATTGAATGCATATAGAATATTGCCGGAGAGCTGAAAGTGTTTTTTTTTATTGTTTTGTTTTTCTATGACTGTAAAAACCCTCTCTTGCGATGAATTGTGCTTTTTTTACGTAGATTACGTCCAACGGGACGGTAAGGACTGTTCATTAAAAAAAGGAGACACCTGTTAAAACTTAACGAAAAATTGCGAATTTCCGCTCAGTGTGTAAAAACTTTGTTTTCTTCGGCAACACACCTGACGAAAAGTGCGAAGTTTCGAACGCTGGGTCGGATAAGCTTATCAACTCGCAGATTAATTTTCCGAAAAGTTTTAGTTATGAAAATTGGCAAAAAGCGTGAAGTGCAGTAAATCTGCAGTGTTCAAGATTGCTATGAAGTTAGAGAAACGTGTTCTCTTTAAGATTTACCGAAGCCTGGACGCAGAATGGGGGCATTGGTGCAGAAAAAGGAGCTGGCAGCGGTACGCCTTTTGAGCATGAGAATGAGTATGATTGAGCGCCCGAGGTTGCTACTCCGTTGTTGCCAGATCAGCTGTTATTACACAGAGAACCAACAGATGATGCTTGAGACTAACATACATCTTTAATGTGTAAAAACTGGTCATCCCAAACTAAGGCAATACTGGCGCCGGCTCCATCCGAAGGCAGGTCAAGTAAGGAAAGGGTAGGAATATGTTGACGTGATACTCGCCCAATTGGAAGCCACGGAGTCCATTGCACTTCCACGAGAAATCACTGGGATTTCAGATAACAGGATTGGGTGGCAGCAGGGTTCGTTCTGGTTAACGATAAGCTATCCAGTTAAATAAGTACCAATTTCCGATTTGAACCGATTTAAACCAACAGTAAGGATGCTATTGGGGCCACTCACAAAATGTGATTGTGGTTTTTCATTGGGAAACTAACGTTTGCATTAAAAAAATGGACTTTTTTCGGATGGTGATAAAACAGCTAAGACAGATAATTGCTTTTGATAAATTTCCCATGGAAGGTAATTATTTAAGCTAACTTGCAAAAAAAAATCTACGCCCTTGCGAGCGGGCTTCCGGTAGTTCACCGGAACATTCGCCATGGCGGACGAAAACATGCGTGTAGGCATGTTTTTGAGTTCTTTCTTCGTTTTATTTATCAATTCCTCCTCAGTTTTCGCAACAAAATTGTTGGAGTAGATCTTACGCCCAGAAATTCTCGAAGGGACGCAGCTGGGAGACGTTGAGCGGGTTCGCCGACTTGGGCGAGTAGTGGGCCGACGCCAGATCCGGCCAGAACACCGCGTCTTCGCCCTTATGGTATTTCTTGATGAACGACGCAACTTCCGGCAGGCATTTCGTACAATAAATTGCCCCGTTCACGGCCAGTCCGGAGCGAAAACAGAGCGGCTTTGACATCCCCTTCTCGCTGATTGTCAGCCACAGCAGCACCTTCCTGGGGAACTTGGTGTGTGAAATGAACTTTACCTCGGAGCTCACTTCTTTCGTGGGGGAAGTAAAATACGAAGTGCCCTGCAAGTCCTTGCCATCCAGGGTGAGATAGGTCTCGTCGTCCATCACCACCGCTACGTCGCGATTCGCCGGGTAAATCGAGTTGACCATCTTATTCAGCCGCTTCCGCTGCGTCATTGCCTGTAGCTCCGAAACCAGTGGACGCGACTTCCGCTTCCTGACATGTACCTGGTGTGGCAGAAAATAATGCGAAAATGTTCAAACTTGAGTATTGGGTAAATTCGTGTAGCTAGTGACTAATTTCTGTCGAAAGTGTATTTGTTATGTTTACTTTCAAGTGCTGCATCCAAACATTCTATTTGTTTTATTGCAAATTCGTCAGAATGTTCGCGAAAGAAGTGATCACCAGTTTGTTGCTCGCCCAGAAGAAGCCGAAAGAGATTGCCAAGGTGGTAGGGTGCCATTTGGCAACAGTTTACCGATAAAAGGGGGAGGGGGGGGGGGGGGGGCGAAGAGGGGGGGGGGGGGAGTGGGGGGGGGGGGGGGGGGAAGGGGGGGGGGGGGGGGAAGAGGGTGTTTTAATTTTATTTTTGTTAATTAGGAAATTATTATTATTATTATTATTTTATTAAAGAGGTTTTAAATTTTAACAAATTCATTCGCCTCTAGCGATACAAAAACTAATAACATCCTAAATTAAATTTGGTCAACAAGTTCACTTTCTCTTAAGAATAGTAACAGTCTTTCTTCAGCATTAGAATCGTTGCTAAGAATATCTCTTATGGATCCGGGTAAGTCGACAGAAGTTCGAATGTTTTCATAGACTGGGCAGAAGACGAGCAGGTGTTCCACTGTCAGCTGGCACTGGCAAACATCGCATTTGGGAGGGTTCCGAGTACTTCCTATGTAGTGTGAATGCGTTAGTTTGGTGTGTCCAACCCTTAATCGGGATAACATTTTTTGTTCTTTTCGCTTCTCTCTATCATCCCATTTTTGTATGGTTCCTTTCACTTTTCTCAGGAACAGTTCGTTTTCATTTGACCACACAAGATCCCATGACTGCTTCAAAGATGACTCTAGGTGTTTTTTGATGTCACCACTTGGAACCTTTGTACGTTGACGCTGACTGGTTCTACCGGAAGCTGCAAGTCGATCGGCCTCTTCGTTGCCAGCAATTCCTTTGTGTCCAGGGACCCAACAGAATGTAATGTTGGTTTTATAAGTTCTCTCTATACATTGTATCCACGGGTGACGAGATTTTCCGCTTTCGAGGGATTGGAGTGCGCTGGCAGAATCAGTGAAAATAACTGCAGGAAAACTCGTAGAGGATATTGTTTCAACCGCTAGCTTCAACGCAGCAGCTTCAGCAGAAAAAACCGAGCAGCAGTTTGGTAATCGAAAAGATGTGTATATATCTGGTCCGTATACACCGAATCCCACGCTGTTTCCTACTTTTGATCCATCTGTGAAGTATTTCTTGTGGAATTTGTAATTTCTTGCTACGACCGAATGAAATTCTGCTTGAACTTTTAATGGAGGGTCCGCTGTTGAAAGTACTCTTTTTAGCCGCCAATCAATGCAGGGAACGGAATCATTCCATCTGCGGTTGTTTATTCGGATCAATGGTAAGACTTTAAGAAGTTTCTTTCCTGCATATTTGCGGTACAGATTGTTTGCAACGTCAATAAGGAGATTTTGGGAACGATTGATCGGGTTTGATCGTTCGGTATAAGAGATTGCACGTTTTGCAACAATTAGAGCTAACAGATAATCAAATGGCAAAACGCCGGCTTCAACGCACGTTGATTTGATTGGTGAAGATGGAAGCAGTCCAGAAGCTTCGCGGATCATTCTATTGTAGAATGGTGCAAGCGACTTTATTAGTTGATCAGTGTTGCGACATGTGACTTCTATGCCGTAGAAAATTTTTGTTAAAATTAGACTTCTTCCAACATTCATCGTTGTACAGCGATTGCTGGAGCATTGGCATCGTCCGATTGTATGCAATAAACGATTCCTGTTTTGTAAGTCGGCTCTTAGTTGCTCAAAGTGGTGGTTAAACGAAAGATGTCGATCGAAAGAAACACCAAGAATTTTAACAACCTTCCGGTATGGGATACGAATACCATCGACAGTGACTTCACGAGACCATGGAACATGTCTGTGGTTACATGCATGTGAGATGGAACATTTATCTGCTGCCATTTGGAATCCATTGAGGTTTGCCCATTTGGAAACTGCTCTGACAGCTGCTTGCAGTTTTATGCGAACTCTTGTTGCGTTTTTTCCTACAACAACCAAAACTATATCGTCTGCATAAACAAATATGTGTACACCTTTCGGTAGGCATTTGAAGAGCGACTCCATGGCAATCAAGAATAAAGAAACCGCCAACACTGATCCTTGGGGGACACCGTTTTCTTCTATATAAGTACGTGACAACAGGTTTCCAATAGCGACTTGGAAACTTCGATGAGACAGAAAGGATTGAATGAACATTGCCAAATTACCATCAAATCCCCATTCCTTAAGTTGAAGTAGGACACCTTCACGCCACACGTGGTTGTAGGCCTTCGAAAGATCGAGGGTGGCTATATCGATGTGCAGATTTTCGTGCATCGCTCGGTCGAGTGTGCTTCCCAGTTCTGTCAAGTATGTTGATGTTCCACGACCTTGGCGAAAAGCATGTTGTTGAGGATTTAGAAGACCTCGATCTTCAAGACATGTTATTAAACGACGATTCACCATCCGTTCAATGATTTTTCCGTTGCAACTTGTTAAGCTGATTGGCCGAAAATCTTGCGCTTCTTTCGACCTTGCTCCCACCTTTGGAATTGGAATAATGGTGCTATGCTTCCATTCTTCTGGAAAGGATCCTTTGAGCCAGAGCTGGTTGTAACTATCCAAAAGTTTTTGCTTTACGTTGATAGGTAGTCTTTTCAGCATCGGGTATGCTATCAGATCTGGGCCGCAGGATTTTCCTCTGGCATGGTCTAGGGCCCATAGTAGTTCTGACATAGAGAATTTCCTGTTATACGATTCATTTGACGCGAGGGTGGTGATGGAAAAGTTAGTAGGGTGGGCTTCGAGTTTCCTTTTTTTTCTTAAGAAATATCTCTGAGTACGAAGCTGAGGATGAAATGGAACTAAAATATTCTCCCAGTTCGTTAGCGATTATGTCAGGGTCATCGGTTTGATGATCGTTTACCCTTAGCAGAAAACCAGAAAAACGCCTTTTTCCTCTTAGTGCATTCAATCTCTGCCAAACTTCTTGAGTGGTTGACTGAGGACTAATACCATCAACAAAATTTTGCCAAGAAGACTGTTTAGCTTCTTTTATCGTTAGTCGGCATTCTTTTCTTGCTGTTCGCCAAAGCTCCATTTTGGAGTTGTGGTTCGGATCATCCGGTGTAGAACGTTTCCAGATTCGTAGTGCCTTTCGTCGTGCTTTTATTGCTTTTTTTGCTTCGTCGTTCCACCAAGAAGTAGCGCGCTGACCAGGATTACCTGAGGTTCTGGGGATGTGTGTCATAGCTGCTGTTGTGATGATTTTCCCAAGTTCTACAGATGAGTATTCACGATTCATTTCTATACGGTTATTGATATCTACTTCGAAATCTGACCAATTTGCACGATCGAATTGCCATCGTTTTCTTCTTCCAGTTTTTGGAGGGCTATCATTGCCAAGAATATCAATTGGGTAATGGTCGCTACCAGCAGGGTCTTGATGAATTCGCCAACAAAATTGACTGATAATGGTACTGGAACACAGTGATAAGTCGATAGCGGAGCGCCTGTTTCCGCTGATGTAGGTATCCCTTCCATCGTTCAAAACTATTAAGTCGTATTTTTCACAAATACGGATGATTGCCTTACCTCTCGGGTCGTCGCGCGGAGAGCCCCAAGCCACATGATGTGCGTTAAAGTCTCCCAGGATAAGCAACGGAGGCTCCAGTTGAGAAATTAGATGATCAAAATGATTTTCGAATTCTGGACAAGACTGAACAGGAACATATAGACTAACTATTGTACATCGAAGTCGACCCTCAAGCCGTGTTGCTAGTGCAAGCATTGGTGTGTCAAGTACAATGTCTGAATGTGGCTCATCTACTCGCACAGCAAGTGCGGATCCTTGAAATATGTTGCTGCCGGTCAGTGTACGCCACGTATAACGGCCCCGGAGCAGAGAAGTCAAAATACGTGTAGCGTTCGATCGAAGATGGTGCTCTTGAATAGCCAAAACTGTTGGTACATTATCCCCGGTGATCATAAGCTCCAGGTCACTAAGGTTATGGAGTAAACCATTGATATTCCATTGAAATGCGATACGACGGCGGTTTTCCAATACATCATCGATATTGATTTCCATACTTGCAGTGGTTGTTGGTGATGCCGGTGTTTCCTCAATCGACTGTTGACTGGCAGATATCATCGATGTGTTTTCAGGCGAACTGGAGACATGATGAGTTTCATTTTCGATAATGATGGGTAGGTTAGATTTTGCCCTTTTTTGGGGGCAATCCACGCTGACTGCCGCCAGGGGCTCATCGAGCGAGCTCGGAACATCCCTGGTCAGGGTCAGCGTGGAAGGCCTTGCACATGGCAAATCAAATTTTCCGGTGATAATCCTTTTTGACGTCGATGGTTGAGCTTTGAAGTTGTAAAGTCGATCATATGTAGTAGAGTCAGATAAAGCTGCTGTTGATAGAGGGCTTAAGTTAACGGCCGGTCTAGGGGTATGGTCATCAACTGGTTGAAGAGGGGTGTTCCGAATAACCTTCCTGCTCGGTCCATTTGTCTCGTCTGGAAGTGTAGTGGGCATTTCACCTTCTTCTTCGTTATGGTCCATTAAAATGCATGGTATGTTTTGTCCGACGTAGTTGATGTTTCGCATGTATTCCATTATCTTGTCCTTGGGCATTGCGGGGTCGGTAGACTGTGATTAACGTTGTAGAAAAGTGTGTGACTAGTTACTCGTCTACGTCAATGGCATATTCATCGGCATTGGTTAGACATGATAGTCGTTTTCCTCGGGTATGATTGGTATCGGTAGGAGAGATTTCAATAGGGTGTTTACGGCTACTGCTTCGTAGTTGTTTATCAAAAACATGCGGTGGGTTTTTCTCGTTCTTTTTTGTGCTACTGCGAGTAGTTGGTGGCGATATGAAGGTTCTCTCTTTGCGTGACAACCGTTGCGAACTTTGATTGTATTGTGGTGAGCTGCTTGTTGGTGTTATAGTTTTTTGTTTTCGCTCCTGTTGTCGTTCTTTTTGTGAGTCATCACGATGTCTTTCGTATGCGCTCTCAATTGTAGTGATTTTTGATTTTAATGCTTCTATTTCTGCACGCAATTCGGCAATAATTTTGTCTTTCTCGGACTCAACTGGTGTTAATCTTTTTTGAATCTCACTTGCCATTGTTCCTTTTTTGGACTTTTCAAAATAAATTTTGCGGGCTTCAGCGGAGGAAATCTTGCTATCTATTTGCATGTGAACGATGTTTTCTTCATCCTTGTACTTTGAACAAGTACGTGACGTAGACGAGTGATCACCACTGCAATGTTTGCAATGAGGAGAATTGTTGCATTTTTCGCCCTCGGCTAGTTGATGCATTTGAGAGCAATGCAGACAAATACCCGGCTGCCTGCAAAATTTGCGAGGATGGCCGTAGTCACCGCAATTAAAACAAACCATCGGTGACGGGTAATAAGCACGCACGGGAACGCGAAGACGACCAAAGAGAACGTATTCTGGAATAATTGTTCCGTGGAACGTAAACACAATCAATGGAGTATTATGTGTAACACCGTTAATTCGTTTAGTGATTCTTCGAACAGATTTTACGGCCTGGGACTCGAGGAAGCCTAAAACTGAAGCATCATCGACGTTTGTACAATCTGGTTCGTAAACCACTCCCTGTACGGTATTCAGTGTAGGGTGGGGGATCACTTCAACCTCGGTACCGTCAGTGAGTTTGGTAATTTTGCTCAACTTGAGGAAAACTGTCTTTGATCTGGTGCGCAATAAATAACGAGATCCACGCCCTTCCTTACTAGCCGTAACCTTTGTTGCTTCGTTTAAGCCAACCGCTAAATCGATGGAAGCACCGACGATAAATGGGTTGGACAGCGGCTTCTGTTGATTGCTGGTTGAGCTTTGCGTTTCCGATCCGATATCTTCCGATTTCCGACGCATAAGTAGCACCATAGTTTGACCCACTTCATCATCGCCAAGCATCCACTCTGGTAGTCTACCTCCTCTTGGTTCACTTGTAAGCCCCCCAGAGGGACCATAATGAGTCCCCTCCATCAGGTCAGATCAGAATCCTTGGCTACAGTCATATGCACTTTTGAATTTTATTCCGGTTATTCCTTCACAATCCCGATAGGTATATTTTTATATCTACTAGCACTCGGGTTATCACCTCTCACCAGTACACGATACACTCAGTTCACGAGACAATGGAGGGCAAAGAAAGCACTTATTCGTTTGTGATGCACACTCCTTTCCGAATTGTTTCAAGAGAATTAAAGCGTCTATTTTAAGAATTACAGTCACTTTTTCATCAGACTATGCTTCAGCATACAGTCACACTAATAACAACAACTTTGATTTTATTTTTTTGGAAATTGTACCGAAAAAAGCCTAGAAAATAATAGGACGTCTGGGTTACGCGTGTTATCGACGATTGTATCCCGAACACGACTGATCTCATTAGTTATTTGACCATTACCTAGACCACACGCATAATCTATTAGCTCTGTTCCAATAGGCCAGAAGTACGTGTCTAGAGGAACTTGAAGAAATATAAATCAAGATTTGAAGCTAGATTTGGAAGAAGAAATGGCGTATCCTTATCCTGGAAACGGCGGAAATGCATCCGGCAATGGTATTACGGTACATGCACGGCCATACCAGCAGCAGAGTTTTAACACACAGGGCCACCCCCACATCGAGCGGTTGGTGGGTCGGGAGAATTGGAGAACCTGGAAATTCGCAGTTCGGACCTATCTGGAAGTGGAAGATCTCTGGGAAGCAGTAGAGCCAACGGCCAATCAAGACGGAACCCTCCCTGCCGTGGACCCTCGGAAGGACAGAATCGCAAGAGGTAAAATAATTCTGTTTCTCGACCCGGTAAACTACATTCACGTCGAGGAGGTGAAAACGGCGTCCGAAGTATGGAAGAAGCTGTCGAACACCTTCGAAGACAGCGGTTTGACCCGCCAGTGGGGTCTACTGCATAAATTGATTACGACGAATCTGGCAAGCTGTAGCTCAATGGAAGCGTATGTTAACCGGATGATTTCAACTACACACCAGCTCATCGGAATCGGTTTCCCCCTTGATGAAAAATGGATCGGCATGCTGTTGTTGGCCGGTTTACCGCAGGAGTATCGCCCCATGGTGATGGGATTGGAGAATTCTGGAACCAAAATAACGGGTGACATCATCAAGACGAAGTTGCTACAGGAGACAGTTATGTCAGAGCCTACTACGGAACCTGCATTCGTTTCACGAAACGTTTCGAAGGGCAAGCATGGTAAATCGAATAAAGCAGCTAGTACGAAAAGTAAGGGGCCACAATGCCGTCGGTGCGAAAAATTTGGGCATATCGCGCGAAATTGCACTGCCAAGGAACCGGCATATCAAGCCGGATCGGATAAGAAAGGTGACGCTTTCTGTACGGTGTTATCAGTGCAAAACGGCGAAGAGGACGAAGAATGGTATTTCGATTCTGGTTCGGTAAAGCATCTCACGAAGAACGAAATGTTGCTGGAAAACTTGCGTTCGGCGGATGGCAGAATCTACGCGGCTAACAAAGGCATCATGAAGATTGTCGCGGAAGGATCAATGAAGCTGCAACCCACGTGCAACCCAGAAACGATCGATGTGACCAACGTCGAATTAATCCCGGAATTGGCAGTAAACCTACTGTCAGTAGGTAAAATAGTCGATCAAGGTCATACCGTAACCTTCACCAAGTCAGGCTGCAAAGTCATCAATCCGTCAGACAAAGTTATTGCTACTGGACGGCGTTCAAACGGGTTGTTTAAATTGAAGCAAACCCCGTCCAAGGCGCTGGCATGCGCATCCCGAGAATCAGCAGAATTGTGGCACAAGCGCATGGGACACATGGCATCAAGAAACCTGGTTAAGCTGCGAAATGGCATGGTGGAAGGAGTAAGGTTCAACGGTACCGAAAGCGGAAACTGCAAGACGTGTTCCATGGGGAAGCAAACCAGGCTTCCATTCAATCACACTGGAGCTCGAGCGAGTGAAGTTTTAGAGTTAGTACATTCGGACATAGCCGGTCCGATGGAAGAGAATTCGCTAGGCGGGAGCCGCTACTACTTGTCCTTCATCGATGACAAAACGAGGAAAATTTTCGTTTATTTTTTGCGCACCAAGTCAAAAGAAGAGGTGCTGCAAAAGTTCAAAAACTTCCACACCATGGTGGAGCGTCAGACTGGAAAAAAGATGAAGGTGCTACGAACGGACAACGGCTGGGAGTTCAAGAATGGGAATTTCGAGAATTATCTCAAGCAGCTGGGTATCCGCCATCAAACTACGGTGGAGTACACACCGGAACAGAACGGACTCGCTGAACGAGTCAACCGAACGGTGGTGGAGCGCGCGAGATGCATGCTGTATGAAGCTAAACTGGCCAAACCGTTCTGGGCAGAAGCTGTGGCCGCTGCAGTCTATCTGATCAACAGATCTCCTACGAAGGGTATCGAAACAACTCCAGAGGAAGCGTGGACAGGTCGTAAGCCGAATCTTTCGTACATCCGTGTATTCGGTACCACCGTGATGTCCCACGTGCCGAAGCAGAAACGACGAAAGTGGGACCAGAAAGCAAACGAATGTATCCTCACCGGCTACGACGACGAAACGAAGGCGTACCGCTTGTTCAACCAGAAAACGAAGCAAGTTTTCAAGAGTCGAGACGTTACTTTCATCAACGAAGGGGTCATCAATCGTGAAGTAACACCAGTTGGCACAACCGACGAGCGCAGCTTTGTGAGGTTGGAATTCAGCGAGAACGTGTTCGATGAGCCACTACCGAGAGCGGCTGAACCCGATGATCCAGATGAGGCAGATGACGTCTATCCAAGCGAGGATGAAAGTGACGAATCGTTTCAAGATGCTCACGACACGAACGCCAGCTCTGCGCTCCCACCGCACCAATCTTCAAACCCGCCTATGGCGTTGAGGCGCAGCGGTCGGGAGCGCTTTCTCTCAGGCAAGTACAAAGATTATGCTTGCCGTCTTCAAAATTTACAGACTCCGTTGATTATCCCCTGATGTCATCTACAACTGAACCTGAGGATTCCGTTGCGCCCTCATCGTGCTCAAATCAAAGGCCTGCTAGCGGCGATACGCAACAGCGGTTGATGCTCTGCGATAGGGGGCGCTTGCCCCAAGGCAAGTATTTAAGTGATAACGGTGAATGTTCCGATACTGGTGCTGATTTTCCACAGACGTTTCTGGATGATCCAAACACGCACAACGAGGCTCTATCGCGAGACGATGCTGACCACTGGAAACAGGCCATGATCGAAGAGTACGATGCTCTCATCTCAAACGGAACGTGGGAGCTGGTCGACTTGCCGGAAGGACGCAAAGCGATTAAGTGCAAATGGGTTTATCGCACGAAGATTGATGTGGATGGAAACATTGACCGGTACAAGGCCAGGCTGGTCATAAAAGGATATTCGCAGCGAAAGGGGGTGGACTACGAGGACACCTACTCCCCGGTGGTCCGATACAGTTCCCTGCGATATCTGTTCCCGCTGGCTGCAAGATGGGTCCTGCAGGTGGACCAAATGGATGCTGTAACCGCGTTTCTGCAGGGTGATCTAGCAGAAGAAATTTTCATGGAGCAACCCCCTTGTTTCATAGATGGTGCTAAACAATCTAAGGTTTGCCGCCTCAACAAAGCACTATACGGGCTGAAGCAATCCAGCCGAGTCTGGAATTCCAAACTGGATGCTGCTCTCCGGAAATTCGGCCTCGAGTGCACTGTATACGATCCGTGCGTATACTATCGTATCAGCGGTGGCAAAGTGCTTTTTGTTGCCGTTTATGTCGACGATGTCCTGATTTTTAGTAACTACAAACGTTGGAAAACAGAGATTAAATCGAAGCTTAGTCAGGAGTTTCAAATGAAGGACATTGGACCAGCAAAGCACGCCCTGGGTATCCGGATCACAAAAACCAAAGAAATGATTACTCTCGACCAGGAAGCCTACATCGATGCCATACTTGCCCGTTTCCAAATGACCAAGTGCAATCCGGTTACTTCCCCGATGAATGCAAGTGAGAAGCTGACGAAGAAAATGTGCCCGTCGACGCCTGAAGAGGAAGAACACATGAAGGATGTCCCGTATCGAGAAGCTGTGGGCTGTCTCATGTACCTTGCACAAAGTACGCGTCCGGATATCTGTTACGCCGTGAATATCCTCAGCCGGTTCAATACTAATCCCGGCGTGCGCCACTGGAATGCGGTGAAGCATCTACTGCGGTACGTAAAAGGGACCTCCAAATGTCGTCTGGTTTACCACCGCGACAAAGAGTCAACAATAGACGGTTTTTCGGATGCTAACTGGGCGTCCGATCCGGACGATAGGAAGTCAACCACAGGCTATGTGTTTACCGCTCAAGGAGGAGCTATATCGTGGTGCTGCAAGCGACAACAAACTGTTGCCCTATCCACTTGTGAAGCCGAGTATATGGCATTGTCGGCTGCAGTACAGGAAGCTTTATGGTGGAAGCGATTACGAAGCTTGTTCGAGAAGGAGGAGGCCATCGTAATCCACTGCGATAATCAAAGTTCCATATCCGTGGCGAAAAATGGTTTTCAACCAAGGACGAAACACATCGATACTCGCCATCATTTCATTCGTGATTCGTGGGAAAAAGGCGACGTGAAGGTGGTGTACATCAGCACAGACAAGCAGACTGCGGATGGCTTGACGAAACCATTACCTTCGGTAAAAATGACTGTTTGTCGTGAAGCAATGGGCTTACAACATCCAATGGGTTAAGGAGGAGTGTTGGCGAATGCAAAATTGCAATGGAAGCAACCCATATATGTAGTTCTAAGTTTTGACATTCAATAAAATCTCATTAGTTATTTGACCAGTACCTAGACCACACGCATAATCTATTAGCTCTGTTCCAATATAGCTTTGTTGAAGGTATTATAAATCAAGTTTCGAAACAAAATATCTCAAATTAATATAAATTTCTTATCTTTAATTATTAGTATTAATCAAATGATAGATTGTACCGATTGATTGGAAAATTCCATAAAAAAGAACTTCTCAGGTTCCACCGAGATTTGAACTCGGATCGCAGGATTCAAAGTCCTGAGTGCTAACCATTACACCATGGAACCGTTGGTAACATCGATATCCAAACAGCAACATTCAAAACACCATTTCCAATTTGCCATCAAATGATTCATAGCGCAGCAAAACCTCTCCAGCAGCTTGTTTACGCTTTCTGCTGATAAGTGAAACGCTTCCATTCATGGACTCTAAAACAAGAAACATGTAACCGCACATCGTCGACATGTGTTCGTCGAAGCCGATCGATCTCATCCATGATCGGCATTTGACGTAACCAACGCGACACCAACAGCGAAGCCGACTACGTGAGCCCTCGAAAAAAAAAAAAAAACAAAACTTCCAACCAACCAATTGAACGAGTTTACGGTTTCATTATTGGTCTGACTGTTTATTATGCCCGAAACCCTCAAGATAGGAAATCACGCTTTCAACATCATCAACTTGTGCGTTAGCTCGGCCATCTCGGCTGCGAGCAACGAAAATTTCGAACACTTGTGTCCACAAAACCCATCGGTTGCTTCGATGGCGAATGCACTTGTAAATAGGACTGACTGACTGCGCGCTGCCTGCGAACACGTGGTGTGTGGCTCCAGGAAAACCAGATTCAAAGCGCAAGTGTTCAAGTAGCATCATCACATCGCGTATCTTCCAAGCGCTCTAGCGCTGGCTTGAGTGAGTGTGAACTAGAAAATTGCGATCGTCAGTGGTTAGGGGTGTAGTCGGGGGGTAAGGGGTGATTCGGTCATAAATCAATCGAGGGACTTTTTTCATTAGGGCGAATCTAACATTGAGAGACTCTCTTCGATTTCTTTCTCTTTCATTCATATCTCAATCACATTTACGCTTTTCATTTTTATTATTTGTAGAGTGTGCTAGCCTGCACTGTTTTGTTTCGATCTGTACTAAAGAATCCCTTGAAAGTTTTATAGTGGCGCTGTAATAAATGAAAGAGAGCGAGACAGGAGAGAATCTCTCATTGTTAGATTCGCCATATTGAAAAAAGTTTCCAGCAATATTCTTGACAACTGTTTGAATTACTGGTTGGAATTTTTGGAGTTTCACTTTTTTTGAATGACGTTCAGTGTTTAATGATAATGTAGGACATCAAATTTTAATGAAACGAATTAATAATTCATATTAAAAGGACAAAAGGAAATTTTTTTCCCATTGAAATTTTCAGGAACAGAGAATAGTTAGTGGGATGGAACTTAACCGGTACTTTGAAGGAATTCAAAAAATATTTAAATTCAGTATAAATGGCTGTTTTGAGGAACTTTAAAGATCAACAGAAAAAACTAAAAACCGTAAGTTCTTTACAGAAAAAAAATGCCACTTCACATTTCAAACTCTGGCTACACCCTTTGCAATGTTGCACACATTGCATGTTTGCATACAAATACACATACTCAAGAAGGTCTGTTCTATCGGGTTTAATCTGGTTTAATTGAGGCTTCAGAGGTGTTCAATATGTAAGAAAGCAATTCACACTTGAAATATATGGGTCAATGTTAGCTTCTACAAACAAGGGCTAAAAAATGACATTCTGACTTGCCTGTGGATTGCAAATTTCAACGTTCTCACGTTTTAATCAACCTGTTTAGGCTGCCGATCGGAGAAGTCAAGATCTCGCGGGAATTTGAGATGAATAATTGAAATCAATTCCTTCGATGATCATGCATCAACTCGTTATCGTACGGAAGGTGACCACGGCGCAATGACTTAAGAGCGTCGGCAATCATCGGCTTGGCTACTTGGTTGCATATGAAACCCGCTTCCCACTTTGGGTCCGTATCTAATTCTGGGAAAGAAGGGAACTCACACGCATGTTTCGGTCGGACCGCGCTGCTGCGCCGGACCCAGCCGAGCAGGAAGGAATGTTGTTATTCGAAGTGGACGGACGCGCCCGGCAAGAAGGAGAAGGTCTCTTCTTGCGGGATTCCTCTTCGGGTTGGATATTCGTTGGAACACTTGTGCGCATCGAAACAACAACCATTAACCTCCTATGTGTGGTGTGGGAATCTCGGCGAGGTCCGTTTCTCTCGCTTTCCAGCGAAACGTGCAAGTGTTCACATCATCGCATCAGCAGAAGATTGTTGTTAGGTGTGGGAGGTGATTTTTTTGTTGTTCCTTCTTCCATCCAAAGTTGCAGCTGAAGATCGTCATCTTCTTCTCTGCTCTTTTGCGCTTCATGGGGGACCGGCAAAGAAGTATCACCACCATTAGCTTGGTTCTCTCAGGTGTGGATGATTTTCATGTTTCCAATCTTCTATGGACGTGTTCTCTTCTTTGCATTCCTGGCAACGCAACGACGACGACGACGACGACGAAGACGACGATGTTGGTGAGATCATAAAAGAATCGGTTACGAATGTAAAATAATTTTTTGGGGTTTAAATGTTTGGGGGGGGTTTTTGGGGGGGGGGGGGGGTTTTTGTTGTGGGATTTTTTTTCCCGGGGGGGTTTTTTTGGGGGGTTTTTTTTTTTTTTGTTTTTGAATGGGGGGGGGGGCGTAAGGGTTGGGGAAATCTAGGTGTGGTTGTTGGGGAGAAAAAAAGAGATTGAAATATGTGTGGTGGGGGGGGGTGGTTGTTTTTTTTTGGGGGGGTTTTTTTTGTTTGGGTGAATTTATTTAGACGACGGGGAAAAATGGGACCCAAAATCACAACTAATTAAAGGCCGCTGGATAAGTGCCCTGTAAAACAGCTTATCTTATGTAAAAAAATGCGAGGAATCGAATGGTGATGGTTTCATCTTGGGCAGACCCCGGGAAGTGGCTCATTTTGCCCGATTTTCCCCTAATTTCGGAAGAAAAATTGAATAATCACACATTTATCATATTAGCTCTGATAATATTGCATCCATTTGTGCTGTACTATTGTGGAAATGTCTGGAGAATCCAATGGAGGTAATATTGTCTTGTAAAAACGTCAGGAACTGTCCATTTTGCCTGATATTCCCCACATGCTGAAAGTACTAGATATGCCATGTGGTTTTGGAAATTTGGGCGAATTAGAATCTATAAAAATGCAATACACTATTGTGGAACTGTCCGGGGAACTGAATGGAGAGTATGTCGTCTTGTGTAAACATCAGTTATTGTCCATTTTACCCGCTTTTCCCTACATACTGGAAGAATCAATAGATAAAATGCGATTTTTGGAATAGCTGCGCATTAGAATCAAATCAAATGCACTACAATATTATGAAAATGTCTGGAAAATCGAATGAAGTGGATGTCGACCTATGCAGACTTCGAGAAGTGGCTCGTTTTGCCCGATTTTCCCTTAATTTTGAAAAAAATAATTGGATAATCCTACATTTATCATATTTTCACTAATAATATTGAACCCATTTGGGATCTACTATTGTGAAAATGTCTGGAGAATTCAATGAAAGCAATATCGTCTTGTAAAAGCTCATGAACTGTTCATTTTTCCTCACATATTGAAAATACTAGATATGTCATGTGGTTTTCGAAATTTCCGCGAATTAGAATGTATAAAAATGCAATGCACTATTGTGAAACTGTCTGGGGAATTGAATGGAGGGGATTTCGACTTGTGTAGACATCAGTTATTGTCCATTTTATCCGCTTTTCCCTGCATACTGGAAGAATCAGTATATATAATGCGGTTTTTGAAATAGCCGTGCACTACAATAAAATCAAATGCACGGTAATATTACCTCGGGAAGTAACTCATTTTGCCCGATTTTCCCCTTATTTTTGAAAAAAAATAAAAAATCCCCGCGTTTTTCATATTAGCTTTGATAATATTGAACCCATTTGTGCTTTAGTATTGTGAAAATATCTGGAAAATCAAACGGAGGTAATATCGTCTTGTGAAAACGTCAGGAACTGTCCATTTTGCACCGATTTTCACCACATATTGGAAAATAATACATTAAGCCCTAAAGAAAACGGCGCTAAGTTGAAATCTGGCATTAATTTCCATGAAGGATGTTATAAAAAGCCAAAGAAGAACTATGGAGTTAGAGAATAATGTTATTAAAACATCTCAAAGCAGTTTTAATTTTGTATTTGTTGCATGTAAGTTGATCGATTAAATTTAAATGTCTCAATATTTTCAATTTTTTTTGTATAAGCAAACTATTGCAAATACTTACGTCAAATGATGAATCCAACCATTCCGTATGGTTCTCAAAGAACTTTAATCTACTATGCGTACCAGCCCAACGACGACGAAATTGTTTGATCCACTTTTTAACTTCTTGATCTATCTTCTTCTCATTTTCATGTAAATTCGCACCGAATAATGAAGTTATGTGCTTCTTGCTTCGACCAGACTCAATATACAATGTCGCAATATCTCTATTTGAAAGCATTCTTACTGAAACTATAAACTCTTGAATGAAATTAATTCAAACATGTATCAGCTGTTTGAAATAGACACTGCATTCTCTCGAATACAAAAATAGAAGTGGGAGAACTCAATGATGAACGGTGAGAGGTGACGCATTTTGTCAAATGAAGTTGTATTCGTATGTCAAAACACCGTAAACATAATGCATAATGCCATGTGCCTTATCTATAGGTGAAGCAGTACCTCTTGCGAGTGTCTTTGTGAGCACGACCAACTAAATGAGTGGTAGTGCAGTTTCGTGTACGCTGCGTACGAGGCACCCGAGCGGATGAAAAAATCACGAATTTTGTTCAGAGAACTGGTTCTTGTGCCGTCGTCACTTTTCATCTCCGGAAATGTTTCATAGTATTGCTTGCGAATACAATCAAACATGCTCATGTGCAACTCCTGTATGTGTGTCTCAATAGTTACAAGTTTTGTTTACAAAAGCTGATATGCCATTTTTAAGTGTTACGCGTAACATTCGCTTGTATTCGCCTTCAAGGAGGCTCTCTGAGAAAATTACCCTGTGCAATTTCCCAGACATTTTCATAATATTGCCGTGCATTTGATTTCATTGTAGCGCAGGGCTATTTCAAAAACCGCATTGTACTGATTCTTCCAGTATGCAGGGAAAAGCGGATAAAATGGACAATAACTGATGTCTACACAAGTCGAAATCCCCTCCATTCAATTCCCCAGACAGTTTCACAATAGTGCATTGCATATTTATACATTCAAATTCGCGGAAATTTCGAAAACCACATGACATATCGAGTATTTTCAATATGTGGGGAATATCGGGCAAAATTAACAGTTCATGAGGTTTTTACAAGACGATATTGCCTTCATTGGATTCTCCAGAAATTTTCTCCATAGTAGATCCCAAATGGGTTCAATATTATTAGTGAAAATATGATAAATGTAGGATTATTCAATAATTTTTTCAAAATTAAGGGAAAATCGGGCAAAACGAATTATTTCCCGATGTCTGCATAGGTCGACATCCACTTCATTCGATTTTCCAGACATTTTCATAATATTGTAGTGCATTTGATTTGATTCTAATGCGCAGCTATTCCAAAAATCGCATTTTATCTATTGATTCTTCAAGTTTGTAGGGAAAAGCGGGCAAAATGGACAATAACTGATGTTTACACAAGACGACATACTCTTCCCGGGATCTGCCTAAGATGAAACCATCACCATTCAATTTCGCGTTTTTTTTACAAGAGAAGGGGTTTTTTGGGGGGCCCTTATCCGGGGGGTTTTTATTTGTGGTGTTGTGGGGGCTCTTTTCCCCCGTGGGGGGGGGGTTTTGGAGTGGGTGTTGGTTTTGTTGAAGAAGCCACCACCGCCGCGGGGGGGAAAATATATAAGTGCTGGGGGGGTTTGTGCCTTGGTCCTGTCCTTTTTTTTTATTTTTATATTATTAGTTTTTTGAGTATATGTATATAAAATTATCAACTATGAAGTGTATTGCAAAGTTTTGCACTAACCGCGGAGGTGTTCAATCATTGAATCATCGCATATCTCTGTACTCTGAGGATTACTAGGTGGACTTCAAATGGTGAGTTGACAACTTCGAAGGAGGGTGCGATCGACCTCTGGTCCTTATAAGTTCCTACCTCACGCCTCCACGATTCATATGATCACAAAAGACTGCCAGCTGAAACATGGAGACGCTGGTTGGCGTAGCCTGGGCAATGTTGTCATTTTTACAATAGCGAAGTGAGGGGGTGCGACCTGTAAATCATATCATATAATTTTCCATTCTCATATCAATTATTAATTTCAGTACGCTTTGGAATCATCTTTGCGTTCCAAAGTCATTTATCTCGAGAGCCTGGGGCAACATGACATGGATGAAAAGATCAATTTGTTTTTCAGCATTTTAGCATAACATTTACTTTGAAATTGCACTTCTGAATTTCAACTACTATATTCATAATAGACTGGCATGCGCTTATAAGCAGTATACGATTATATTTAAATATTTTATTTAGTAGTATTATGATAAGACAAGCCATTTATTTAAGAAATCATCAAACAGGGCTCTTCGATCGCTCCAATTTCTATCTTTGAAATGTCACTAGGACAGTATAAAGAAAATTTTCATCAACATGTGTTAAAAAACAAATCATTTTTATTTATATTTTATATTTTGATTTGGTAGAAATTTGTGTTTCATTTACATGTCAAATTTGGTTCCATTTGCGTCATTGGCTCTCGAGTTATGCTAAAAATAATGTTTCATTTTTACGCGAGTCTCCCCTTGCAGAAGGCGGAGAGGTCTCAAACCACATTAGAAACAATTATTTCCTTCCATAACCTCGACATGCCAAATTTGGTTCCATTTGCTTGATTTGTTCTCGAGTTATGCAGAAACATGTGTTTCATTTGTATGGGAGACCCCCCATCCTACCAGAGAGAGAGAGAGAGAGAGTAGGGGTCTTGAACTACCGTAGAAACATTTATTGCCTTTCAAATCCCCGCATGTCAAATTTAGTTCCATTTGCTGTATTAGATCTAGAGTTATGAAGAAATTTTAGTTTCATTTGCTGGGTTTGCCAATGGCAGTCGAAGGATTTGTTGACTGGACAAGGGTTCGTGGAGTCGCCAGTCCCTTGTCATGAGAAGACACGCGGCGTAGTCTTTCGAAGGTCCTCATTTACTGGCCCTGCTACACCAAGCCATCCCGTAGGCTATATTTCCGGGGCAACCTGCTGAGAATAGTCCAGCAGACATAGGTAATCCTTGCACTGATGGTGGGTTCTTATCACATCACATCACATCACATCTTTTTGAGGATTACTAGGTGATTCCTAATGTTGACTTCAGACTTGGCGATTCCATTATTTAACGGCTGAATGAAGCAGAATTCTCTTAAAAATACTGACATTGGACACTGTGTCAGAGCAGAAACATAGCTATAATCTTCGGCATCTTCCCAACACGGCACCAGTGAAGTGAATAGACTATAATGTTAAAAATGGACTTCTGTAAAAATTTTGGCAAATTTTTCTTTTAAGAATAAAAAAAAAAAATACAAAAAAAAGAATTTGTTTTTGTTTTTTAACTCTTTAATTATTCCAAATTTTACATTATTTTACATTCATATATTAACCTAGGTGCTCCTGCTAAGTAATTAAAATTTCAACCTTATATGCTATCATTCATATCTAATTGTGTTAATATTATTTTTACTTTGTCTATTCAGTATTTTTAACAGGGTTCCTTTTGCATGCGTTTAAGAATAATTATTGATTTCTTAAAACTAGTTCTTATCTATAGAGAGAATTGATCATTGCAATTGAAGACTGCAATGATTTTTGTGTCAAATTATGAATTATTTTGTTGGAAATTTCTTCTAGAGTCTCAACGTTCGAAATTCTATGTAATTCAATAGTACTGAACCAGGGTGGCAGCTTCAAAATCATTTTCAGAACTTTGTTCTGAATCCTTTGAAGTGCTTTTTTCCTAGTAGCACAACAACTAGACCATATTGGCACAGCATAAAGCATGGCCGGTCTAAAGATTTGTTTGAATATTAGAAGGTTGTTCTTGAAAGTTTGGATTTTCTGTTTATAAGAGGAGATAAACATTTTTTATATTTATTACATTTGGCTTGTATGCCCTCAATGTGATCTTTAAAAGTTTATTTTTGATCAAGTATCAGTCCAAGATATTTTACTTGATTTGACCAAGAAATTGGAACTCCGTTCATAGTGACCATATGACTATTACTTGGTTTCAAAAATGCAGCTCTAGGCTTGTGTTAGAATATTACAAGTTGAGTTTTGGAAGCATTAGGAGAAATCTTCCATTTTTGAAAATAATCTGTAAAAATGTCCAAGCTTTTTTGTAGCCTCCTGGATATAACACGAAGACTTTTTCCTTTAGCGGAAATGCCTGTGTCATCAGCAAAGCAAGATTTTTGACAGCCCTGAGGTAAATCAGGAGATCTGAAGTGAAAATGTTTTAAAGTATTGGCCCAAGAATGCTACCTTGAGGAACACCAGCTCTGACAGGCAATTGATCAGATTTAGAATTTTGATAATTTACTTGCAAAGTTCTATCAGTTAAGTAGTTTTAAACTAATTTCATGATATAAAGCGGAAAATTGAACTTTTTCAGTTTCGCAATCAAACCTTCATGCCAAACACTGTCGAATGCTTTTTCTATGTCTAGAAGAGCAACTCCAGTGGAGCAGCCTTCAGCTTTGTTTGAACGAATTAAATTTGTAACTCTCAAAAGTTGATGGGTAGTTGAATGCCCATGGCGAAATCCAAACTGTTCATCAGCAAAAATTGAGTTTGTATTGATGTGAAGCATCATTCTATTCAAAATTATTTTTTCAACAAGCTTATTTATTGTAGAAAGCAAACTGATTGGTCGGTAGCTAGAAGCTTCAGCCGGATTTTTGTCTGCCTAAAAAATTGGTACAACTTTTGCATTTTTCCATTTATCTGGAAAGTATGCCAGATGAAAACATCTGTTAAATAGTTTTACCAAGAACGACAAAGTACTCTCAGGGAGTTTTTTGATGAGGATGTAGAAAATTCCATCATCACCTGGTGTTTTCATATTTTGAATTTTTTTAGTTATAGTTTTTACTTCATCCAAATCAGTTCCCCCAGAATCATCAAAAATATTTTCTTGTACGAAAATATTCAGATACTCCCTGGAAACTTGATCCTCAATAGGACTTTTAAGACCCAAACTGAAATTATGGGAGCTCTCAAACTGCTTAACAAGTTTTTGAGCTTTTTTCGCATTTGTGAGCAAAATTTTATCACCTTCCTTAAGCGCTGGTATAGGCTTTTGAGGTTTTTTCAATATTTTAGAGAGTTTCCAGAAAGGTTTGGAACTCGGATCTAATTTTGACACATTATTTTCAAAATGTTTGTTCCTCAGGGAAGAGAAGCGTTTTTTAATGTGTTTTTGTAAATCGCGCCATATAACTTTCATAGCGGGATCACGTGTTCTTTGATATTGACGCCTACGTACATTTTTCAGACGAATCAAGAGCTGAAGAGCGTCATCAATTATAACTGAATCGAATTTAACCTCGCATTTTGGCACTGAAGCAGCTCTTGCTCTATTTATTGAGAAAGCCAGAGATTCAAGAGCATTATTAATTGCATTTTTTGTTTGCAATGGAACATTAGGATCAAAGTTGTATTCCATAGATGTTCGATATTGATCCCAATTAGCTCTATGGTAGTTGAAAGTAGAACTGATGGAATTAGAAATGATTTATTGAGATATTTCAAATGTGACTGGAAAGTGATCAGAACCAAAGTCAGCATGGGTAATCAATTGACTACAAAGTTGACCTGAATCAGTTAGGACCAAATCAATAGTTGAGGGATTTCTGGCTGAAGAAAAGCAAGTTGGGATGTTTGGGTATTGAATAGTGTAGTAGCCTGCGGAACAATGATCAAATAGTATATTACCATTGGCATTGCTTTGCGAATTATTCCATGAGCGGTGTTTTGCATTGAAATCACCAATAACGAAGAATTTAGACCTATGACAGGTAAGTTTCTGGAGGTCACTAACATGTTTCTTCTAGAATAGCTGAATAGCTTCTCCAAATTTGTTTGAACAAGCTCTAATTCAACACCGATGTTTGTTGGGACGTCCTCCATTTTCAAGCAAAAATTCAACATTGCATAAACTATTTAACTACTGGAATCAATAACTGCATCAAGCAAGTTGAGCAATCTATGTTCATACATCTAAAGCCACGACTGAAGGATTTGGTGAAACTAAAGTCCTTCGAAGCCATTCATGCCTTTTGGCAACTTTATGCTTCTATTGATTTCCAACTTGTCGTTTTAGCACCGCCCGGGGGATACTTGGTCCTATACCCAATGATTTCATTATCTCCAATCCGATCAACCAATCGCAATGTTTTGTGATATAGTGGGTTGAATATTATAATTTGAGATAACTCAATTCAGACGTCTTCCAATTTTGGCAGATCGACAGGCAATGGGTGGATAACCACCTGGTACCTCATAGCAATATACTTAGAGGGGGAGGGGGGGTGGCAAACAACACCCCCTTTAATTCTTTTGGCAGCGTTAGATTCAAAAACTCATTCGCTCCATGGTAATTACCAGCAAATTCCGTTTGAGCTCATCTGGTACCCGGAAATCTGGGTTTTCGGGGCTGTGGTCCTGTACGGAGACACAATTTCGGAACATCTATTGAATTTCCAGGAATGGATGTCAGAATCTTTTGAATTATTCCAGAAACTATTTGTATTCCTTTGTGGGCCATATGTTGACTTGTCAAACAGCCATTCTGTAACAGGTTCCCGTGGGGCCTCGAGTGGCCATGAATATATTTAGAAGGAAACCCTGGCAATATGGGTATCAAACTTCGTGAAATTTCTCCAGTAGGATATTTTTCAAAATTTAGTGGTCATCTGATGATTTGTCCTTGGACCTGTCTTTCCGGAACAGGTTCCCGTGGGGCCTCGAGGGGCCATGAACATTTTCAGTAGAAAACCCTGGCAATATGGGTATCGAAATTCATGAAATTTCCCCAGTAGGGTATTTATCAACGTTTTGTGGCCATCTGATGATTTGACCTTGGATCTGTTTTTCCGAAACAGATTTTCGTGGGGCCTCGAGCGGCCATGAACATTTTCAGAAGGAAACCCTGGCAATGTGGGCATCAAAATTCATGAAATATCTCTAGTATGATATTTCTCAACGTTTTGTGGCTAGTTTTATTCATGGCTCCTCGAGGCCTCACAGGAACCTGTTCCGAGATGACCGTTCCGAGGACAAATTATCAGATCGCCACAAAACGTTGAGAAATGTCCTACTGGTGAAATTTCATGAATTTTGATACCCATATTGCCAGGGTTTCCTTCTAAATATATTCATGGCCATTCTAGGCCCCACGGGAACCTGTTCCGGAATGACCGGTCCAAGGTTAAATCATCAGATGGCCACTTAACCTTGAAAAATATCCTACTGGAGAAATTTCTTGAATTTTGATACCGATATTGCCAGTGTTTTCTACTGAAAATGTTCATGGCCCCTCGAGCCCCCCCCCGGAAATCTGTTCCGGAAAGACCGGTCCAAGGAAAAATCATCAAATGGACACTAAACATTGAGAAATATCCTACTGGAGAAATTTCATGAATTTTGATACCCATATTGCCAGTGTTTTCTACTAAAAATGTTCATGGCCGCTCGAGGCCCCACGGGTACCTGTTCCGGAAAGATAGGTCCGAGGACAAATCATCAGATGGCCACAAAATGTTGAGAAATATCCTACTGGAGAAATTTCATAAATGTTGATTCCCATATTGCCATATTCTACTGAAAATGTTCATGGCCACTCTAGGCCCCACGGGAACCTGTTACAGAATGGCCGTTCCAGCAACAAGATGGCACATGGCCCACAATAGAACAGAAATAGTTTCTAGGAATTATGCTAAAGATTTTGACATCCATTCCTCGAAATTCAATAGATTTTCCGAAATTTTGTCTCCGTACCGGAACACAGCCCTGGAAACCCGGATTTACAGAAACCAGATGAACTCAAATGGCCATTGCTTTAAATGTCCCTAAAGTGAATGAGTTTTTGAATCTAACAGTGCCAAAAAAAATGAAATCGGTCAACAATTGCCAGAGTTATAATTATTTGAATTTGGTGGGTACCCGGATAAACTGTTGATCATTTAAGGGGTAAAACAAATCTAACTTCCCCCTTTCGGCCCCCCTTGCTACTATACGAAATGTTTTTATGCTAAACGTTGCTTTCTAACTTTTATTAAGATGTCACTGAATTTCAGCTTCCTGTTTTAAAATAAACGATAAAATTTCGTAATGTAAATCATGAAAAGGTACTCCCTGTCGATCACATAAGGGTTAAAACCTTGTTTCTCGAATTCCTTTTAACTCCTATCAAAGGTTTTATTTCGACTTTATGAACTCGTAAAATGCTGTATTGAAATGCCGTTTTAGGACTCATTGATATTATCTTATTATGGTCAGTTGAAAAAGCATTTTAAAACCATTTTGCCTCCAGTAAACGCATTAAACGGCAAATTGGCATTGAAGAAAGTCACCATAAGACCAAATAGTTTTATAATAGTCATTGCGAAGAAAAATTGACTTTATGGCAAAACTGTGATTTTTTTCTCCAATCGCCATATTGAAATATAAGAAATAATTGAAATGTGGAAAAATAAATGCATCTAATTTTCCATGGTTTGCAAATAAACTGTAGATCGGAGACTATTTCGGCATTCGTTTTGATAATCTCATCCAATTCCAAGCACTTTTCAGGAAATTCATTATTAATTTATCGAATGTATTTTATAAAATTTGATTTATGTTGTTGTGAACTCGCATAATTTCCGAAGCGCATTAATTTTTGGCTCTTGTCGCGCCAATATTCACCATACAAATAAACGCGCATATAATTTGGAGCATAATACGCTGTAGAAAACACAATTTGTTTTGGATATTTTGCTATCTCACAAAATTTCCCGCAACACTAGACTTTTTTTTTACTGCTAAATGAATCAGAACAGCAGAGAATCGAACAAAGCAGAACAACAAAAACCAACCTCGATTTCACAGTGAAGTTTGACAGCTGTGGCCATTTGGCCTCATTCTGGTTTTAATGGCAGCCAATAGGTTTTATGAAGGTTCTCAAGTGGTCATAACATCTCTCACTAGAACATTTTCAAAATCTTTATGTTCTTATAAAGGTTTTATTAACTTGTTTTCACAACCGTCTATAGAATGGGCCACTTTGTGCAAATTTTGGCTTTAAAGAAGCATAAAGGAGGTGTTGGTAGACAAAACAGTTTTGAATGTAGTTTTATCAACAAAGCCGGGAGGAATGCTATACGGCTGAAATAAAACTAAAATTGTTACTTGGGTACCGTTTGTTTGTTTTTATCATAGTTACACACTATTGCTATGTTATTCGCAGTTCATATCTCACTTTGAACTCACTTTGATTGAACAAGTGTTCTCCGATCAGTCCAAATTTATACTTCTAAAAGTAAATTCATAAATACATTCTTCGTGAAAGATTTCATGAGCGATAGCATTCGGTGTCTTATTTGTGGATCATCTCATAATTTTTCCTCTTTTCCAATTTCTCAATAAGTCTATTCTGCTCCAACTTGAATGCCACATCTTGCCACATTGAACGCTTCTGCGTTCAAATACAGGCAGCGGAGGGATTAATTAAAATTCTATTAACAAGACTCAAGACTTAATTTTTCATGAATTCCTCAAGCTATTGCAACAAACATTTCAGAGATTTGAGTCGACAGCTTTCATTTTCATTTGAAGAAAAACTCGGCATTAAGCCCGGCTTTAGTTCCTTCGAACCACACGTCGTAGGTAGTGAAAGATCGCGGTGGCAATCGGCCGACAGCAAAGTCGTGATATATCTTGACAAACACTGTAAATTATTGCAATCTGATAAAATCGCTCGTTTGCCAACGACGGTCTCTCGGAGGCACTTCCCACAGAACATTGGCATCCAGGCGGTGGTGGTGACTGGTGAACAAATAACTTCTCGCTTTCAGATTGAACTCTGAGCCCCCATGGGCCTAACCTTTAGTGCACACTTCATCCGATGTTAGTTGGTGGGATTTGAATGTTTGTTTAACGATCAGTTCACCACTAAAAGTTGTTCAATATGCCTTAACAGCCAGATCAGGTCATTCGAGATATATTTACGATAAATCGGTCGGAATCTGTACTGTCTGTACGAGGGCTGGGCCGCGTTGGCCGGGAGATATGGGATGCAATTGTACTCTGAGTCAATGTTGAAGTCGTGCATTTGGTATGAAATACGAGCGTTCTTTCGGTGATTTATGATATTTATGGGACCGTACTTGTACATTTTTGTGTTCTGATGTCATTCAACTTCAATTCTCCATTCAATAAGACGATAACACTCAAACCAATCAATCAACAAAGCCCAAAATTTCGGTCAAACTTGTTGACTTTACCGTCCGAAACAAACAAACATCCGATTCCGATATCATCCTACAGTCCAATGACCTGTTTGGCAGTAGTCGTTGTCGTCATCGTCGACGTCGTCGTCGCTCGGACACCACCAACATACACGACAATGTCCACCAAGCAAACAAATTTGATCGTCGTTCGATGTCGCCCGATAAAATATCGATTTTCTCCCTCGAGGCCCAACTCATGTCAACTCCAATCCAAATACAGAAGCCAAAAAGTGATCAAATTGATTAATTTACAACTCACCTTGCATGTGCATGCTGCCGATCGCCAAGCAAGTCGTTGCGTAGCAACCCAATCCGACTCCAAGATTGAAAACAATTTGATCAAACGCAAAGCAGGCCATGCTCGCACCGCTCCATTCGCACACCGCGCCCAGCCTTTTCGTACGTTGGGGGAAAATCGCTCAACACATGTTCAATTGCTGTTAAATGTACCTATAAATTTAATTAAGCCACCGTTGTACGCACGCGTTTTGCCAAAGTGATCTATAGACGGGAGCGCCAAAGTGAGTGAGTGAGAAAATTGCTCCCGATCGGGGATCGCTTTTTAAAGCTACCACCGTTTGTCCGATATGTGGGCCGCTCCGAAGTGGTGAACTGTTTTCAATGATTGCCGCACCGATCGTGTCGACCAGCGGAAAGTCTTACGGGAAAAAGAGCCGCCGTTTTCGGTTTTCCTCAACTCTACGTTTGATAATAACACGTTACCCACTGACTTAACCGGGCGGTGAACGGATTGACCAGCTGACTTGGAGTAGTCGAAGTATCGGCGAGTTGGACGCTGGAACTGACCTATGCTGAGGCGGAACAGGTTGCGGGAAAGCGGATTGGAAAAGCAAGCCGCGGGTGCAGGTGTTTCGAAATGCAGTACGCAGTAACTGAATCTGATTCTAACAGTTCAGTCTAACGAAACGGTTTGATAACTTATTGAATGATAGAATCTAGAGGGGGTTTTTTCCTTAATGAAAAATAAAAAAAAATTTTTTTTTATATAAAAAAAAATAATTTTATATTCTAAAAAAAATTTAGAATGATAGAATCTAAAGTTTCTGAATCTAAATCTGAATCTAAGATTTAAAATTTTTTTTTTACTAAAATCTGAATCTAAATCTGAATCTAAATCTGAATCTAAATCTGAATCTAAATCTGAATCTAAATCTGAATCTAAATCTGAATCTAAATCTGAATCTAAATCTGAATCTAAATCTGAATCTAAATCTGAATCTAAATCTGAATCTAAATCTGAATCTAAATCTGAATCTAAATCTGAATCTAAATCTGAATCTAAATCTGAATCTAAATCTGAATCTAAATCTGAATCTAAATCTGAAGGTTTTTTCCAACCTCGGCGTTTCGTAATCTCGGATTTGAATTGGGGTTTTGGAATTCCGAGATTTTGAAATCACGGAATTTCAGAAACTCCGAATCTTTGAATCATGGAGTCTCTAAATTTCAGAATCTTGATATCACGGAATCAAGGAATCACGGAATCAAGGAATCACGGAATTAAGGAATAACGGAACCAAGGTATCTCGATATTTTGAAATCTCACAAACATGGACTCATGAAGTCTTTGAATCTTGAAATACCGGGATCTCGGAGTCTTGAAATCTCGGAATCTCGGAATCTTGAAATCTTGAAATCTTGGAATCTAGAAATCTTGGAACCACGGGGCCTTGGAAACTTGAAATCGGATTCTCCAAGTTACGAAGCCTTGGAATCCCGGAATCTCGGAGTCTAGGAACCTTGGAATCTGGAGACCTTGAAGTCTCAAAAACACGAAATTTTGGAACCTCGGAATATCTGATTCTATCAATATTTGAATATCTTAAGCTCTGAATCTCGGAGTCTCTTGTTCCGAATCTGAGTTGTTTAAGTTAACATATGTGAATTGGAATTGGATTAGAAAAAGACTGGGTTTGGATTGGATTTGGATTGGATATGAATTGGATTTGGATTGGATTTGAATAAGATTTGGATTGGATTTGGATTGGATTGGATTGGATTTGGATTGGATTTGGATTGGATTTGGATTGGATTTGGATTGGATTTGGATTGGATTTGGATTGGATTTGGATTGGATTTGGATTGGATTTGGATTGGATTTGGATTGGATTTGGATTGGATTTGGATTGGATTTGGATTGGATTTGGATTGGATTTGGATTGGATTTGGATTGGATTTGGATTGGATTTGGATTGGATTTGGATTGGATTTGGATTGGATTTGGATTGGATTTGGATTGGATTTGGATTGGATTGGATTGGATTTGGATTGGATTTGGATTGGATTTGGATTGGATTTGGATTGGATTTGGATTGGATTGGATTTGGATTGGATTTGGATTGGATTTGGATTGGATTTGGATTGGATTTGGATTGGATTTGGATTGGATTTGGATTGGATTTTGGATTGGATTTGGATTGGATTTGGATTGATTTGGATTGGATTTGGATTGGATTTGGATTGGATTTGGATTGGATTTGGATTGGATTTGGATTGGATTTGGATTGGATTTGGATTGGATTTGGATTGATTTGGATTGGATTGGATTGGATTTGGATTGGATTTGGATTGGATTTGGATTGGATTTGGATTGGATTTGGATTGGATTTGGATTGGATTTGGATTGGATTTGGATTGGATTTGGATTGGATTTGGATTGGATTTGGATTGGATTTGGATTGGATTTGGATTGGATTTGGATTGGATTTGGATTGGATTTGGATTGGATTTGGATTGGATTTGGATTGGATTTGGATTGGATTTGGATTGGATTTGGATTGGATTTGGATTGGATTTGGATTGGATTTGGATTGGATTTGGATTGGATTTGGATTGGATTTGGATTGGATTTGGATTGGATTTGGATTGGATTTGGATTGGATTTGATTGGATTTGGATTGGATTTGGATTGGATTTGATTGGATTTGGATTGGATTTGGATTGGATTTGGATTGGATTTGGATTGGATTTGGATTGGATTTGGATTGGATTTGGATTGGATTTGGATTGGATTTGGATTGGATTTGGATTGGATTTGGATTGGATTTGGATTGGATTTGGATTGGATTTGGATTTGGATTGGATTTGGATTGGATTTGGATTTGGATTGGATTTGGATTGGATTTGGATTGGATTTGGATTGGATTTGGATTTGGATTTGGATTGGATTTGGATTGGATTTGGATTGGATTTGGATTGGATTTGGATTGGATTTGGATTGGATTGGATCTGGATTATTTGATTTTCGTTATTTGTGATTTGCTATTTGTTATATTTTATTTGTTATTTGTTATTGATTATTAATTATTTGTTATTTGTTATTTGTTATTTGTTATTTGTTATTTGTTATTTGTTATTTGTTATTTGTTATTTGTTATTTGTTATTTGTTATTTGTTATTTGTTATTTGTTATTTGTTATTTGTTATTTGTTATTTGTTATTTGTTATTTGTTATTTGTTATTTGTTATTTGTTATTTGTTATTTGTTATTTGTTATTTGTTATTTGTTATTTGTTATTTGTTATTTGTTATTTGTTATTTGTTATTTGTTATTTGTTATTTGTTATTTGTTATTTGTTATTTGTTATTTGTTATTTGTTATTTGTTATTTGTTATTTGTTATTTGTTATTTGTTATTTGTTATTTGTTATTTGTTATTTGTTATTTGTTATTTGTTATTTGTTATTTGTTATTTGTTATTTGTTATTTGTTATTTGTTATTTGTTATTTGTTATTTGTTATTTGTTATTTGTTATTTGTTATTTGTTATTTGTTATTTGTTATTTGTTATTTGTTATTTGTTATTTGTTATTTGTTATTTGTTATTTGTTATTTGTTATTTGTTATTTGTTATTTGTTATTTGTTATTTGTTATTTGTTATTTGTTATTTGTTATTTGTTATTTGTTATTTGTTATTTGTTATTTGTTATTTGTTATTTGTTATTTGTTATTTGTTATTTGTTATTTGTTATTTGTTTTGTTGTTATTTGTTATTTGTTATTTGTTATTTGTTATTTGTTATTTGTTATTTGTTATTTGTTATTTGTTATTTGTTATTTGTTATTTGTTATTTGTTATTTGTTATTTGTTATTTGTTATTTGTTATTTGTTATTTGTTATTTGTTATTTGTTATTTGTTATTTGTTATTTGTTATTTGTTATTTGTTATTTGTTATTTGTTATTTGTTATTTGTTATTTGTTATTTGTTATTTGTTATTTGTTATTTGTTATTTGTTATTTGTTATTTGTTATTTGTTATTTGTTATTTGTTATTTGTTATTTGTTATTTGTTATTTGTTATTTGTTATTTGTTATTTGTTATTTGTTATTTGTTATTTGTTATTTGTTATTTGTTATTTGTTATTTGTTATTTGTTATTTGTTATTTGTTATTTTATTTGTTATTTGTTATTCGGTTATTGGAATTTTGATTCGAAGTTTGAAACTTGGTATTTTTAACATGGAATTTGAAAGCTTGGAATTTTGAAACATGGAATTTAGGAACTTGGAATTTTTAAACTTGGAATTTGAAACTTGAAATTTGAAACTTGGAATTGAACTTGGAATTTTGAAGCTTGGAAATTGAAATTTTAACTATTTTGAATTTTGATTTATGGAATTTCGAAACTTGGAATGTCGATACTTGGAATTTTGAAACTTGGTATTTTTAACAAGGATTTCTTAAGCTTGGAATTTTGAAACTTGGAATTTTGTTACTTGCAATTTTGAAAATTATTATTCGGAAACTTGGAATTTGATTGGAATTTTGAAACTTGGAATTTTAAAATTGGAATTTGGAAGCTTGGAATTTTTAAACATGGTTCTTTGAAACTTGGAATTTCAATTCTGGATATTTTTAATTATGTTTTGTTTGGAATCATTTTATATTTTGGGAAATTTATTATATTTTTTATATGTTTCTCTTAATTGATGTAGTATTTTTTATGTAAGGTTTCTTTTTATTTTTTTGTGCTTGTTTAATTTGATTTTCGTAATTTTTTTTTTCTCTCATATCATTGGTGTTTTTCTTAATTGCATTACTTCTTTCTTCATATTTCCATTTATTTTATTTGATTTCAAATAAAGTTATGGTTTTTTAGTTGTTGTTGTAACACTTTTTTATTTTAACTTGATTTATATTTAATTTGTTTAATAGTCTTGGGTTGACTTTATGTGCTGTGCGTTATAGTCCCGTAAATATTAACAATGAGTGATGCAGTCTATTGCGTTTGAAAACGATACTTGAAGATTCAATCTAATACCATTCTATACCCATTATCGTGAAATTAAATTTTAATGGTTATCGTGAGATAAACATCAGACCTATGCAATTTTTGTAACACTGCTTAAACATTTGCAATTCCCATCTAGATTGCTCTCCTAAAACATGAGTTAGTTTGGTTAATAACTGACATTTCAGAATTCATTTGAAGATGACATGTCAATCGTTGTCTACTGGCGTTAAAAGTTCTTCAACTATGACTATTTGAAATTCTCCTATCTACAACTTTATCTCAGATGGTTTTACAGAAAACCGTCAAATGAAATAGTTATTAATAATTTTGGGGATTGATAAGCTCCTGCCATGTTCAAGCAGCTTGTTGTTCAGCAACACTGCATTGTGCAGTGTGACATGCCATGATTTTTGTGCTTTTAATACCAATGTTGCTTGTTGAGCAGTTAATTGAGATTAATTATAAGACAATAGAGTCTTTGAACGTAAATAAATTTTGTTCCTAACATTCATTTGAAAAGCCATTTTCAGCTAAATAATTAGCGTAACTACAAATTTATAAAACGGATTGATATGGTGAACTAATAGAGTGATGCAAACACAAAAATTTGAATTTTCTATATTGGTTCCCATACAAACTTCAAATAGTATGTAGCAGTTTCAATCCAAACGATTTCAAATTTTTGGGATTATTAGCCTCCCATGGGCCTAAGTTGAAACTATTCAAGCACTGAGGAGCGGGGGTAAGGACATTTTCTCAACCTGAGAATGATTAACATGCTCTCTGCGCTGGACACAGTTTGAAAAGACACAGCAAAACACTCAAACGATTAAAAAAATATGTAATGAACGTGATTTGATCATGGGCCTAGGAGATTATTTGATCAAATATGATCATCTATCATCACCTGAAATTTTCTAAACAGGAACCCTGTACAGTTGCGATATTAATGGGAACAGAAACAAGCACGGGTCTTTATTTAATTCCTTGCGATGTAACAGAACCATTCAGAAGTTGAAAACACAACCTTCATTGCAAGATTCTTGTTGCGGAGATACGGTTTAAGATACTGAACAAGATCGTTAGCAAATTTTTCCAGAAACTATGTTGAATCGTAGATATTGAGTTTGGTAGATATTACCGCGTATTACCATCGAAGTTTTAAAGCAATGCTGTTAGCAAAAAAAAACTACAATTCAACGAACGCAGAGTTATTGTACCATTTCAGTCAATCCCATCGATTACAAGCGCAATCAAACTTCCATTGCCGCATCTTCCTTTCCCAAACAATTCGCATTCATGTACGAGCTCCCACTCCCCTTGCCTTGCCCTGCTCTGGTGCCGCATCAAATGCGGCCAATTCAATTCATGTTAATTTTCGTAAATGGCATCGGTTACACGCGGAGCTTCCCGGCGTCGTCGTCGTCGTCCCCGATCGGTCGACTCGCCTCGAGTGCATGCAATTTTCTGTCTCAGCTGCAACCGAAGAGTTGGCGTTAAATTCGGTCCATTATATCCGAGATCGAGCCACGCGGTGACGGTCGGCGAAGAAGGTGGCAGGAGGAAAGATTGCCCCTCGACTAACAAGATCGTGTTTGTTTTTGAAACAAATTTCTCCCACCAGCAAGAAATAATATATTTTCTGCTTGCAATGCAGTCTCCGACTGTGGCTTTTGCTGCTTTGCCTATGAGGCTGGGTGGCTTCGCTTGGAAGGCATTCATGAGCCACTTGTTGTTGCAAACGGCCAAAGATGGAAGAAGCTGAGCAGAGGAAAGAAAAACTGTCGCTTGTAGTAAATGGTTAAGATATGTCAAGACATGGGTTTTGTGTAATTAGATATAACAAGTTGGATCGGGTCGTTGAAATGAAGGATTGTGGTAGGAAATGTAGAAGAAATAGGCAGAGGGAGAACATTTTGTGGCCGGGCTGCGGGTTGGATCGTCGACCCTTTACAGCTGGTTTGTAAAAAATAGTAGTTATAGAGCGTGACTTTATTCAAAACAGTACATTAAAATGAAAGTCTCCTTCGAGCCGGATTTGAACCAGCGACCTATGGATTTCTGATTTGAAACGATCACTTCTCACTACAGTCCACCGCTCTACCAACTGAGCTATCGAAGGGGATGTGCAAGTTAAGCAAAACCGGAGCTACTGATTCGACTTAACACTACAATTTTCAGTGGAATGATTGATTTCCAAAGTTACCAGCTTCGCTCCATCACCTTCGATAGCTCAGTTGGTAGAGCGGTGGACTGTAGTCAGAAGTGATCGTTTCAAATCAGAAATCCATAGGTCGCTGGTTCAAATCCGGCTCGAAGGAAATTTATTGCCAACCGGAGAGACCTCTCATAACGATATCGTCATATTTTTAACGGTGGAGTGAAAAGCTACCAGCAATTAAACAATTATTGCAAGTGGTGGTCTCGCGGCAGGAACTCGAATTGAAGTAGTTGCACGGGCGACAGTTGCTTTTTGCGCTTGAATGTGTCTGTCTGCCACCAACGTGGAGATAATTAGTGAAAATTAATCCGATAGCGTTTTTATGATGCTGTATGCTAAAAGGACAGAGCCGTGTGGTGTGTATGACATACAACGAATGGTACGGCGACGAATGGTGGGTGTCCTCCGGCTAAGTTGCTAGGCAGGAGCCGTAGATCGACGGGCTAAGATAGAGAAATGCAAGCACATTAAGAGAGCTACTGCTTCTGTTTATGTTTTTCTGTGTTCATTATTTTCTACTTGATCAACAAAAGTGAATGCCTTGCTGTGTGATACTTTGTACTTGCAGAGTGGGTCGTAGTGGAAGTGGTTCCGTATCAATCACCGTGTGTGGGTTTTGATAAGGTTTATTGGAGGAGCAGCTTAAAGTGTATCAAGCTGTTTGCGCTCCGTGAGGTTTATACACACTACCAAAAAGTCATATAAATTTCAATACTCTGAGATCGACACACGCAAGCGTTGTTAAGACAATAAGAATGAGTTGAAAGAGACGAGGAAATCAATTCAATCAATCACACCTTTTGTTGAGTTCCGTATGCTTTGGTTTCGGGAGACTGATGAAATGAAATGAATTTCTGTCTGTCTGTCTGAACCTTATAGACTCGGTAACTACAGAATTGATCCGCATGAAAATTTGAATGCAGGAGTTTTTGGGGTCAAGGAAGGTTCTTATGATGGTTTGAGAACCCTTCCCCTTCTGGAAAGGGGGGTTCTCATACAAATGAAACACAAATTTCTGCATAACTCGAGAACTAATCAAGCAAATGGAACCAAATTTTACAGGTGGAAGTTTTTGTCGACAAGAAATTATTCTAAGGTGACTCAAGACCCCTCCTCTCTTTGAAAGAAGGGACTCCCATACACATGAAAAACAAATTTCTTCATAATTCGAGAACAAATCAAGCAAATGGAACCAAATTTGACATGTGGAGGTTTCGAAGGAAAGAAATGTGTTGTATGGTAGTTTGAGACCCCTCCGCGTCATAAACAGAAACAAAAACGAAACAGAAATATCTTCATAACTTGAGAAATAATCAAACAATTTATTTCCATTACAAATTTAGCATGTGGAGGTTTTTGAAAGCAAGAAATGTTTCAATGGTGGTTTGAGACCTCTCCTTCTTCTGGAAGAGGGGCTCTCATACAAATGAAACACAAATTTCTGCCTAACTCGAGAACTAATCAAGCAAATGGAACCAAATTTGGCAGGTGGAGGATTTTGAAGGCAAAAAATGTTTCTATTGTGGTTTTAAACCCCTCCGCTCTCTGGAAGGGGGGCTCCAATGCAAATGAAACAATTTTTTTTGCATAACTCGAGAACAAATCAAGCAAATGGAACTAAATTTGGCCAGTGGAGATATTTTGGAGGCAAAAATGTTTCTTTGGTAGTTCAAAACTCCTCCCCCTCTTGAAGGGGGGGGGGGGGGGGGTTCTAATAAAAATGAAACACAAATTTCTGCATAGCTCGAGAATTGTGCAAGCAAATGAAACCCCATTTTGCATGTGGTGGTTTTTGGAGGCAGAATTTCTAGATATAAAGGGCGAACACGAAATTATTGTGACACCGAAAATGTCATGCCAATTTTCTTATAATGTTTAGAATCAAACCAAAATTTTAGGGTAGTTTTATACATATATTTACTTCAAAAATCAAAAGAAAAGTTAATCGATGGAGCCTTGAGTGTAAAATTGAACGCATTTTCGCTTGATGCCCTCCATCAAAGTCTTTACAGTGTCATCCGGTACCAGTTTCTCAGTTTTTTTTTCCATTTTCTTAACATGTCCTTCTCGTCTTTGACTGTCTTCTTGCTCTTCCGAAGTTCCCGCTTCATCATTGCCCAGTACTGCTCCACCGGGCGCAGCTCCGGACAGTTTGACGGATTCATGTCCTTTGGAACAAAATGGACAGAATTGGCCTCATACCACTCCAGGACACTTTTAGAATAGTGGCATGATGCCAAATCTGGCCAAAATAGCGGAGCTTCGTCGTGCTGCTGCAAGAACGGCAAAAGGCGCTTCTCGAGGCACTCAGATTTGTAGATCTCGTTATTTACTGTGCCCTTTGTCACGAAAGGCTCACTCCTCAGTCCGCAAGAGCAGATGGCCTGCCAAATGAGATATTTGGAGGCGAACTTCGACATTTTCTTCTTCTTAAATTTGTCGTCCACATAGAACTTGCTCTTGCCGGTGAAAAACTCCAACCCCGGAATTTGCTTAAAATCGGCTTTTATATACGTTTCGTCGTCCATCACACAGCAGCCATATTTTGTCAGCATCTTCTCGTAGAGCTTCCGTGCCCGAGTTTTAGCCGTCGATTGTTGCCGCTCATCGCGGTTTGGGAAGTTCTGTACCTTGTATGTATGTAGTCCAGCTCTCTTCTTTGCATTCTGGACGTTGCTCTGCGACATGCCGATCTTTTTAGCCAAATCACGGCTTGAGACGTTGGGATTTGCTTTAATCATCCGCTTCACTTTTCCCTCCGTCTTTTTGTTCTCCGGTCCCGGTTTTCTTCCAGCTCCTTTGCCGTGGTCCAACGTCAACCGCTCCTGGAACCGCTTCAACACTCTGAAGACGGTTGAATGGTGAATGTTCAACATTTTTCCCAACTGCCGGTGCGACGGGTCAGGAAATTCCAGGTGTTTGGAAAGAATTTGTTCTCTCGACTCGCGTTGGTTCACCTTCATTTTCGTTGAATCGAAAAACACGACTTCGAGTTTGACAGCATGTAAACAATACATCAATGAGAAAGTGTGCAAAATTTTGTTGATTTTTACCCAATGGTAAAAAAGTTATGCCCTGTTGAATGTGTCGCAATAATTTCGTGTTCGCCCTTTATTAAAATGAATTTCTGTCTGCCTGTTTGTCTGAACCATAAAGACTCGCAAACTACTGAGCTGATCGGCGTGAAAATTTGTATGCAGAGGTTTTTGGGGCCGGGAAAGGTTCTTATGATAGTAAGAGACTCCTCCCTTCTCTGGAAGGAGGGGCTCCCATACAATTGAAACACAAATTTCTGCATAACTCAAGAACTAATCAAGTAAAGGAAACTAAGTTTAGCATGTGAGAGTTTTTGGAAGCAAGACATGTTTCTATGCTGGTTTGAGAACCCTCCCCTCTCTGGAAGGGGAGGTTCTCATACAAATGAAACAGAAGTTTCTGTATAATTCAAGAACTAATCAAGCAAATGGAACCAAATTTGGCATGTGGGGTTTTCTGGAGGCAAGAAATAATTCTATGGTGCATCGAGACCCCTTTCTTTCTCTAGAAGGGGAGGGGGATCTCATACAAATGAAACTGAAATTTCTGCGTAACTCGAAAACTAATAATGCAAATGGAACCAAATTTGGCATGTGGGGATTTTGAAGGCAAGAAATGTTTCTACTGTGGTTTGAGACCCCCTTATCAGGAAGGGATGGCTCATAAACAAATGAAAGAGATCGTTTTTGCATAACTCGAGAACTAATCTACAGGATAGGCTCAAATAAGTGACGTATGAAATAAAGACTGTATCTCCCACGAAAAGACAAATAATTTAAATGTTTCTTTGTTGTTCTTAGTCTGATTTTCGGGGATTTCATCCCATATCTTCTGTATGGAAGCTTTGTATGTTTCAATACCCATTGGTTTGAAATCTCGAAAGTGAGCTTCCACGATTACCCAAGTATGAAAAATCCAGAGAATTTACATCTGGCGAAGAAACTGGCCAGAATTCCTTAGGAATGAAGTCTGGAAAATTCTTGGTGCACCATGCTTGGGTAATCTTTGCTCCATGGGCCGGCGCAGAATCCTGTTGAAACACCCATTTGCGGTTACCGAACATCGTTGAAGTGTGCTTTTTCAAATGCTTTTCCAAGACCTCTGCGGACCTCTGCGCGAATTGAAGAAGAGATATCCTGAATACTCGCTGCATACCTTACCTTACCAATCAGACTAAGGCCGGTGTGGCCTCTGCTGTACACAGAAGTTGTTTCCATTGTAATCGGTCCATGGCTGTACCTCGCCAGCCTCGCTGTCTGCGGAGGGTCCGCAGGTTGCCTTCTAGTTGATCGATCCACCTTGCTCGTTGCGCGCCTCTTCTTCTTGTACCTGTCGGTTCGTTTTCGAGAACCATTTTCACAGGGCTGTCGTCCGACATTCTTACGACATGCCCAGTCCATCGTAGTCGACCGATTTTTGCGATGTGTACGATGGGAGGTTCTCCCAGCAACTGATGCAATTCGTGGTTCATTCGCCTCCTCCACGTTCCGTCTTCCATCTGCACTCCACCGTAGATCGTACGCAGCACCTTCCATTCAAAGAGACCCAGGGCGAGTTGGTCCTCCACTAGCAATGTCCATGTTTCGTGGCCGTAGAGAACTACCGGTCTAATTAATACCTTGTAGATGGTCAACTTTGTGGTTCGGCGAACTTTGTTCGATCTTAGCGTCCTTCGGAGTCCAAAGTAGGCACGTTTGCCAGCCATAATGCGCCTTTGTATTTCTCTGCTGGTGTCGTTATCGGCGGTCACCAATGAGCCCAGATACACGAATTCGTCTACTACCTCGATTTCATCACCGTCGATCTAAACTCGTGCTAGGAGGCTAACATTGTCTTCCCGTGAGCCTCTTTCCTTCGTGTATTTTGTTTTTAACGCATTAATTACAAGCCCAATCCTACCAGCTTCAGCCTTAAGTCTGATGTACGTTTCCGCCATCGTCTCAAAGTTACGTGCTACGATATCAACGTCGTCGGCGAAGCCAAATAGTTGGACAGACTTCCTGAAGATCGTCCAACTCGTGTCTATCCCAGCTCTTCGAATCACACCCTCCAATGCAATGTTAAACAACAAACACGACAATCCATCACCTTGCCGTAACCCTCTCCGAGATTCGAAGGGACTCGAGAGCGTCCCTGATACTCGGACGACACACATCACTCGATCCATCGTTGCTTTGATCAACCGCGTCAGTTTTTCCGGAAATCCATATTCGTGCATGATTTGCCATAGCTGGTCTCAATCGATTGTATCATACGCTGATTTGAAGTCGATGAAAAGATGATGTGTGGGCACTAGCCTGGGACAAAATTTCAATTCCAGTTCCTAATGATTTTTGGAAGCTTTTTGGACCCTGTAATAACTGTGCAAAATTTCAGCTCGTTTGGTGAAACTATATTTTAGCGCTAGTGGTTTTAATTTTACATAGGATTTTCCGTGGGAAAACTTACTTTTACAGATAAAAATCTGGCAAGGTGATCCATTGTCCTTGAAAAATAAATCAATCCCTTAACTTGCTGGGAAATTTTTCAAGGCAACTTTTCTTCCAAAACCGCAAAGCGATCCGACGCTTGTGGAAAAAGTTATTAAGCTGAAACTGATTGCTATCCAATCGAACGGTTCATTGAACTGTTTTCTCTTGCAGCACTGCCATCTGCAACCTGCTGCTGGCTGCGCGAAGCAACCACTGTGTTTTGTTTATGTTCACTCAGCATGGAGGAACTGTGCTGCTAGAAAAAACAGTCCAATGAGCTGTTCGATTGGATAGCAATCAGTTTCAGCTTAATAACTTTTTCCACAAGCATCGGATCGCTTTGCGGTCTTCTAAGAAAAGTTCTTTTGAAAAATTTCCCAGCAAGTTAAGGGATTGATTTATTTTTAGAGGACAACGGGTTACCTCGCCAGATATTTCTTTGAAAAGGTAAGTTTTCCCATTTAAATTACTATGGAAAATTAAAACTGCGAGCGCTAAAATATAGTTTCACCGATCGAGTTGAAATTTTGCACAGTTCTTATAGGAACCAAAAGGCTCCCAAAATCAATAGGGAACGAAAATAATTTTGCTTCATATATCCGTGTCCCAGGCTAGTGGGCACGTTGTATTCGCGACATTTCTGCAGTACTTGCCGAATCGCGAAAATCTGGTTCGTGGAAGCGCGGACCCCCATGAATCCCGCTTGGTATTGCCCCACGAACTCCTTTGCAATTGGTGACAGGCGGCGGCATAACATTTGGGAAAGCAACTTGTAGGCGGCGCTCAGTAGCGTGATCGCACGATAATTGCAGCAATACAGCTTGTCGCCCTTTTTATAGATACTCGCTGCATGGACCCTGTCATTTTGAGCGTTGAAACTTTGCTGCAATACGAAATGTTTCTCATCCGAAAACACAATCATGGAATCACCGTGCCGACGAACTAATTCGCGACAACGAATGACTCTGTTTTTCTCGTTGGCTTCCAAAAGTCCATGCATTTTTCTTTTCTTTTACGGCACCAACCTTAAATCCTCTTTGAGAACTGATCTGATATTTTTCCTGGAGACGTCCATATCCTGAGCCAGTTTATATGAAGAACGACAAGGATTTCGGTGAATCCGCTCACGCACCGCCTTTACAAGCCGTTTGGTACATTTACTGAGAGGACAACCTGGTTTTATCTTTGGATCGATAGTTCCCCTCGTCCTCCATCTTCTCAACGTCCGGTCGAGTAATGTGCGGCATATTCCTTCCTTCCGGGTCTCGGCCAGTATCTGGTTGGGACACTTTCCCGCCAAATGCATCTGCAAAATCCGTTGTCTTTTGAAATCCGTAATTTTTCTTAAGGACTTCCTGTCGACGGAATCTAGCGAACACTAGTTTGTTTACATATTAATCAGTCCCTCATTAATATGCTGCCAACCAGATGACTCTTGCGATGGCTAGAATAATTCCACACTGAAACAAAATACTGCCTCACTTATTTGGGCCTACCCTGTAGAAAATGGAACCACATTTGACTTGTGAAAGTTTTTGAAGGCGAAAAATGTTTCTACGGTGGTTTGAGACCCCTCTTTCCTCTGGAGGCTTTTGAAGGCAAGAAATTATTTTTCGGTGGTTTGAGACCCCTCGCCTTTTTGGAAGAGGGGATGGGGCTCTCATACAAATGAAACACAAATTTCTGCATAACTCGAGAACTAATCAAGCGGAACCAAATGTGGCATGTGGGTGTTTTTGGAGGCAAGAAATGTTTCTACGGTGGTTCGAGAGCCCTCTCCTCTCTGGAGGGGGGGATACTCTCATACAAATCAAACAGAAATTTCAACCAAGCATGAGAATTATCCAGGCAACTAAAACTCAAATTGCGTATTTCTCGGGTAGGCAGCATGTTCTGATAGAAGTTTGAACCCCTTCTTAGTCAATAATGGGGGATGCTTGAGTTACTTTCAGTGCTCACTATGCACAAAAAGTTAATGTAAGAGAAAATTACTTCCAAACTTACAGGATACGGCGTAGTTTGAAGATAAAGGTTTTCTCTACACAGAGGGAAATTTAATTGTCATTTATACTATTATTGGGGGCAGAGCGAACTATGACAGTATAGTGATTTTGAACTGACTATGGGTCATGGTCAAACTGGCTAGTATCGTGGTCAATTCTTATTTTAGAACATTGTCAAACATACCATGAGCGTTGTCGAAAAATCGTTGGTTTTTTGACTCATGTCATAGCACTTTCGACTACTTCGACAACACGAAATAGTTCTTTCAACTATCATCGTGGTAATTCAAACAAGTATGAGCGTAATCTATGAAAGCAAAGTTGACTAGTTTGATGGTACACATCATGGTCTTTTTGACTTTCGGTCATAGTCAGTTCTACACGACATGCTATATTATGATTAGTGTCAAAAGTATCATGCAGTGTAGGGGAGAGCTTTGTGCAATAACGTAATCAGTAAACTGCCGTGAAAAGTATAAATGTAAAAACTTAATCGTAAATCACAATATCACAATGAAGATGTTACATTTAAGGGGTTAACGGCAGTACAGTGCTCAAAAATTTCATGTATCACTCTGGAGATTACATGAAAGCTTCAGTTTTAAGGTTCATGTTCATTTAGGTAATATGTAAGGATATTTTATTAAAGCTAACTATAAAGCTTAATCTAAGAAACACTTAGATATTATGTTTCAAAAAAACCTTTGATCATGATCAAGATTTTATATATGTTTGAATATTTATATATTTAATGCTACAAGTTATCTGCACTTATGAAGAACAAAATCCAGACAAAAAAAAGATGAGGTTGTATTCCTTTTCCTCGTTGTATTATTTACAAAGTCAAGTTAAATACATACTAGTTAAAATATTTTTTGATTCTTATTAAATACATTCCTTTTACGCACCTAACATCACATCTAAAACAGGACCATCAAACTCATCAACACTTTTGATTTCGTATTTTGCAACAGAGTCAGCTACTTCAAATGATGCATAATGGTGACAATATCTTATAACTTGCCAAGTTTTACAGTAAACTAAGAATTTATCGTTTTTTAGCCATAAACCGACGATTTCAAATAACTCTAAGTTGATCAAGTTGGATGTTGAAGCAGTTAGAAATGACCCAATAGCATAATCAGTACCTTTATAAACTACATTATCAACAAAAATTAGGTTGTTACCTATATCAAAAGAGGTATCAATCAAATCAATATATGGTATCTCCGTTACTCCGATTTTCTTTGAATTTTTGTAACAAAGATCAGGTAGGAAAAAAACATTTTTACACAAATTACTTGAAAAAATTAAAGATGCTTTCGAGCAGAGAGTAAGGCAGATATCCGTTCTAGATGTGATGTTACGGCTGTATTGCTTGAAAATATGATGAAATGATTCAAATCTGAAACTCCATAGATAACGGGGTGGTCCCGATGACCGAATTGAATCAATATAATGTAGTAATATATGGTATTTTGGTTTCAAATTAGTGTTGAATAATTTCATGTACAAGGTGTGATGATACACAATCTGTTCTTGAAGTGCACTGAGAACATTTTCTGTGAAACTAGGTAACAAAACAAGATCAACTAATTCCATCAGAGAACATGCAAAATTCCAAACTCTATCATGTTTTGGAATTATTTCTCCAAATATCAGGGGAAAGTAATGAATCAACAACATCATTTCTTTGGAAGTTAACTTGAAGGTTGCGTTCACTATTTGCTTTCTTGTTATATTACGCGACATTGTAGTTCTTTCTTTTGAATCAAATTTGAACGACTGTATCCGGTTGTTTATAGTAGTAAGATGAATTTTTAGATTCTTGATCATGTAATTTAAAATCAATGAAATGTCATAACTGCACACACCGTGAGAAAAAAAAAGTCATGCATGATATCGACGGTGTGGTTATTCACAACGTGAAAATAAGAAAGTTGATTAAAATATGATTGCTCCCTTATTCCTGTTTCAGAAAATTCTCCTAGAATTGTAATTATCTATTGTACGATTGAGTGAGCTATCCAAAATAATCTTCTTCTGAGTTTCGTACTTAATTAGTTTGCAGAATCTACAAAAATACAACGCACTAAAAGATGGAGAAAACCCTGTCAGAGTATTTATGCCTAGGCTATCGCCTAGAATATTGGCTAATACAAAATGAACTTTCACTGTTTCTCCTTCAATATTCAGCTGGATTCCTTGTTCTAGTTCCTTCAAGACGTCAATTAACTCCTTAAGAACGGTAGATGGGCCAAACTTTGACATGTCGTTAGCTTTAACGAAGGCAGCCAAAAATATGTTTTGCAATCGTGATAGGTGTTGAGAAGGTATTGTGAGAAAATTATAATAAATTCCTACAACTTTATGGACTCCCGAGTGAGCTCCAACAGGATCGTTAATTTCTGTTTCATCCGAATACAAATTGTAAGGAATAACAATTTTATTAAGAAAATCTCTTTTGATAGCCTTCCACATAGTACCGTTAACAAAGTTTGAAATGTTTTTTTTTTTGAATCTAGTGATTTCATATTTCTTAAAGTCTGATTGAAAATGTTGTATGATCCTTTTCCTGATTCGAAATACTTTCTTATTTGAAATTTAATTGGCATTAGACAAGCCTTCGATACTTCATCATTGTTATCCTTAAACTCGATCGTTCTTGGACTCTCACTTAAGTTGTTAAATTTTTGTTCAGAATCGATAAACGGATTTTTTAGCTCATCTAAGAAATCTTTAATAAACTTTTTGTGTGGTTCCGGAGGAATTTCCATAACGGCATTGATTATTGGTTCAATCAAACAGTTTGTTATATTCTCTTGCAGCTTTTGGACTTCATTACGAGGAATGTTTCGTTTAGAATACAGTTCGAGCGTTAAATATAATACTTGTTCTCTGAGCTTGTTTTGAATTATCAAAATTCCTTCTTCTTTTTCCTTTTCTTCTCCTTCTAAGCTATGTTCTTCTGGAACCGTTTCCAGTGTCGGTGTTCGATGTTCTGACAGAGGAATTTCATTCTGATTCTCTGTTTGATCGAAGTCATCATCATTAAAACATAAAAAAAAAGTTTATCATTGAATGATTGAAAAATACGGAGGGTGGATCACTACTTCAGCAATGGATCCATTTCCGTCAATTATCGCTATTACTCAGTATATAGTGCCACAATGTACTAAAAAGCAAATCGTATGGGTCAGTACGGCTATGTAATAGCGATGATATACGGAAATGGGTCCACTGCCGAAGAAGTGGTCTATCATCAGTTATGAAACATAGTTTCTACTCAGGCTGTGTTTTATTTGGCGAATTTTCACCTCAATTTGACAAATCAAAAATAGAGTTTTTCGAAAAGGTGTACGTCTAAATTAATTTCTCGTCTGTCATAGATGACTCTGCTTAGTAGCAGGCTAATGGAAAAAAAATCATTTATCATATTTCAGCGATATTATTTTTAACTCTTCAACGCCTAGGTAATTTTTAAATGTATCACAATTGAAATACACCAATTAGAACATAAACCGTAACTGGTTTCATCCTAGAAAAATATTCATTAAAACATATCTTGTTTTTTATTCTCCGCATCTCTCCGTTCGAGAACTACCTGATGTCCCTTATGTTGGCATAAAACATGGCGTTAGAAAGCACAAAAAGTTTGGAAACGTGTTTTTGGTTTGCACGCAGTACAAATAAATGAAAAGTTTTTCGGAGTCCCATGCCAATCGATAAGATGTATGAATAATTCTTCTACAGGCATGAAGTTACTATGACATAGAAAGCACTCCATTTCTAACGTTGTTCAGAAAGATATTTATGAAGGAGTAAAAGTTGATTATTATACATTCCGGAATATTTTGATCTCCTGCATAAACATATTTTTGGTCAGAAGCTACACCGTGACGTCAAGTTGAAGACTTTTTTTTATTATTTTTTATTCGAAAAAAACGAGGAGGAAAATGGTTCTACTTGCAGGGTATTATTTTTTTTCGTTAATTATACCAATCAAATTCAATTATATTCAATAAAGAAATATATTTACTCACAAGTTTATCCAACAACAGCTCGATTAAATTTCAACTTCGATGAAACACGGTCGATCTCAAGCACTATTAAGGCAGAAAAATAATGACAGCTCAGTATCAACATTCAGCCCTTAGTACTGTTTTAGTACTGCATATGCTGACTATTATCAAATTAGTCCCGTAACCATGGCCGTAGTCAACTTATTTTTTTGGTCATGGTAGGTAATACCATGAACGTGGTAAATTAGACGATTTTGAGGGTTATCGCAACTATTAAATACAATTGTCAATTTAACCATAAATTTATGGTAGATGTGACTATGAAATTCCCCTCAGTGTATGAAATGCTTCTACACAGAACGAAAAACCGTGGTAGAAACTAACAATCCTAGGGTTAAATAAAAACACATCTACGTTTTATTTTGCAGAAATTACACACATTAGCTAAAGAAAATATTTTAACAAAACTCATTTCTCAGAAACCATAAAAGCGCCAGTTCTATTAAATTTTCATTCATTTAGTTGCAATCGTAGCAAGGCTCGCACCGGGTTCAGCTAGTGATAAATAATAATGATAAAGTGATGTATATCAAAGACGACTTTAGCCTCGTGTGAAATTCATAATTAAACATGCGTAGCTTCACTGTTAGAATCGTTATGTTTGAGGAATTTGGCCGCACAATTCTCGATTGGCTACAGCCAAGGAACGTTTTTTTTTTACTGAACATAAAACTGTATTTTGCGTCTATTTAGTTATTACAAAATTGTCTAATCTTATTTGATTTTCTGGTACATCAATACAGTAGCTCAAGAAAAGTCCTAGAGATTTACTTATCGATTGCTTGGTGTTGTGACTGATATTTCTGAGGGTGGGATGAATGTGTTCTTCAGGCTCCAAGCTACGTAAACTAGGCTCAAGTGTTACAACGTGCCTCCGTTGAAACCCCTAGAAGTCTCAGACTCGTTGACAACGGAAAAGTTAGTGTATTATGGTCTGCGGTTCTCCGGGGCACATTTCACAGTAGGGGTGTTCAATAACCTTTCGGCAAAACAGCAGTTCTCGATGCTTTATTTGCCTATGTATCACCAAGAACCAGTTTGAGCGTTGTGCTGAGGTCAAAATTTTGCTGTGAATATTCTTGAAAATAGTGTTCCAGTCACGGTTTTCTGCTGATACAAATTCCAGGATTTGGTAGCTGTTGCTGGAAATGTTGATAAATTCCTTGAGATGATTGTGTGGTAGTTAATTGGTCCGGAAGGAAAGGCAATTGTGCTCTTAGTAGAGCTATGTGCGAGAACATGGGTGGTACAATTAAATTATTCCATCCATGTTCTCGCACAATTTGTAAAGTAATGCATTGATAAGGATGATCTTCCGGATAAAATTCAGACTATGGAACCAGAATCAGGCCCGTAAACCGTTCAGCACCGATTGTCAATTCAAGTTTGGAGCTTGCCTGACATTCTCTAGTTTTCAATGTTTAACCATTCGGTATCCGCTGATAAATTGAGATTTCCTACCATGATCGCAGTTGTCTTGCTTTTATTTAAGACCGGAGATTAAACCAAATCCAATGAAAATCTTCTACACTTCTATTAGTTCTCGTTCATGATTAAAAACCATGGAAATATCGTCGGCATAGGCGTTGTGGTGGTAGGTACAATACGAATAGGTACATTGGCAGTGGGCCGCCTTGCCTTACTGAACATGCAATTTTAACTTCCTGTGTTAGGCTTCCATTTATTAGAACTTTCGAAAAAGGCTTATCCCAAATTGAAGTTAAACATTGTTCGTTTAAGGAATTGCTGGCTTACTCTGTTGAAGGCATGTTCAAGACCAAACAAAACTAGAAGTGCATTTTTACGATGGTGCTTCAACTGACTGTGCATCCGCAGTTTCCAGATTCTTGCAAGTATTTTGCAGTTATAGTTCAGAAGGGAAATGGGACGATATCCGTTCATGGTTTTATCTCTTCCTTTTTTTTTTGACCAGAAAATCGATCCCGTCGTGGAATTGTCTCATAGAATTGCCTTGAAGTGCATCGTTAATGACGTTCGTAATTTCGAAACTGATGAATCGCCAAGCCTTCAGATAGAACTCTTTAGCCTGGAGATTTGCGGGAGCAGCTGCCTTTAATGGCAGAGTGAATTTCAGCATAAGAGATTTTCGTTCACATCGTTGTTTCTGTAGAAGCGTACAAGAAACCAAAATAGGTTCTAACAGTATGTCCTATTTTAGCTTGATCCTGCATTTCATGGCCATCTTCATTCTCCAGAGCTGATATGGTACCTACCGCTCTTTTTCCATGGACTTGAGCAACATGAAAAAGTATTGTTGATTTGCCGGATATTTCGGAAGTTTTCGGAAAAGCGTCTCTGATGTTGGAGCATATGTGCCTTAATGTGATTAATTGTATAAATTTGTTTTAGGTTACCAAGATAATTATCTTAGGTTTATGTTAGTAGACAGCCATTTGTCTCTCGGAAATAATGATGAATGATTGATGTTTTCCATTTCAAGAATGAAATAAACTTTGGTCTCGTATGCAGGAACGGTTTCTCCTTTTTGCTCTTGCCCAGCATTGCCATTTCCTAGCTAATTCACTCATAACCTCCAAATCGTCAAGAATGCGTGTGTGAAGCTTTAAAACACCACGCCTTGAGAGTGTTCCCAGCTGCGGAAGAACAATCCGTGCTACATAAGCCTTGTGATCGGAGAATAACGTTGCAGTAAAATGTACAGCACCGAATTGTGGTTTCATATAATCCGAGATCAGGAGCGAAAAAATTCAACTCTGTTTTCTTCTATAACTTCCCAAGAATCAACTAGCTGCACTGCACTCATGAGGCGGTTGAACATCGGACTTACATTACTGTTTTCCGTTGCATTTTTAGAGTTCACAATCGTACGGAAGTCATCACCTAGTATTGTATTCTCCGTGATACCATGGAGATAAAGAGCAACAGATCTATTGAAGAAGTCTTCTCTTGCGTTCTTCATGACAGCGCCAGATGGGGCAGAAATATTTATAAAGGTTACTGGTCCAATACGCAGCGATGTTATTCGATTTTCTAAGCTTTTCCTCACATAGTGTACCCTAAAGGCCATTCACACCAAAATCCGGAAAAAGTATTTATCCTGTTTCTTCGTAAAATTACTACGAAATGGAATGAAACTTGTTATGTACATTACCAATACATAGACAAACGTGAATCAAACACATTTTTTACAAAAGCGCATTCTGCATTCAAGATGGCGCCGTCTGAACTAGCACGAGGGTCTTACTGTCGAAAGGAACGCTTGAAGTGGTGGTGAACATGGACAAAGCAACACAAGGAATGAGAAAAGACTTTGTTAGAAAAGAAAGAAGGGGGAAAAAGAAGAACGGTTGTGCAAAAAGTGATAGGGGGGGATTAAAAAAACCGGAAAAAAAAAGAAAAACGTCAAAATAGAAATAAATTGAGAAAGGAAAGGAGGGGGGAGGGGTGAGAAGAATAGGAAAGAGAGAATAGAATAAGGGGGGGAGAACACGTGAGGAGAGGGAAGGAAATGAATAATTAATGTTGGAGAAAAGGTAGTTTAGGTATAATGAAAGTGCGCAACTAAGTTCCCGCTGTTTAGCAATAGATGGCGCCAGTAGTAAGTGCTGGTCGAATGTTGCACATCTCAAGCGTCATAAACCAAGCTCAGACATATGGTAAACAAACCGCTTTGCCAAATCAGTGATTTTGGTTTAGTGTTGTATATTTTGGTTGTTTGAAGATGTCTGATTTCGTGCCAAATAATCGTCATTTGCGGGAAGTGTTGATTTTTCTTCTTTCATTCGAAGAAAACGGCGGCTGAAGCACATCGAGAGCTCCAAAAAGTTTACGGTGATGCTGCTCTGAGTGAAACAACGTGTCGTGATTGGTTTCGTCGCTTCAAAAACGGTGATTTCAGTGTTGATGATCGTCTGCGTGAAGGAAGGCCAAAAAACTTCGAAGACTCTGAATTGGAGGCATTGCTCGATGAGGATCCGTGTCAAACGCAAGAAGAGCTTGGTTCAGGATTAGGAGTTTCCTGCCAAGCCGTTTCTAAGCGATTGCATGCGTTGGGAATGATTCAAAAAGCAATGAACTTGGGTTCCTTACGATTTGAAGCCAAGAGATGGTGAGCGTCGTTTTTTCGTCTGTGAACAACTGCTCCAGCGGCAAAAAAGGAAGAGTTTTCTACATCGCATTGTGACGAGTGACGAAAAATGGACTCATTACAGTAACCCAAAACGGAAACATTCATGGGGACTGCCCAGGCATTCTTCAACATCGTCGCCTAGGCCGAATATTCACGCTGCGAAGGTTATGCTGAGTATTTGGTGGGACCAAGTTGGGTGTTATTTATTATGAGCTGATGAAACCAAACGAAACCATTACCGGGGAACGATATCGAACTCAATTGATGCGATTGAGCCGAGCACTGCACGAAAAACGGCCACAAAACGAGCACAGACACGAAAAAGTGATTCTTCAGCATGACAACGCTCGACCTCACGTTGCGAAACCCGTGAAAACCTACTTGGAAACGCTCAAATGGGAAGTCCTACCCCACCCGCCATATTCTCCTGATATTGCACCGTCAAAGATATGCATCAAAGACGAACAGCACGAAAGGTCAGCTACAGAAAGGGGAAAAGGGGAGGGGGATAAATAAGTGAATTTTGTTAAATAAAGTTATAAAAAAGGAGAGTAAATAAAAAGAGGTTGGGGGAAGGGGGTCGAAAAAGGTATTCTTGTTTTCGTTCGACCCCGTTCGTACGAATCCTTTTTCGAAATTAAACAGTGTTAGTGTTACCCGACGGCCGCTCGGACTTTTCTAAACATTTCGAATCATAGAGCAGTGCTAGATTTGATGTTTCTCGGATACTCGAGTTGTCATATCAATGTAAATAATCAAGTTTTCACTGGCAGATCTGGTGGTACTTGAGATTTGAGCGAAAAATTGTTTTAAATGAGAACATTTCTGGTAGAATTGAAGTTCAACTTCTGAAACAAATCATACTGCATGATAGAAGTACAACATTGTAGTTTAAATAGTATTCAAGATTGGTTGAAAGAAACATGGTTAAAAAGCTGGTACAATGCCATTTTTTTAATTAACCCTTTCAGGCCTAATTTATACAACCAATTTGGTGAATTCTGATTGATTTGGTGCCTGGCCAACAGTGAAATTATTGAAAAATTAAGACATATTATTTTTTTGAGAGCAGTCCAAAGTGCCCAAGAGTTCAGAATTTAAGATCTACAGTTGTAACAGCAGTTTTCATTCAATGTTATACAATGTTATGATATGTATTCAAACATATTCAATGAATGTCCTGGAAGACCAACTGTCATTATGAGATAATCTTGGGATATTCTATCCCAAACAAACTAACATAACTTTGTACAGCTCATATAAAGCTATTGTTACAAAAGTAGACCTTAAGTTTTGAAGGACAGTTTGGAGGACCTAAAACTAACAAGGTTATCCTTTGATGTCTGTGGACGTTTCAGAATATTCATTGAATATATTCGAATATTTATCGTAGCTTTGTATAGCCCAGGAAGCTACGGTTACTACCAGTATATCTTAAGTTCTGAACTCAAAGTCATTTTTTTTGAATCTCCATATTCCGGAGATAGTCTGATGATGACTGATGAGCTTACAGAAGCTTCACTGAATGTGTTTGAATGGATAACGTCACCTTTCATAGATTATATAGCTAACTTTACGACTCTAGATCCTCAATTCTGAACTCAAGGGCAGGTTTGATGACCTAGAACATCCCAAGATATCTCTATTATATCAGCTGACCTTTCAAAAGACTCTTTTTTTTGGTCGAATACATATTGTTACTTTGTTTAGTCCATAAAACTGTAGATTTTAAATGTTGAATTCCAGGAGATTTTGGATAACCTAGAACATCCAAAGATTATCTCATAATGTCTGTTGTTCTTCCAAAATGATCAATGAGTATGTTTTAATGCACATCGTAGCATTGCATAGCCTAGAAAGCTTTTGTTACAACTCTAGGTCGTTTGTTCAGATTTCAAGGATAGTTCAGATGACCTCTAACATGTCGTATCCTTAGTTCTGAATGCCAAACCAGTTTGAATGACCTAGATCATCTCAAAATTATCTACTTGTGTATTTTTACGTTCGAAAACATTCACTAAATTTACTTGATTACGTGACTTAACATTGTATAGCCCAAAAAACTACTGCTACTACCGTAGATTCCAAGTTCTGAACTCCAGGACATTTTGGATTACCTAAAATAATAAGTATTGGAAAACCGGATTCGATGAATTTTGGGGCATACAGCTACATGGTACCCATATAGCTCAAAAACTAATGTTAGAACTGTAGATCTTATATTTTAATTTTATGACAGTTTGGAGTACCTATAATATCCCACGATTGTCGCATTATGTATGTTAGCCCTCCACACTATTCAATCAATATTTTTTAATATTTTTTGCCCCTTTGCACACTTCAAACACCTACTGTTACAACTGTAGATCTTATGTTCTAAACTCAAGGACAGTTTGATGACCCAGATTATTCCCGTTTATGTCATAATGTTATTTTTCCGTATGAAAATATTCACTGAATATGGTTGAATACATAGCGTAACTTTGTATAGCCCAATGCGTTATATAGGGATACTACTGAAGATCTTATGTTCTTAACTCAAGGACAGTTTGGATGACCTATAACCTCCCAGTTAGATACAAAAATGTTAAACGATTATCAACGAGGATTTAGAGAATACGTATACATATGTACAATATTCTAAAACAACGCTGTACACTATTAATAATGCATTTATTTTTTTCTTTCTGAACTTATTCATGTTCAGGATGTTCTAGGTCGTCAACTCAGCCTTAAACTCATGTTTTTTTTTTATATATTTTCCAGATAGAAAAAGTATCGAAAAAACAAATTTGCCGAAGACAGTGTACACTATTATTCAGTCTTTTATACAGCCATTATCCTTTGTGGTCATATATGACCCTTTAGGCCTGAAGGAGTTAATATACTTTTTCAGGCAAGGTTTAACATTTATGAATCCCGAAATCAACAATGTTCTGTATTAAAATTGATGCGTGGACATACTTTCGATCGATCGGTGTAAACATTTTGAAAATCTTTTGGAAATTACTGAGATATTAATTCTCAGAACCTGACCACTTTTCGTGACGGTCGCAATGCGATGTTTTTTAATTGTACCCCAGTATTGTAAACAAAAACGTAGTACTACGTCAAAAGTAATGCAAATTGACAATCCAAAAAGATCATCTGCACGTTATGTTATTTTTAAGTGAATTTAAAAAAAATCCTCAAGACATACTACTAATCCTTAGTCCTTAAGAATCTGTAGGAACTATTATTTCTTGAATTTTAGGATCAACCGAATCAAGATAATATATAATACACACGAATGCTTGTAGTATTTTTCATTAACATAAAAATATACACTATTATATAAATATTTCATGGGAATGGGAGGGACCATCAGGGCACCCGATTGAAGCTCTCTGGATGTGGAGAGTGAGAATGCCAAATCCCCCTCGCTAACAGTTTGTGAATAGAGGGTGGGCTCTTTCTCCCCGCCCATTGGGGCATCCTCATGTTAGATAGCTTGCTCTTTTGACCAATTGTTCAATCTTGTTGTTGGAAGGAGATTCTTATATCTCTGTGGAAACGTATAAGTGATGTTGCCTGTCGATCCACTCCAACACGTGTTTTGGTCTCTTTCTACAATGGCAGAATTAGAATAATCAAAGCTTGATCAAGTCTTACAGAGAGTAAAGTCCATTGCTGTTTCTAACTTTTCTAATCCTTGACATTCATAAGAAAACAAATTAATCGATTTCAAAACGCTTAGGTCAAAAGTTTATTCTCAACTATTAACTCCTTTTCGGAATAAGTAAGACCAGCAAAAATGCATTAATTATCTGGTTTTCCTGGATCAAAATTTCAAGTGATAAATACATACATACATAAACATTTAAACACAGGTATTCTCCTACAGGTGACTAATATCGACCGGGCAGAATCGACTGCCATCATCAAGCTAACTGTAATGTAAGCTTGGTTAACTTTGTTCGTTTCAATTATGGATTTTCGTAAGTCTTCCCGGTTGAGTGGCCTACTCTGATAGTTTAATTCAAATCCTAAATTCTGATGTAACTTTGTGTGAAATCCACATAAATAGGGAAATCCACACTTCATTCCAATAAAAACAATCATTTCGTTTACGAGATCCGCAACTAACGAGTGACGTTTGTCAGACTGACCAATAAAACGGATACAAACGAAAACGGGAATCGCGCAATTCGTCCGAACGAACGATGTTCGAAAGTTCGAATGGTTAGAAACGGTTCGAACGAAAACGGGAATACGAATGTGACATTCTTTCGAACGTTTCTTCTACGAACGTAAACAAGAATA